>CM053578.1:59857893-59885387 GCA_028646485.1 Cryptoprocta ferox
AAGTTTAGGAGTAGGTGGTATATGGAAAATCTCTGTACCTTCCTCTCAATTTTGTTTTAAACCTAAAACTTCCTGGAAAAAAAAGTGTTTTTGAATAGTCTTTTAAACTTCCATAAACTCCATTTATGATAGGAGTTAATATCCTCAGGTCACTAACCTTCATTGTAATGCTATGCATGGTTCTAAGTCTTTGCAGTTATTTTCCATGATTAACTCACCTTTTGTATACTCAGATCCCTTCTAGCCTATGCACAACTTTTGTTCTGAGTTTGATTTCAAGTAAATACTTTTGTAGCTTGCTTTTAAGTCCAAAATACTAAAGTATGTTTTTAATCACTTAATGATCATGTGATACTAGGGCCACATTGGTGTTTTTTGCTTCAGTTTTCGGATATAAACCACTTTATTTCCTACTGTTGTACCCTAACTGAAGCACTGTTGTTCTATTCATGGAAACCTGCCTTTACATTTTTATATTAAACATCAACTGAAATTCAACCAAGTTTCTTACCCCACAAGACGTGTGTCACGATAGCTGTCTCATGCTTAGAATTTGCTGTTCTAGGGGTGCCTGCGTGATTCAGTTGGTTAAGTGTCTGCCTTCAGCTCAGGTCATGATCTCATGGTTCTTGAGCTCAAGCCCTGCATTGGTCCCTGTGCTAACAACTCAGAGCCTGCTTTGGATTCTGTGTCTCCCTCTCTCTCTGTCCTTCCATCCCCCCTTTCAAAAAATAAGCAAACGTTAAAAAAATAGAGAAAAAAAGAGAACTTGCTGTTCTAGATTTAGAATTAAACTTGGCTCAAGAAATCTTTCATCTATTTGCTGTGATGCTGTACTTTCATCTTATAAGGAAAGCTTTTCTACCATCTTTCTATGACATCATAACTTTTTCATCTTCAGTCTTATTTTTTTTTAAATTCTGTGCCCAGCAAATTCCTGGTTTTATAACTGTTATGGTGGAGAAAGGAAAGGAGGAATGCCCACTTTTTCAATGAAAAGAGTAGAGGTTTTCATCACCACGTAAATCAGAAGCAACAATTTCTACAGCTATTGATGAGTGAACACAAAAGAGATAAAACAAGACTTAACTCTTCAATCTATAGTCTTCCAGATGTAATGTGACCATATATTCTTGTTTGACTAAGACAGATTTCATTAAATCCAGATGCCCTTATGTAATTGTTCATAGTGCCTTTCTTCTCTCACAAATGTGTCCCAATTTGAGAGATAAATTATATGGTGATCTTAGCCAGAAGTGTGAACTTGAGTGAATAAAAAGAGAGTATAATTACTTACAACATGACTCAAAAGGGAGCAGATTAAAGGTAAACATCATAAAATAAGTGTGATTGAAAATGACTGATCATAGAGAAAATGCCTGATACGCATTTATGATCTATCTACTTTCATTGAAATTCAAAAAGACAAGTGAGGTCAAAGAATTAAGGTGCAACAAGGGTAGTAAAATTAAAAAGCATAGCTATTAAAGAAAATATAGTTAGGAGAATGGTGGAAGAATCTGATCCTAACTATTGAGAAAATACAGGTAAAGCTAATGAGAAGAGTGAAGTGAAAATATAGAGATTCTTCAGGGAAGAGGAAAAATAGGCTTTTGGAACTTGCAGAAATTATTCAAAATGTAATGAAAATGTCATGAAGGTGAAAATTAGTAAAGATATTGAAAAATTGGACCAATCTTATTAGCAAATAAAAATTTAGTGGAAATTCTGAAGTACATTAAAGATAAATTTATATAAGTAAGATTATATTCAACTTGAAATTTTACTTTCATACCAAGCCTATATTACATTTCAATTTAAACATACAAAGTGTTTATATTTCATTTTCAGTAGTAATGTTCACGTATACACATTTTACATTTTCTATATAATTATAAGAAAGATGACCAAAAATAAGAAATCTATAAGACATGTGATATTAGCTTTAAAAAAATCTCCATTTAATGGTTGTTTGCTCTGGAAGAGACATAACTCCTCCACAAAATCCAATCTTGAGTGATTAGGTCAGGGGCTTCCAGAAAAAAAAAAAAAAGAAAAGAAAAAGAAACTTATTTAACTCAGGACAAAAACAGGTAATGGTAGAATCAGGTTACTTTTGAAGGAAAATAAAAAATAAAAAGTTTCAATATTATTTAATGTTTTCCTATAGAGAGGAAAGGCAGGTGGGGAAGGACTTTCTGACTATATTACATTTTAACTTTGATAGTCTTAAAGGAAAATATAATTTGATGAGAATAATTATAAAACTAAAAGTAAGAAAGAGGAATAATCTCACATAACATATATGGTTTTATAAGAAATTATTTTTAAAACTTTTATAATTAAAATATTGTATGTTTGTGTGTGTGTATCAAAAATGCCAAAATATGAAACAATTTGTTCTGTGGAAATCACTAAAAATTATCTGGTATCATTTGTTCTCCAGTATCAAATTTATCACTTCATTCACTGGAAAGACCTCTTCTAAGGAAGAAATCACAAATAGTGGCTCTATTGAGCTTGGGTACTGAGGTACCTCCTGTGGTGTTTTACAATAATTACTGAATCCATGAAGATTCTGTATTTAGGGACTAACAGAGCTTGTGTTTTCTGAGGAAACTTATGGAAAATCAGTATAATTGGTTAGTTTATAATGATTTGCTAATGCTAAATGGGTGCATGAAAAATAATTTAATAAAAAAGAATGAGACATGACTGTGTAATCATAATGGCACATGGAACATTTATAATTAAAATTATTATAAAGAGTAGCCTAATGCTGCAGTCAACAAGAGTCTGTCTAAAGTAGAAATACAGAAGGAATGAACTTCATAAAGACAGAGTGCTGTAATGAATGCTATATACCTGGTTTGCCAACACCCCTTAGAAAAATACTGCCTGCCTGTCCCTGTGTGGATGCTGAAGGATCACTACTGTTACTAGAGTAACAACACCTTAAAGAAAATTTATAGAAGTAGCTACAGAATTAGGAAAGAAATTTATTTAAAAAGGACTAAAACTCAATGCATAAATAAATATTAACAATATTTTAAGTAGAAAACATCTGACTAATGTTCCTTATGAATTTTATGAGTCATTAGCTCACTGCCATATGAAAAGGACCATTTAATTAATTCAGGGTTTGTCAAGAAGGGAGTTTGGTCATGAACTCCATAATAATCTGCTTTACAACACATTCCACAATATTTATAATAATAGTCATGTAGTTTTTATCAATTTTATGTATTTATAATTTCTGAAGAGATTCTTGATGCTTTATAGATAGGAAAAAATAAAATTTGAGGAATGTTAAAACTACATATTGAAAATAAGAATAATAGATATATTATAGATCAAAGTTGTATTCAATGTATACATATTTTATACATGTATACACATATAACATTATAGATTTGTATGCAATGACCTTTAAAGTGAATTCATGATTTATCATGGCAACCGTGTTTCTTCCGCATTAAGGAATGGTGAGATACTCTTTTACCACAGGATCTGGATATCTTTGGTGATACTGGATTATTTTAGTGAGTAAGATAATGCTTCTTTCACGCAAATTGAGTTGTCACTTTCTAACTTTCCAGAACTTAATAGTAAATACAATGTTCCTCAGTTTTCTAACTCTCAAAATTGTTTTATTATCTCTCTTTCTCCCTTTTAATGCAAACATTCAGTTTATGTGCCTTCTTCTGCATGATCACTGCACATACATTTAGTTTTATTTTTAAAAATATTCTCTTTGAGTATCTAGAGGCAGGTCTGGATAGCAATGGAGAGATAGGAAAAGAAAGATCAGCTTTATGACAACCTCTTATCTCCTTTTATCTCCTCCCACTCAGTCTTGCCCCATCCTCACTTATGCAGAAGAAAGGAAGTGTTCACTTTACATTCAAATTTAATTTTAAGTTCTGGAATGCCTGAGGACACCGATTTACCTTGGTGAGAGTAAGTCTAGATAGGTGGGAGATAAGAGGCATTATATTTTCTGGAAAACATTAATTAGTTTCTAATAAGATGTTGAATGAGAGAAGTTAAAATAATTCTAGTTGAAAACCTACTTTCCAATTTATAATCTTAAATTAAGATAGTAACCACTGGGGCACCTGGGTGGCTTGATTTGGGCTCATGTCATGATCTTACAACTGTGAGATAAAACCCCATGTCTGGCTCTGCATTGGACATAGAGCCTACTTGGGATTCTCTCCCTCCATCTTTCACTCCCTCACTACTCATACTCTCTCTCTCTCTCAAAAGGGAAAAAAAAAGATAGTAATTCACTAATAGATGATCCTGACATTTGCTGTTGCCTTTCTATTTCCTCAGGCAAAGAGCAATACTCAGACCTTATGCTTTCATCAGTTTAAGCACATATTATATGTAAGTTACATATTGTTTAGAGGTTAAAAAAAGGCATAGTATAAACATACACAAGTTTATGTGTTCATTTATCACAAAATTTTCAAAAGAAGAAAGCTGAAAGACATTGTTTACCATTTGAGGGGAAAAATGCTCTAACAGAAAATGCGATGGCTACTGAAGAAATATTTTCTGGAGCGTGTCATATGTCCCAAATAATTTTTCCCCAAGAAAATAAAATTCCTATGTTTATAAACAGAAATAAATTGCATTTATATTTTATGTGTAATAGAGAATTTTGCACAGAAGATTTATAGTTTTTTTTGGTTTGGTTTGGCTTTAGTTTTACTAAGTAAACTTCATTTTTAACACATCTATATGTCTTTATCTCATCAAGATCAGAAATCTCTATGAATGTGATGGAACTTTGGCTTTTTGCTTATGTATATAAACTGTCTTCTATACTTTGGACCAATATGGTCAATAAACAAAAAGCTAAAAAAATTAAAAGTCAAAATGAAAACCAAATAATATTAAAGATGATAATTAAATCAATGACAGGAAGGAGGCAAAAGAAAAAAGTGGGGACACCTGGGTGGCTCAGTCAGTTGAGTGTCTGACTCTTGATTTTGGCTTGGGTCATAGTCTCAGGGTCTCACGGTCACAGTATCAAGCTTTCTCTTTACCTCCCTTGTTCTCACTCTCTCTCAAAATAAATAAACATTCAAAAAAGAATAAAATGAAATTATTGAAATCAATCTACAGATTTTGTTTTTCAAATTGTAGGCTATATTTTTTATATGATCATTGTCAAAATATGAGAAAATATTAAAAAACAAAGTAAAAAAGTAAATTAAATGGTAATTCATTCTCCCTGTACAGAGTTAATCACCTTGCAAATAGATGTTCTTTATGTCAACTGCAACTCTGACTTTGTTCCATATACTTATATGTTATTTGCTTATACATTTATATGTCTTTCCAACTAGAAAGCTCAATAAAGGCAGAAACCTTATATATCCAACTTGTTCTACTCCAAAACCCAAAAAAAGTATTCGTCATAGAGAATATACTCAATACTTACTGGATAAAAGTTTAATGTCTAATACTTGTCTCAAACTTAATGTACCCAAAAAAGAATTTATAAGTACGTCCTTCCATCTACTCTTAAATCATTGTCCCTATTCCTGAAGACAAAAGTCTGGTTACACCCTTATATATTTCTTTCACACTCACATCTACTCTTTCCGCAGATCTTTTGAATTGTAGCTTCAGACTGTACCTACGGTCTAACCATTTGTCACTGCCTGTATCGCTACCACTCTGTCCCTTGCCTGGGCTGTAGCAATTTCTAAAATGGCTTCTGATGAGGTTTTTTGGAGGTGACAGTGGGGTTCATGGAGTCTGGTGCGATGGCCAAGAAAGAATTCTTGAAGACATCTTTGGTGCAAAAAGGTGATTTTATTGAAGCATGGGGACAGGACCTGTGGGGAGGAAGAGCTGCGCCCGGGAACATGAGGAGAGACTGGCTTTATACTATGGAGTTGGGGAAGGTAAAGTCCAGGGAAATTTTCATATGTTAAGATTCACAGAATATTGGAGGCCTAGCTATTGTCAAGCTAAGTTTGTTTTTCCCTCTAGGAAAGCATTAACATTAAGACAGTAAGGAGTTCCTGGAGAAACATTTTACTTTGCCTGCCTCAAGTATTTGTCAATGGGCTGCAGATCATGAGGAAATTTAGTTCTATCTGGCATTTCCTTCTGCCTTTGTTTCCCACATCACTATGGAGGGGTGATGAAGATGTTTAGGCCCTTCAGGACTATGATCTTTATCAGTTAACCATTTGTTTACCTCCTTTCCTTTGTTCTTGGACAGCCAGGAGTGCCGGAGGAATATCACACATATCCCACCTGGTTGGGGGAGGGGTGTTTGAGGCCTGTCCACTTGCCTTATGCTCAGTCATCAGCTTTCACCCTCTTACTGTTCCTCCTTCCACAGTCTGTCATCCAGACAACAGCTACACAAATGTCTACAAACCCTCCAATGGCTGACCATCTCATTCAGATTGTAAATCTCAGCCCTCAGCAGCATCACGTCCATGGCCTTACTTGTTCTGGCCCCTTGTCCTGTCTTATCTTAACCTTTTCCACTCTCCAAAAGCACACTGATCCCAGCTATACCAGCTATGTGCTCTCTCCACAAATACACCAGACTTAAATTTCTTAAGACCTTGATGCTTCCATTCTGCCTGGAATGCTCTTCCCCCAGACTTCCCCACAACTAGAATTCATATTTGCCTCAGGCCTTCCCACACATGCCCTATCATAGAGGGCTCCCCAACTCCTTCACCTAAAAAGAACAACTCTTTCTCCAGCTCATCCTGCTGTTTCCCCACCTTGTTTTATTGTTCTTGACAGTTACAGCCAACAGAAGTTTAAATATTCTTTTGATTATCTTTTTTTTTTTTAATTTTTGATCTCTATCTCCTGCCTGAGACTCTGTTCATGGAAAAATCTATAGATCATAGAAAGCAGCTAGTACATAATAAGTATTCAAATAAATATTTGTTAATGAAAGAAATAAATTGCTGAATGAATTATCAGAAGAGCTTCTCAAAGAGACCCCTTAATGTTTATGAGAATTATCTGGTTGTTGCCTCAGTAGAAAATTCTACATATTCTGCATGACTAACTACTGCTTCTGAATATTAGATTGCTATTCTATTGGACAGAACTTGTTTTACTTCTGCATACATTTGGCTGCTACTGCCACACTAATGTCAGAGAGGGATGCCCCATTGCTACTTCAGTCACTCTAATGTCTTCTTATAAGCCTGACACCAGAACTATGACATTTAACGTTAATTTACTGAAGGTTGAATGATAATCAACAAGACATCTGTTACAGAGGACAGGACACTATGAAATTAAACTATATTAAGAGTGAAAGGTAATCAAATATTGTTTCTGTTACTACTTATACATTTTATTTTTTTCACATTTATTTATTTATTTTGAGAGAGAGAGAGCACAAGTAGGTGAGGTGCAGAGAGAAGGAAAGACAGAATCCCAAGCAGACTCCACACCACAATACAGAGCCAAAGGCAGGGCTTGAACTCATGAACTGTGAGATCATGACCTGAGCCAAGAGCAAGAGTTGGATGCTTAACTGACTGGGCCACCCAGGTCCCCCACTACTTATACATTTTAAAATAGTATTACTGGGGCCCCTGGGTGGTTCCGTCAGGTAAGCACCCTACTTTGGCTCAGGTCATAATCGCACGGTTCTTGGGGGTAAGCCCTGCATTAGGCTCTGTGCTAACAGCTCAGAGCCTGGAGCCTGCTTCAGATTCTGTAACACTCTTTCTCTGTCCCTCCCCTGCTCACACTGTCTCTCTCTCTCTCTCTCTCTCTCAAAAATAAATAAAATATTAAAAGGAATTAAAAAAATAAAAATAGTATTGGGCACCTGGGTAACTCAGTCGGTTAAGCATCCGACTTTGGCTCAGGTCATGATCTCACTGCTGGTGGGTTCAAAGCCCCACATCAGTCTCTGTGTGGACAGCTCAGAGCCTGGAGCCTGCTTCAGATTCTGTGTCTTTCTCTCTCTCTCTCTGCCCCTCCCCCATTTGCACTCTTATATCTCTCAAAAATGAATAAATGTTAAAAAAATTAAAAATAAATAATATAAATAAATAAAAATAGTATCGCTGGGGTTACTTGTAAGATTTAGTATTTTTTAGAGTCTATAAAATAAAATAGATTATACTTTTGCCACTCCTGATCAATGCTAGGATCTTACTGTAGCATAAGTCCATTTACTACCTCATTGGCTTGTGTGTGTGTGTGTGTGTGTGTGTGTGTGTGTGTTTGCCAAGTAAGTTAATTATACACATTTTTAATAGCCCACAAGAAGTTATTATTAGTGCTTTAAATAAACATACTTACCTTTCAGTTGTTATTTTCTTTCATGCAACTGTGAGTATTTTCCTTTACTCTGATAAATTTGTTTAATGTTGTTTTTATTACTGGTTTACTAAGCAATACATTTTCTCTCCCTCTCTTTGAAAAGATATCTATTTTGCTTCTTTTCAGTAAAGAATATTGTCCCTGGTGCTAAGATTATAGGTAGGTCATTCATTTTTTTAACAATTCAAGGTTGTCTTTAGACTTCCATATATTTTTTTAATAAAATTCAGATTTTGTTCTCATTTTTCCTCTTTTGAAAATATTTGCCTCTTAATCTGGCTGTTTTTTTCCTTTTTTGTGTGCATTTTTATTTAAATTCTGGTTAACATACAATATAATATTGGTTTAAGGTGTACAATACAGTGATTCAACACTTCAGTACAACACCGTGTGCTGATCACAAGTGCACTGCTTAATCCCCATAACCTGTCCCTCCTCCCACCCTACCCTCTCCTCCCCTCTGGTAACCATCAGTTTGTTCATTGTAGTTGAGAGTCAGCTTCCATGTTTGCCTGGCTTTTTGTAATATTTGTTTTTTGTCCTTAATTTTTAACAGTTTTACTATGTGATGTTTTATAAATGCTTATTTCTGTGAATTTACATTGCTTGAAATTTATTTTTCTTATCTATTTTGCTTGAGGTCTCTTTTGAAAATCTAAGCTTATATTTCTACAAAATTGCTGCACCTTCTTTTTATTTGGGACTGTGATTTACATGTACTTAGGGCATTTCATCTTATTTCATCTGTCACTTGTACCCTATATTTTCCATCTTTTTATGGTTTCTTTATTTCAACCCAGTTATTTTTTCTGACCTCTTCCAGTTCTGTAATTTTCACTTTTCCTGTGGCTAATCTACCTACAAACACACACACACACACACACACACACACACACACACACACACACAGTGTCTGTTAATTATATTTTATTTTTATTTACATCATACTTTTTAGTTTAAAACTATTAATCTGATTCACTTAAAATTTTTTTAATGTTTATTTTTGAGAGGGGGGGAGGGGCAGAGAGAGAGGGACACAGAGAATCTGAAGAAGGCCCCAAGCTCTGAGCTGTGAGCACAGAGCCCAACGCAGGGCTCGGACTCATGAACCGAGAGATATGACCTGAGCGAAAGTTGGACATTTAACCGACTTAGCCACCGACTTAGCTAAGTCGGACATTTAACCAACTTAGCTGTGCTAAGCCACCCTTAGCACAGGCACCCCTGTTTCACTTTTATAGATTGCAGTTATCTGGTTAAATTTTCTATCTTTTCTTCTTTCTGGAAGATATCATTCATGATCATTTTAAACCACTGGAATTTGATAACTTTCATATCTGGGTCTCATATGATTTTATTTATTTTTTTCAACTTATTCCTTAGATTTTGGTCTTTTAATCTAGTTTTCCATGTGGTGATATATTTTTTGGATTTTGAAGATTCTCTATGTGTAACTGTTAAGACTTTAAATGATGATATACTCCTCCAGAAATAATTTCATTTTCTCATGAAGCTAGAATACTGGCAGGTCATCTTAGTCCAGTCAAAGCTGGGTTTCAGACTGGCTTATGCTTACCCTAAGGCATAGTCCTGAAGGAGTCTCAATGGAAGACAGGGCTGCTTCCTAGGACTCTCCTTTTTTAGGCTCCAAATTGCAATCCATAGCTCTTCAGTATCTGTAGAACGCAGGAATTCCTGCTCAGACCTTTAGCACCTTACTAGCTCCTTTCTTATTTTTGTCTCAGCTCACAGAAGGCTTAGATTTGTCAGTCACCTTGACAAATAATTGCAGGCAGAATACTTAGGTTGAGCTACTGTGGTTTCTTCCTATAGAAGCTACTTAAGATACATCTGTCTGTGTGCTTTTACACACAGAACTCTAAACTCCGTCTCTCTAGTATAGCAAACCCTAAGCCACTCTTTTTGATTGGCCCCTCTTTCTAGCATAGTGTATTGGAATATGTCCTGAGGAGATATATCAGAGGTAAATGTTCACCTTAATGTGCTGCCCTTCCCTCTAGGATTTTAGCCTGTCCATTTCTGGCTATATTGTTTTACCCTGACCCTTTCAAACAGCATTTTTTCTTTGGTTGGTTGGTTTTATATTTTATTGAGACTTTATTGTTGTTCTCGCCAGGAGGGATAGTCTGATACAAGCTAGTCTTTTATTGCCAGAGACAATTTGGCTTTAAATAGCATTTTATATAGGTCATCAAGTCTCCAGTCCACATTTTTCTGGAGAAATAACTAGTTGTGGTGTGATAGAGCTGTTGGACATTGAGTCTAAACATTCCCTCTCTTTTAAGTTTTGACTTGTATTTTTCCCCAAAGAATGCATGTTGATAATTTTATATGTTTGTGTTGTTAAATAACCTAATATAGTTATTTTATCAGATATTTAAGTAGCTGAATTTTATAGGAAAACAATACTGCATACAGTGTTAAATTAGTAAGTTTTCTTATCTTACATTTGTCAAGGCTTTAGAACTCTGAGGGCCTGCTCTTACCTGAAGCACCCTGCTACATATTATTTATCCATATTTATAATCTATATTTTAAAATATATTCTTTTCATTGATACAATTTCTTCATTGAATTTAGTGGAGGAGCTTCCAAACTTATAGAGTCACTAACACTCTATTTTTTTCCTAACTGAAGGCCATCTCTTATTTTGGAACTAAGGTCAAGTTTGGGAATGTAATACTAATCTTTAGTATGACTTTCTCTCCGCATGACTACCAAGCTGCTAGGGAGGAAAAAAGCAAAGCAACAAAGCAGGTCAATGGCATTAGATATGAAAGGAAAATCCTCTTTGCAGACTCCCTAGAAAATCAGACACCATGTCAGGATTAACTTGATACCTGATAAAGGAGAAAGTTATTGGAGTGAGCTTTCCACATAATATGTTTTTCTCACCTTCTGATTTCACTTTCCCTCCTAAAATAATGGAGTAGAATTTCAGATAAACAATATTTCTTGACTCACTAAGGAAGTAAGAGTCAAAGTAAAATACACATTAGTTAAGAATGTTAGAAGAAGTATTGATAATATTATTATCTGGGTTTAGAATCATATTGCCTAAGTTAAAATTCTCAACTTACAACCCATTAACTTTAGTAAATCTATCCAACCTTTCCTTCTAAATTTTAATACATTTCTCTCTAAAGTAGTCATAAAACATCATCCATACATAAGGTTTATATTATTTAAATAAGTGAAGTCCTGAACAAAATACCTGGCACATATAAATAAACTCTTCATAAATGTTTGATACCATTTTCGTTATATACTCAGTGCCCAGTATTAGGTATTGCAAGGTATATAAATGGCATAATATAAATTCCTATTCTCAAGAAATTAAAGATATTTCTTGTGTCTTCAAACTCTTTTTTTACATCCTATGGCCCAATTAAGAGTGTTGTGTTAGATTCAATTTACATATTCCTTTAATATTCTTTTCCTTTTGAAAATCAAGTCAATAGAAGTAACATTTGATTTTGATTAAGAATGCAGTCTATTAAAACTGTTTTCTCTTAGCTGATGCATTGATCATAATTATCTTGTCAGATGTCACTAAAGGCAATGACAAGGTGGTAATAAAACTTTGCAAGTTTAAAATAAACTCAGCTTTTTTGTTATCAAGGATTTGTATTCTGGAGCTTTTAGGTAAGTATGAAAAATAAAGAATAGTTGAAATAAATAAAATCTAGCCTTAAAAAATATGAAATAGAAGTAGCTTGCTTTCAAAGTCATAGTATTGTTCAGGTAGGTATTAATAATGCCTTCCCACACCCAGTATGAGGCATAGCATATGGTACTCACTAAATGCTTAATTGTAAAATCTAAATTAAGCCATATTTCAGGAAGATGAAGTTGGGGTATGGGGGCAATGAAAGAGATGTAAAGAAGAGGCTCCAGAATGATGTATACATTTAAATAGGTTGGCTTAGATTAAACATAGGTATCAACTGCAGTATGTTCAATTAAAAATAAACAGGAACAAAAAGACATATAGCCTTATAGGTAAGAAAGTTCAGGAGATAAAAAGAACAGCACTCATTTTAAAAATTAAGTTATTTACTCCCTGCCCCCCCCCTTTGAAAAAATATAACTGATGGATATGGAAAGTTGTAGATCCAAAGTTATTGAATTTATATAAGAAAATACATGTCTAAAGATTACTGATGATTTTGACTGAGTCAAAAACAGAAAGGTTAATATTACCTTACATATTGAAGTTTGCCTTAACTGGCAGGAAAAAGTCTATTCTGTCCAACAGGGAGTACTACTTCTGGTTAAAGATCTTAGAAAATCCCTCTCATTTTATTTCTTGTTTCTTTTGATAAATGATTAATAATGCCTTTGGATATATGAAGTGTTTTTTTTTCTGATTACAAGAATAAAAATTATGGACTTATGCTACAAGGAAGAGTTCAGTTAACTATGATACAGAAACAATGTACAATGTATTAGAGAACTTTAAAATTATAATCAACCAGTGTATATAGAGGACATAGCATGTCTAATAGATAATCTTTCAGGTTCCTTAAAACAGATTAGTCAATAAAAAAATTTAATAAAATATAAACAACTAACCCCTCTTCAGGATGTTAAAAACAGGTTCAGACTAAATAAGCAGAAATAATTAAACTTTGGATCTATTTATCATATTAGACATCCCTTTTCACTCTTAAAAGTTTTTTAATTATGTTTACACAAGTGACTATTCTAATTAATAGAAAATTGAATAGAAAAAGAGCAGTACAATATAATAAAAAAGGCCATTTTCCCTAAACTGTGAGAACTATAAAAAGCTTTAGTATACATGTTATTTGTTGCTTGGTTTCTCATGTTATAAATTCTGTAAAAGAAACAAAATTATTATTTAACTAAATGAAAGAAATGGTATCAAAGGATTCCAAATTTAAACTGAAATTTTAGAAAATGGCTTCTCACACTTATATTGTGTCTTTTGAATGAATTAAAGAACTTAAAAATTTAATTAATTTTTAAAATATTTATTCCTATAACATTATTTTCAATTTATAGCTAGTGATACAAGAAAGGAAGTTCTTGAGCAAATTTGAATCTTAAGAGAATCCAGTATTTTAAAGCTTACTGCTTGTCATTGAATCCTTCTGTAGAATGCCAAAAACAAATAAGGCAACTATTTGAGATCATTGACCCCCACAAATATCAAGTGTATTTTTTTAAAGAATACATATTTTAAAAATTACTTTATTAAAAATGAGAAAGACACATGGATGAATCCTGTATAACTAGATATATCGTTCAAACTAGATATATTTATGCATGTATACATTCATATATGCATTTATGCATTTATACATTCATTACTCACCTATTAGGAAGGCAGGGCTTTCAAAAATGTCATCTTCAGAATTGTACGATGTGATGTTATTAGTCTCATTTTAATTATAAGAATAGGTTAAATGGTCTGCCTAAGTTTACATAACTAATAAGAAGTGAAGCTGATGAATTCAAGTCTGACATTTTCTTAGAGGTATTTATTTTTAGTAGACATTATATTTTAGAGCAGTTTTAAGTTCACAGCAAAATGGAGTGGAAAGAACGGATAGTTCTCATTTTACCCTATACTTCCCTCTCCCCCATGTGCATAGATTCCCTAATAATATCCCCCACTGGAGTGGTACATTTGTTACAATTGCTAAACCTACCTTAATACATCATTATCACCCAAAGTCGGTAGTTTACATTAGGGTTCATTCTTGGGTCTCATTCTGTGGGTTTGGACAAAGGTATAATGATATGTATCCATTATAATAGTATAATACAGAGTATTTTCACTGCCCTAAAAATCCTCTGTACTTCACATATTCATCTCTGTCTACCCTCTAACTTGTGGAGACCACTGATATTTTTACTATTTACAGTTTTGCTTTATCTAGAATATCATAAAGGTGGAATTATACAGTATGTAGCCTTTTTAGGGTGGCCTTTTCACTTAGTAACATGCATTTAAGTTTTCCCCATATCTTTTGATTGCTTGATAGTTCATTTCTTCTTAGAATTGAATAAAATTACATTGTATGGATATAGCACAGTTTCCATTCACCTACTAAAGGGCATCTTGGTTTCTTCCACAGTATGGCAATTACTATTTTTTTTCAATGTTAATTTATTTATTTTTGAGAGAAAGAGAAAGAGAGTGCAAGCACAAGCAGGGGAGGGGCAGAGAGAGGGAGGAACAGAATCCAAAGCAGGCTCCAGGCTCTGAGCTGTCAGCATAGAGCCTAAGCGGGGCTGGAACTCATGGACTGTGAGATCATGACCTGAGCCGAAGTGGGACGCTTAACTGACTGAGCCACCCAGGCGCCCCAGTATGGCAATGAATAGAGCTACTATAAACATCTGTGTGCAGGTTTTTGTGTAGAGGTAAGTTTTTACCTTCTTTCGGTCACTACCAAGGAGCATAATTGCTAGGTGTTATGGGAAGAGTATGTTTAATTGTGTAAGAAACTGCCAAACTGTCTTCCAAAGCAGTTGTACCATTTTGCATTTCCACTAGGATGAATGTGAGTTCTTCTTGGTCCACATCCTTGTCTTTTAATATTTGGTATTGTCAGTGTTCTGGATTTTGGCCATTCTAAACAGTTATGTAGCAATATTTTATTGTTGCTTTAATTTGCATTTCCCTGATGACATATGATGTGGAACATCTTTTCATATGCTTACTTGCTATCTGTAATTCTCCTTTGGTGAGGTGTCTGTCATGGTCTTTGGCACATTTTTCTTTTCAGTTTTTTATTTCCTTATTGTTGAGTTTTAGATATTCCTTGTATATTTTGAAAAGCAGTCCCCTATAAGATATGTCTTTTGCAAATATTTTCTCCCATAAATTCTTTATGAGTAACTATAGAATGAATTTATTTTGCCTACACCAAATGCTCATGAGAAACAAGAAGTGAGCAAATAACTCTGAAAGGGCAACATTGCCTGCAGCTTTTTATCACTTAGAAATTTCTATGGAAGTTCTACTTATTGGGTCTCTGCGTTAATCTCCTATTGCTGGTATAACAAATTACCACCAATTTGGTGGCGTAAAACAAATCAAATTTATTCTCTTACATTTCTGGAGTTTAGAAGTTTAGAATGAGTCTTACTGGGGTTAAGTCAATGTATGAGCAGGGCTGGGGATGTTCTAGGAGAGAATACATTTACATATTTTTTCAATGTTTAAGTACTACCTGAATTCCTTAGATAATGATTCCATATTACTTTAACCTCTTGCTTCTGTATTCACATCTCTTTGCTTTGATCTCCTGCTTCCCTCTTATAAGGACCCTAATGATTAAACTGAGGCCACCTGGATAATTCAGTATTATCAGCTCTCCATCTCAAAATCTTTGATTTTGATTTAATTATATTCACAAAGTCTCTTTGCCATATGAAATAACATTCACAGGATTATGTTGTGGACATTTTTGGGCGGTGCATTTTATAGCCCACCGAAGCATTCTTTGTGGTAATAGAGACTTACTGAGATTATTCCCCTAAATTGGAGAAGATTTTAAAGTTAGGTGTGAGTTGAAAAGACAGAAGATAGAAGAAAAACAGGGCTCTCAGTAACACAACAATTGAGGAATGCAGAACTAGACTATTGAAGTTTTCGATATTCTAAAGTATTCGAAGTTTGTGGATCTTCACTTTAGACTCTTCATTAATGATGCTGTCCATACTGCTTCTGTTCTTGTGTATACCCTTATTTTTAGCCTACCCACTTCTTCTTTACTGCTCTTTTATCCATCTCATGGCTCCTGCTTATCTAAAATGTTATGGTACTTACTATTTTATCTAATATGCCAATAATGACTTCTTCTTCCCAGTGACTCTCACTTACTATTGACTCTTTTGCTCAAGTTACAAGCTACCCAATTTGCTATAGGTTACTTTGGAGCATTATTTTCCAGAATGTGATTCATGAAAACTCTGTGCTAGAGTTTCCAAGGATGACCAATAAAAATGCAAATTCCTGGATCTGTCCACCTGAATCAGAGATCAGGGGTCAGGGATAGGATCCAAATTTTTAACAAGCTCCCAAGCAAAAAATGAGAGGACTTATGCTTGAAGGGAGAATGTGATTTATGCTGCTATCTGATTATCCTTGTCTTAGCAGAATTGGTTTTTGAATAACTAGACAAAAATTAAGTGTCTGCCTAGTTCCTATACTTACTGTCCTTAAATCAGCAAGAAACTGGATCAATATGCATAAAGATTTTATAATACTTTTTAGAAGCAAATTTATTGAAAACTTCATTCAATCATTTGTTCTGTATCAATATCTGTCTACCAGCTCTCTAGCTAGCTACATATTCATCACTATATAGCTATGTGTCAGGATCAGTTCTCAATGTTTGAGAACATCAGGGAACATACAATATTTGGAGACCCTAAGCAAGGCCCAGCTGCAGGTATGAGCTATGTTATTTTTTAGCAAAATTGATCATGGCTGTAGAAAGATACTGTACCAATGGGATGGCCCTTTAACTGAGGAGGAAGATTAATGAAAAGTATCACTCATGGGTCCATGTAATGTTTTCCAGATCCTGTCCAACTCAAGCATGTCAGTACATTACTGTATGATTAAATCCAGAGAAGTTATATTGGGAAACATGGCTATTTTTGTCATGAGCCATGCATATTGTGCTAAGGACATTCACTCTCAGCTAAGCAGCAGTGACAGTGCTTGGAGCAGGAGTCCCACTCTTAACTGTGTAGCATCAGAGATGTCAGGCACAGAGGTGTGCCCTGACACCAATGAGAGAAATTGCAGAGACCAACTTAGGGATAGATGGTTTTTAGTTGTGACACCAGGTTGTGGCTGTTCACATATTCTAAGCTCACAGCCTCCAATGGAGATTGTGGAGCCTGTCACTGCTCACATTAGAGTTCCAACTTTAGCAATCTGGAGTAGGGGAAATTGGTTCATACTTTGAACATACATAAGCGTATTGGGTATTTCTTGACCACACTGGAAGAGAGACACTGGGCATGTGTGCCCCACTATTCAGCTTTATAATACTCTGTATTTCTCCATAATAGTACTCATCACAGTTTTTGTAATCAATTGTTTAAATATTCTGTGTTTTGAATCCTATGGTGGAAGGAATCTTGCCTGTTTTGCATATCGTTATTTCCAATGCTTTATCTATCATCTATCTATCTATTATCATCTATCATCTATTTCTGTTGTCCACTGTTGCAGAATAAATGAATTTAACTTAATATTATTTATTTCTTCCTGAAGTTTTTAAAAAAATTGCTGAATTAATTTTTATACCTAGTTTTGTACATGGAATTTGAGACTCTGTGCATAGAATCACAGCCTATGTGATGTATGATCATTAATTGCCATGTGAGCAAACCAACCCTATTAACACAAACTTCAGTGATTCAGACAGTCCTCCTCATTTCTAAGAGAGATTCTCCCTCTCTGTTTGTCTCTCTAGTAAATCCAAACTTATGTTCTGCATGCCTACTGTTTTAGACATGTGAGAAGCAGTATTATTTTTATTATTCATTATCTCAAGTTTTTGTTTATGAATGAAGTAGAAAAGAAGTTGAAAATGCCAAAAAAATGACATATATATATATATATATATATACATACTTTGTAGAACGGATTCCAATTTGTTCTCTCTATTCAAAAATTAAAATTATTCCCTTCAATAGCAATGAATCTGTTGTTAATTTTTTTTTTGATCCATATAGCTCAGTTTCATCTAAGGTATTATCATCTCAGAGAAATGGAAAAATAGTTGACATTGATTTTTGAGGTCTGGAAGTGTGTTCAATAAATATTTGGAAAATTCCAAAGTTTCAAAGAGTAGACTTAATTTTATATTAAAATTAAGTTATATTTATTTATATTAAAATTAAGAGATTTTGTGTCCAATTTAATATCAAAGACCCACATAAAATGTAAAATGCCAAGGTTAGTGTTACAAAAAATGTTTAATTAATATTTGAAATGAAATTCTGATTATTAGCACACATTTAAGAATTATTCATTGAAAACACCAGAAGAAAAAAATCAGTACTCTAGTGCTCACATGCTTATAAATGGAAGCTTTAAACTATAAGGTCTAACTTTCCCTCATGAAACTGTAAAATTACATACCAATCTGCAATTATAAAATCCCAAATCTCTGAAAATGGAAAGCTTTTTGTAAATATGAAACAGACTCTCTTGGCACCTAGATCTTACTACACAGATGTGAAATATTTACAATCTATACTAATACCATTTAGAGTAGCTTTTCACATGTTTTGTCATAGAAATATCAATGTGTTAATTATAGAATGCTATTTTAGATTCATCTAGCATTTTTATGTTTAAAAAACCTGAGCAGTTCTGAATTATGAAACACAACTGACCCAAAGGGTTGTGGATTGTACTAGTTATTGAAGAATTAAACAGTGTGTAAAACTTAACCACAACTCAGTCAATTTTGTAATCAACCCCAATTTAAAATTCCATTTAAAATAGTGGAGCGCCAGGCTGCTGCAGTCAGAAGAGTAAGTGACTTTTGGGGCACCTGTGTGGCTCAGTCTGTTCTCAGGTCATGATCTTACCGTTAGTGAGTTCTCCCCGCATCAGGCTCTGAACCTGGAGCCGCTTCAGATTCTGTGTCTCTCTCTTTCTCCTCCCCTCCCCTGCTCATGGTCTGTCTCTCTCTCAAAAATAAATAAACATTAAAAAACAAAAAAAGAAGAGTAAGGGACTCTTGATCTCCGGGTAGTGAGTTTGAGCCCCAAATTGGGTGTAGAGAGTAAATAAATAAAACTTTTTAAAAAATAGTGAAAAAATACCTAATGTTTTTTAACATTTATTCATTTTTGAGAGACAGACACAGAGCGTGAGTGGGGGAGGGGCAGAGAGAGCGGGGAAACAGAGAATCTGAAGCAGGCCCCAGGCTCTGAGCTGTCAGCACAGAGCCGGGATGTGGGTCTCCAACTCACAGACCATGGGGTCATGACCTGAGGTGAAGTCAGATGCTTAACCGACTGAGCCACCCAAGCACCCTGTGAAAAAATACTTTTATAATAATTCCTATTGAGTCACAACAATAAAAATATGACCCATGTAATTCAATAAAATACTAAATTGAGGGCTAAAGATTCCTAAATTTCAGGGGAAATTCAATATGTACTTGTGTGTATTTGTGTATGGTTATTTATCTGGATTACAAAACTATTGAGATGGATGAACATATACAAAGTGTTATGGATTTATTAATAAATTGATAAAAGACAATTTGGAACAAGTAGATAAAAGAACTTGCTAAAATATTCATGTTAGAGAATTTGAAGCAAGAAAGGAGCACTACAAAATGAAGATGGTTTTGGATATCAACAGAGAGAGAAAAATGAATATTTTAATATTAGAACCAACTCAATTATAAAAGGAAAATTTAAAATGATAAAAATATAACTGTCATGATCACTAATAATATACCAAAGTGACTAAAAATTAGGGAAGAGTGAGCTTATAAGGTGGAAAAGAGCACACTTAAGAGTCTTACTGAGAAAAGGAACTGTGGTCAGTATGTTTTTTTTTTTTAATTTTGTAATAACAGGTCTTAGCGTTCTATTTTAACATTTTGCATTATTAGAATTTAATGTATTGTAAGTAGAGTCTCAAAAGAACTTTTAATTCTTTAAATTTTCTGTGACCACTTGATTATAGAAAAATTGTTTTGGAGAAATAATCAGCAAATTATAATTTTATATACCTATCAAAAAGATTATTTTTTCTTAGAAATTAATTACACCAACAGGACCTTTTGAATACACTGTGTTGGCTAAATACAGACTAATTTCATTACAGGAAGAATCATTTATAGTTGTAACAAAACATTTTTTTAATGTTTATTTATTTATTTTTGAGAGAGAAAGAGAGAGCATGCAAGCAGGGAGCGCGAGAGAGATGGAGACAGAGAATCCCAAGCAGGCTCCACACTGGCAGCACAGAGCCCTATGCAGGGCTCAAACTCACAAACTGTAAGATCATGACCTGAGCAGAAATCAAGAGTCAGAGGCTTAAGGGACCAAGCCACCCAGCTGCCCCAGAAACATGTGATAATTACAACTTTTGATGTTCTTTATCAAAAATATATTGCTTCATCCATTCTACTATTGCTTTTTTGAATTACACATATTTACAGGGGCTCATATGATTATTTTTTTCCTGGTAATATAATCCAAATCCTAATGCATTTTTATTCCTCTAGTGATTTTTTTAAATTCCTACTTTAAATGAGACCACCATTAAAACACATTTTTATTTAATCATTCATTCACATTGCCAACTGTTTCTGATCAATAAGTCAGTCACCTAGGTTTCATCTTGTGGTTAAATGGCTTTATCACTCATACGTTTTCATACATATTGATGAGAATATGTCCCAGTTAGGTAAGTAAAATACAAGGAACATATTAGACTTGGGATATGAGAAAAAAAATTCATGTTTAAAATACAGAGTTTTAATGTTTTGGGAATAGCCAAAGAGGTACAAATACGCTCAATTTTCTGGCAAGTGTCCCTGCATATTAGTCAATGTCAAATCTTACTGAGGTTAAGATGAAATCCCTGATAATCTATGTATTTTTATACTAGAGAGTATTTGACATTTTATGATATCTGAAAATATCCTTTAAATATCTGTATTGCCAGCAAGTTGACTAAAGTGCTGAGTGATATAAACTTGAAAAAAATAAGCCCTTAGGTCTACTGCTGTTCCAGCATATTCTGATTACTCCAGTGAAGTTTTGGATAAGGTTGGTGCAAGACTCTCTAGTCTAGATTGGTGCTTTCCATTTTTCAAATGCATATTAATCACCTGAGGACCTTGTTAAGGAGCTGGTTCTAATTTAGTAAGTCTGGAATGGGACCCAAGAGTCTGCGTTTCTACCAAGTTCTCAGATGATCCCTGTGCAGCTGGCCTGTGGGCCACCCTTGGGTTCCAAGTTTCCATAGCATCACAGCTCAGTCTGATGGGCTAGCTTATGGATCCTGATGTTACATCTCTACAAATTATTGTATAGTTGGTCTGTGGCAAGCCCTACTTACTGTTTCTTACTATTTTTTAGGTGATCTCATGTGCAGCCAAGTGTTGAGGAGCACTGCTCAAGAGAAAGCAATGATTTAGAATATTTGGCAAAACTTCTGAGAAGTTCTGATGGCTGACATTGTAAAAGTTAATCTACTTCAGGGCTCTTGAGGCCTGTAACTTATATATACTTTTAATGGTTGCCATGCAAACAGGAATACCTCTAAAGCCCAACTACGGTCTTGAAATAAGAACACACTTTGGGAAAATAATCCTTTTAATTGAGACAAATTGACCCTTAGGATCAAGTTATTAATGCTCATTGTCCCTTCTCTGTCATTAGTAGACATCAGTGGGTGGATTAGTAAAAGAGTAACAAATGAATACTTTGTGTGGTAATAACTGTACTAAATCTGAATATTTCTTGAAACCATTTGTACAACTTTAATGTACCTGTGATTTAGTCATCTCCTTGGAGTGCAATTTTAAACTGTTACTCTCTTGGTTTAGAAACCTGTATGTGGTTTATGACCCGGTTAGTTTAAATTGATTCTTTCCCTATGTACTCAATTAGCAATTATGGTTTTCAGAGCCCAAAGGGGGAAGATGTGTGTTGGTGGTAGGGCATCAAAGTCATTAAATACAAAAACACAGAGACAAAAACAAAATGAAAACCAAACCAACTTATCATTAGTTACCTCAGGAAACCTACCACAAACAGTTTTGGTTAAATTATTGTAAGTTTTTTTTGTTTTTATATAGCAACTTCATCTGTGTTTGAAACTTCTATACTTATGATGTCAGTTGACGGTGAAATCTTTGATTCTATCCTTAGTACAGCTTCCTTTCCCTTTCCTTTCTCTTAGCTAAGTGTTTATTCTTGTGTTTCTTCCCTCCTGAGAACTAGAACTTTATCCGTTTTTTTTTTTTTTTTTGCTCTAAGCCCTATTTTCAGGTTGATTATAAAATTGCCACCTGAAAAGTATGCAATCTACACATAGTTATTATACCTTCTCGTATTACTAGAATCGATACCTTTTAAAATTAAGCCAAACAAATTAATTGCAATGAGTATAAAATGAAGGGTCATGCAAGACCATGGAAATCCTCTGGCATAGAGTGAACTCTTAGCATTATTTTAAAATCTCATATTAATCCACATACTTAGCTGGATCCTGCTGTGGCTCATAATAACACACTGTGTTATTTGGGCGGAAACTTGCATACTACCATTATGGCAAAACTCTCCACATTTCAGTACCAGGTGTTTCCTCTTCTCCAAACATAAAATCTCTGGCTCAGAGTGGCTTGAGCAGAGTCTAGGAGATGAGCACCAGCGGAAATCCGGGAACAAGGTGTCTTGGTCTGCTGGGGCTGCCATAACAGAACCCCATGGACTGGATGGCTTAAACAATAGAAACGTATTATTTCATGGTTCTGGAACCTACAAGTCTGAGATCAAGGTGTTGGCAGGGACGGTTCCTTCTGAGGGTTGTGAGAAAATATCTGTTCCATGCCTCTTTTCTAGTTTCTGGTGCTTTGCCAGCAGTCATTGCTGTTCCTTGGCTTGTACATGCATCACGCAGATCTCTGCTGTGATGTTCACGTGGATTTCTCCCTCTGTGTATTTGTCTCTAAACTTCTCCTTTTCAAAGAACACCAGCCATTCTGGATTAGGGCCCACTCTAATGACCTCATTCCAACTTGATTACCTCTATAAAAACCCTGCTTTCAAATAAGGCCACATCCTGAGGAACTAGGGAGTTGGACTTCAAGATAGTAATTTTATGGGGCACCTAGGTGGCTCAGTTGGTTAAGCATCCAACTCTTGATTTTGGCTGACAATATGGAGCCTGGTTGGGATTCTCTCTCTCTCTCTCTCTCTCCCTCTCTCCCTCTCTCTCTCTTTCTCAAAACATTTAAAAAGATAGGAATTTTAGAGTGACACATTTCAACCTACAACACAAAGTATCTGAGGTCATTTACTCCTTAGGAACAGCTGAGAATGAAAATTCAGTTATAACAGCAAAAGGAGACTGAGAATCACTGATTTTATTAGGAGAACTGTGGATACCTGACTTCCACCAGAACCTTGGTCAAAAAGATTTACTATTAACTAAATTCATCAAACATTATTGTATGGTAGGCATTCTTCTATGTTCTCTACATCATCTATCCCACATAGACACACTGGGAGGTCATGGTAAAGAGGAGAAATCTCAGACACAGAGAAGTTAAGTAATTTGCCCAGGGTCACAGAGGAAGAAGCAAAATCAAAAGTCAAATCCAGAAAATCTAATCTTAGAGGCTCAGATTCTAAGCCACAGTGGGAGACTGCAGTGAACTCATCTGCCTCCACAGGGAAGAGACTTCGTGTTGATTGAGCATTTAGTGATTTCAAAGGTTTCTGCTAGAGATCATGGTCCATTACTTTTGTTATGCTTACAAGAAGAATTTTCTACTGTGCAAAAGGGACTAAATATTGAACACCAATGAAATCTTTTTAGTTTGATGTATGTGGTGTAGATTTTGTCTGATTTATTTAGGACCCTTAATTACATCAATTAATTAAAGTTAAAGTAAAATGTTTAGTAACCTGAAGAATTCTACAGAAACCATTAACTTTTTTTAAAAAGTGCTTAAAAAGAGGTCTTGTTTCAAATTTAAAAAAGGCATTGAAGTTGAGAAGGAAAAGAATAAAGATATTTAGTCCCTTTAGAGAATACAGGTAATTGTGAAATTAGTTAAAGAGGAATTTAAGCCACTGCCCTTTGTAGTGAGGGGAATGGACTCCAGGCAAAAACAGAATTACCAGCAGGATCTTTGCTGGTTGTGAGAATTATTTTTCTTGCTGCACTGACATTATTTTCTTCTTTACTCTCTCTACTTCAGTTGGAATCAGTCATGTAGAGATCAGTTACAGGGGCCACTGTGCACATGGTAAAGAGTGATTTGAAGACATTTCTTCAGAGGCAGCAAAGCTCAAGACAGAATAACAGATGAGTTTCTAATGAAAGGGAGTTGGGAATTGCCTAATTAGTGCCTTTCTGAAGAGGTGGCAAATGTGACACTGGAGCCGGTTGGGAATCCAGGACAGCAAAGAAGGGAGAGCCCGCAGCTTTGGGTGGCAGGCCTGGTATGAACCATGCAAAACTAAAGTAGCACTGGGAGTAGAAAAGTAATATAAGTAAAAGCATAGAGCGATGATAATTATTTATTTTGCTCCAAGTGCTTCCTTCTTTTCTCCTTCTCTTAAACAATAAGCATGTAAGTTAATGCCTGTGTGGTGGTAGCGGCACTGTTGTATTTTTCATTTGCTCGGGTCAGGGAACCTGCATGGGAACCTGGCTTCATACGATTCACAAACATTGTTGGGAAGAGGTCAAAAACAGTAGAAAAAAAATATTCTAAATGGGTGAAGTATAGCTGTCAGGGAGGGAAACAGGTCAGTCTTAGATGGACAGGCTGGTAACAAACTACACAGAGTAAAGCTGGGGTAGGCAGAAGGTCACAGATCATGGAAGTGCATAGGAACCATATATTTGAAAATCCTGCAAGTCGAGAAAATGATTTTGTCAAGTATCAGGCAAAAGGGAAATTGAAGAGCTGTCAGCAATAAAGGAGCATGACAAAGTAGCAGGAGAAAACAAGAACTTAACCGCAAAAGACCTTGATAGATAAGGCAAATGCCTGCTTTAGTCCAGAACTTGCATTTGTTTCCTGTGGATCAGGAGTTAATCTATAAGAATAGCTGGCCTAAGGCTTTCAGGGGGAGAGAATTAAAGACATGACATTAGTAAAACACTTGAAAAAAAAAAACCTGTTTGCAAACATTTTTAAACAGTAAATAGAATATATCCTTTTGTGTATATTAGGCTCTCTTAAGCTTTATCCAAAGATATGAGTAAGAGAAAAATGACTACATAGTTTCAAAAGGCCATTTAATGAAGAGGCTGTATGTAATTGAGTTATTTGACATTTGTCTTATGGGAAATATATCCTCAATAACAACAACAAACTAATTTGAAAAGATATATACCTCTATATATATTGCAGCAATATTTACAGCATAGCCAAGATACAGAGGCAACCTAAGTGTCCATCAATAAATAAATAAAGAAGAGGTTGTGTGTGTGTGTGTGTGTGTGTGTGTGTGTGTGATCGAATATTATGCAGACATAAAAAAGGATGAGGTCATGTCATTTGAGACAACATGGGTGGACCTAGCACATAGTATGCTCAATGAAACAAATCAGACTGAGACTATGAGATCACTCATTAGTGGAATCTAAAAATCTGCTTTTCCATCTAACAACGCTATCCTTTCTTCATGACTCTGAGTAAATGTTGTGACTTCTGTAAAAGTTTGTTTCTTTGCCTCATGCTATCCCTTCCTCCATTATGTTCCAATACTATTTTGTTAAACTTATATACCTTATTACTACTTAGTTATTATTTTTAAGTATCTACTTCCCATAATTGTACCTGGAATAGCAGATATTAATAAATGCTGATACATGCTAATCAGTGGCCATATGAGAGAGACTTTGCAACACAGTACCAAATTTAACATTTTGATAATGACCTTTTCTGCCCATATGTTAGTATGATCTTTCTCAAATCTATATCATTCATATAAAATTATCTTTAAAGGAAAATATATAGTTGTAAAATAAATATCTTAACTATATTAATATTACCTTTGCTTAGCCTAAAAATATCAGCTTTTAAGAATATAATATTCTAAATATCTTATCATTTTTTACTCAGAGAGATACCTGCTATTGGCTATATGCTTCAATAATAAGAATGGTACAGTTAAATATAATCTTTTATGTCATCACTGTATTTGTGTTTGTGAGAGAGAGATGGTCCCATTTGTAAAACACTCAAGACCTGTAAAATAAATTCATTTGTAATGAGACAAATTTGAAATACATGCTTCATATTCATATAAAATATAAACATTAATTCATATAAAATGAATATTTGACTAACATGTATTCCATAATTTGCCTGGTGGTAAGCTCTGTGTTTCTGTTTTTACAGATTAATAACAGTATCCAACTCAGAATAAGAATTCAGCAGTTGAATAAGAACTTTGTTTTGTTTCAAGGAAGCTTTGAGTGGTTTAGTACATGAGTGCTAGCATCAGATTTTCTGCCCAAGTATCAACTCTATTTCTTACATATTACATGACTTCAGTCAATGATTGAAATATGTTATGCTTTACTTTTGTCATACTATTTTAGGAATAACATAGGGAAGTATCTGACACAAAGAAAACCCTCAGTGTTTGCTATTATTGTTTCAGTCAGTAAAGAATTACATGTTTTCAACAGAATGCTCACAGAAAAGTTTCTGTTTTACTGATTATAACATTATTCACATATTTTCCCCATTTTGAATCAAAAGCCAATCAGAAATCTTCAAAACAGGGGCAATTTGGGAGAAGATACTCCCATTTCTGAGTTTTTTATTTTACTGTAAGAATTTCCCAGAGCTCCTTTTTATCTACTGATGCTGTGTGTCTAAAAATTCCAGTTTTGTTTCTTATAGATAACGTTTGTTATGATTTTAATTAAGAAGTTCTATAACATTAATAGAAATGGAATGGTTTGTCTGTATTTTACTGAGCAACCATTGGTCCAAGCAACATTAGTGATTGTGTCTGTGATTCAGTGCAGAGTATTTCAGAGTATTTCAGTAATTCAGATTCAGTCTCCAGATCAACTGATGTACTTAATTTCAATCTTGCTTTAAAATACTCATCTAATGTCACTTCACAAGGAGCCAGTAAGTGTAACCATTTACAATTTTTAAACTTTATCATGTAGAAAATGAAATATGTTGATAACACATTATCTTCATTTATATCTATCACAAAATAGCACATACTCATCTAGGAAGCCATCAATGACTATGGTTCATGCTGTCAATTTATTTTAGTTATTATTTTTTTTCTTTTTTTTTAATTAACTTTATAGTTTATTATCAGGTTGGTTTCCATATAACACCCAGTGCTCTTCCCCACAAGTGACCTCCACCATGACCATCACC
>CM053578.1:59885887-59987097 GCA_028646485.1 Cryptoprocta ferox
ATCTATGCATTGTTCTAAGTGGAGTGTTGAAGTCCCCTGCAATTAACACGTTCTTATCAATAAGATTGTTTCTGTTTGTGATTAATTGTTTCATGTACTTGGGTGCTCCCAAATTTGGTGCATAGACGTTTATAATTGTTAGCTCTTCCTGATGGAGAGCCCTGTAATTATTATGTAATGTCCTTCTTCATCTTTTGTTACTGCCTTTACTTTAAAGTCCAGTTTGTCTGATATAAGTATGGCTACTCCGGCTTTCTTTTGACTACCAGTTGCATGATAGATATTTCTCCATCCCCTTATTTCAATCTGAAGGTGTCTTCAAGTCTAAAATGAGTCTCTTGTAGACAGCAAATGGATGGGTTTTTTTTTGTCCATTCTGCTACCCTGTGTCGTTTGACTGCAGCATTCAGTCAATTTACATTCAGTGTTATTATTGAAAACTGTAGGTTTGGGTTCATTGTGTTTTCTGTAGAGTTCATGTTTATAGTGGTGTCTCTGGTACCTTGTATTCCTTGCAACATTTTCCTCATAGAATCCCTCTTAGGATTTCTTGTAGGGCTGGTTTGGTGGTGATGAATTGTCTCAATTTTTGTTTATTTGGGAACAGCTTTATCTCTCCTTCTATTTTGAATGAGAGGCTCGCTGGATAAAGATTCTTGTCTGCATATTTTTTCTGTTAATCACCTTGAAGATTTCCTGCCATTCCTTTCTGGCCTGCCAAGTTTCTTTAGAAATGTCTGTAACCACTCTGATAGGTCTCCCTTTGTAGTTAGGGCCCTTTTATCTCTGGCTGCTTTCAGAATTCTCTCTCTATCTTTATATTTTGCCAGTTTCACTATGATATATCATGCCGAAGGTCGATTCAAGTTACGTCTTAGAGGGGTTCTTTGGGCCTCTTGGATTTCAATGTCCATTTCTTTCCCCATATTTGGGAAGTTTTCAGCTATAATTTGATCCAGCACCCCTTCAGGATCTTTTTCTCTTTCTTCATCTTCAGGAATTCCTATGATACAGATATTGTTCCGTTTGATTGTATCACTCATGTCTCGAATTCTCTTTTCGTGCTCCTGTATCAATTTCTCTCTTTTTTTCTCGGCTTCCTCTTTTGCTATAACTGTGTCTTCTGATTCACTTATTCTTCTCTCTGCCTCTTCAATCCATGCAGTGGCCGCCTCCATTTTATTATGCACCTCATTTATAGCTTTTTTTTAACTCAACACAGCTATTTTGATGGTCCCTAGTCTGTGTATCAATAGCCTCTTTGATGTTTTTTTCAAGTCCAGCAATTAATTTTATGACAATTGCTCTAAATTCTTGGTCAGTTATGTTGTTTAAATCTGTTTTGAGCAGTTCTGTGGCTGTGACTTCTTCCTGGAGTTGCTTTAGAGGAGAATTCTTTCATTTCATCATTTTGGCTAGCTTTCTGTCTCTTGTCAGTTTTAAAAGCTCGTTATACCCTGTGAACCTTTTAGTATTGCTCTATTGAAGGAGTCTCTTTGACTGTCCAGGGCCTGTCGTTTCAGAAAGTGTTCTTTTAATGATGTCTCTCGGTTTCTCTTATTGTGCCTTTGATTATTTTACCCCTGGTCAGTGATATTTGGGACTCTCCACCTTGTGCACTTTGGCTTGTTTCTTGAAGTAGCCCTGAAAAGGAATTCCGACTAAGATACAGGAAACAAAAGCATGCAAATGCTCAGACAAATCAAACAAACAAGCAAACCAAAAGGGGAAAGGAAGTAAAGAAAAGGAATGGAAAGGAAAGAAAAGAGAGAAGAGAAGATGGAAAAGAAGAAAAAGAAAAAAACAAAAACAGAAACAGAAACAAAAATAAGGGGGGGACAGAGACAGCAAAGGACTGTGGACAGTCTAAAAGTGTATAACCAGCCAAGAGGAGGGATAAGAATAAGATAAGGCAAATATATCTGAATGGCAGGAGAAAAGAAGGAGAAGCAAAGAAAAAAGTTTAAAAAAAGAAAAACAGGCAACTTTCCTGTGCGGATGGGCGTGGTTTGGCGTAGGTAGGTGGGTCTGGAGGCTGCTCTCCGATGCCCCGCCTTGGTGGTTGCGGGGAGAAGAATGGCGGCGCTTCAAGCTCTGCTCGAACCAAGCATTGCAAACCCCTCTTTTGAGTCCGATCTCTCTGTGCCGCGGGTGAGCCAAACTGTATTCTCCAAGCTCCGCCTCACTTCCAAATCCTAGTCCTGCAGTTCAACACTGTCACCAGAGGTGAGATGCGTTCCTGCTGACGGCTGGCCTCCCGGCTCGGCCCACCGCCACCGCCGCCTTTCGAGGGGCTTGTGCTGGAGGAGTGCCGCCTTTCTCGGGCCGCCTTTCCAGGTGTCGCTTGGAATGGATGCCGCTGCTGCTGTGCCCAAGGAAGAATTGGCCAGCCAGATGGGACGGATTTCTCTCCCAGAGCCCAGCAGTTATATATATGGGGAGACGGGTGAGTTTTTTCTTTTATAGAGATGGTTCTATGTGTGTTTTCCATCTCTCTTTCTCTTCCCCTTGTCTCTCCAGGGCACAGCACGCTCTCCCTGTGTTGGGCTGGAGCTCTTTTTCCCCTGGATCTCTGGGGCCTGCCCGTCCTCCAATTTCCCAGATCACAATGACTCACTCAGGCATCTTTGAGGTTGTCTTCTTTCTGGCATCTGTTTCTTCTTTCCCCCCACTTGCAAATCAGCGTATTCTCCCTTCAGTCCTTCTCAGTTCAATCGATGTGGGCGAGCGCAGACTACAGAGCTCCCTAGTTCTCTGCCATCTTGCCCTCGGTCTCTCTTATTTTTTTTATTTTTAAGGAGTTGGGAAAAAAAAATCAGAAAAGAAAGCACAAATAAAAATCTGCCCTAGTGGAACTTGTAGGAGTTTAGAACAGTAAAGTACGAGATCATTCATTATATGGACAGAACTATCATGAAAACCAATACTGGGCAGTTGTGCTTCTACTGATTCTGCATCATCTACCTAGCAGCACAACTTTGTTCATATGGCTTAGTATTAGAATTCTGAGTTTCCTGTGGCAGTATCGGTTATCATAATGTTTCAACTCCAAAATGAACACTTGAGCAACCAAATATGCACAGGCACATGTGCGCGTGCACACACACACACACTCATACTCCATAGGCAATGTCCATGGCTTCAGTTATTCTTCATACCAAACAATAGCCAAGTGAGTGAACTTATAATTTCTGCTGATAGATTATAATGTCTGTTTACAAGGAAGGACACTATTTCCAATTTAATTCAGTTTAATGAAGTAGTATTCATATTAATGTTACATGAGAAGGCATATGACATTTTGGGATTCCAACTAATCCGACAAGTTTCATTTACTAAATTTAGCCTGTAGTCATGGTCATTCCCAAATTATCATATTTATGATGACAGTATAAGTGTTATTTTCCAATTTGGGGTTATTCTGGATCCAAGGACCGCTTGGAGACTATCAGAAAATTTGTCTCTCTACTGGAACCTAGAAAAACAAAATGTCTTTTAAAAATATTTAACAATTTTCAGAGATACAAAACATTAAAGAATAATTAATTTTAACAGAAAATGAAGTGGAAGCTAGATCCAAATTAGTGCTTTGACATATGCAATGGATTTGAATATTTGTTGAAATGTACATGGTCTAAACAGACAATGTATTAAACTCTGGGGAAATAATAGTGACTATAAAGCATCTACTCAAGAAGCAAGTCTAGACTAGACAAAGTAGAATCTTTAACTCCAACTTTCATATGGTCTAAGAAAAGCATTTAGTCTGATGAGATTGGAATGCATTTCAGAATCCACTGAATCCTGCTTTTTAATCTATTTTCAGACAAGAAAAGCCAATTTTTTTCTCAGATTTTTCTCTTGTTTTATTTATTCCCCCAGGAGCCTACCCTTGTATTTGTTTCTACAAGCAGTGCTGGCTTAATGCAAAATAGTCTAAAACTTGTTTTTGATTTGCCAAATATTTATGTTTTAAGCTATAGTATGACCCTACCCAAGTGAGATCCCCTGTCTAGTCAGGATTTTTCTAGAAAAAATAATTTGAATAAAATATTTCATTTCTTAGTACTGGAATTTTATACCATGATATTGGAATTTTGATAGTATATCTATTAAGATTATAAAAATCTGGGGCACCTGGGTGGCTCAGTCGGTTAAGCATCTGACTTTGGCTCAGGTCATGATCTCATGATTTGTGAGTTTGAGCTCCATATCAGACTCTAAACTATCAGCACAGACCCTGGAGCCTGCTTCCAATTCTGTGTCTCCATCTATCTGCCCCTCCCCCCCCAAACTAAATCAATATTAAAAAAAAAAAAGATTATAAAAATCTAGACTAAAAAATGTAGGAAAAGCCAGGGAACAAACAAGTATAACATAAATAAATACTCATTGAGTGAGTATTAGCCCTGCTTCAGGTGAGCTCTGCTTCTCTCTCTCTCTCCCCCTCTCCTTTCCTCTCTCTCTCTCTCTGCCTCTCCTGGGATTCTCTCTCTCAGTCTCGGCCCCTCACTCACTTGCACCCTCTCTCTTAAAAAAAAAAAAAGATATATACAAGAAAGTTATATCCCTCAAAAACAACAAACTGTAATTTAGCATGATTGTTAGCAACTGGTAGAATATTTAAAAGGAAAGTAGCACAGGAACTAGGATATTAGAACCACAGAGAAAGAGGTGAAGTCCTCTGTAGTGATATTTCTTAAAAGTCTTGTTTTATGAAAATACCATCATGCATGCATTCTGTTTCCTTCCAAATAAATGCGTGTCTAAAAAATTCTTACAGTATGGTATTAAAGAAGACAGATTTTAAATTAGTAAAACTTCCACATCTTGATGTTCAGCAATATTTCATTTCATACACCCAACTATGTTTATATGCATGCAGTAATGTATATAGACATATTCTCTTTGTCTCTCATACACACAGACACACATACCCCATACTCACAGATGGAAACAATTGTACATATATTGTTTCTTACTGTGAGCATCTTTTATCAATTTTTTTCTCTCCCCTACCCCTTTCCACTATCACCCTTCCTTCCAATAAGTGATATATGTTGTGGATCACTTTACCTTGTTTTCAGTGATGTATGATTGTACATAAATTTTGCATATATAGGTTTTTATTTTTCTTATAAATATAGGATGTGTATAACATATATTCTTCATTGTTTTCCTGCTTTATCATGCTTTTTTTTTAGTTGGAAGAGGTCTTGAAAGTGAATTATAGAAATCACTCCCTTGCAACTGGCATGCATTTTTAAAATTTTATCATATAAATTCATTATTATTTATTCAAGTTATCCCTATAGAAGAACAATCTGATTTTTCCCTCTGCTTTCTTCATATGTGAATGTTTCTATAAGATATTTACCTAATAGGAAAATTAGCCCATTTAATTTTAATTTCAATAGCTCTTGCTAAATTGACATTCAAAAATATTTTTAAAAAATGCATTTTTATCAGTAATATAATGAGAATGTCATTTTTCCTTGAATATCATCCAACAGTAGCTGATTCTTTTTGAAAAAATGGTACCTCATTTTTACTTTAAATTAACACTAATGTGAAATTAAGCATCTTTTCTTATGCTTTGGCTGTTGGATTTCTGTTTCTTTAAATTGCCTGAGGCTTTTTTATTTTTTCTAATAAGATCTTTATCTTTTAATCTCTGAAGAGATTAAATAATATATTATATAAATTTATATATTCTTTATACAAATTTATTTATTATTTATATATAAAATAATAATATTATAAATATCATTTTGATCTGTTTGTGCCTAACATATTTTTTCTTAACTTATCATTTCAGTTTTTTTTGCCACTTTTACTTATTTATTTTTAATGTTTATCTTTGCCTTTCTATAGTTTTGGGTTTCCTGACTGGCTTTAAAGCTCTCACAAGAGCTAAGATACACTTTATTCTTCTTCTTCTAAAATATATTATTGTATACATTTTATTTTGCATGTTTATACATTGCATACATGTATATCCATTGTATTATATATTTTTCTAAAATGTGTAATGCATAAATATATTATTGTATTATTTGTTTATTCAAATATACCTATAAGTTGTTTCAACTTTAAAATATTTAACAAAATATGATTATCATTGACATAGATTAACTTTTTACAGATATTAAGATATAGATATATTGCTAAATTCTGTTTTAATCTATGTGCCTACTTGCCTTTTCCTGAACCTATATCATGTACAGTGATGTATGCACACACACACACACACACACACACACACACACACACACACATACACTCCTTCCTGGTACAGCATAATTTTAAGGAAGTTGGCACAAGGTTGAAATCCTAGCTGGGAAAATTACTACATGTGTGATATTTGATAAATCATTTAAACAATCTGTGCTTCAAATTCTTTATGAAGTATCATACCAACATATATTAATTTATAGAATTAAACATACAATTGATGATAATAACATAACAGTACACAGACCTGTATGGCGATCCCATGAGCTAATTTATATACAGTTTTAAAACTGTATATACATTGGGGCACCTTAGTGGCTCAGTCAGTTAAGTGTCCGACTTCAGCTCAGGTCATGATATTGCAATTTTTGAGTTCTAGTCCCACATCGGGCTCTGTGCTGACAGCTCAGAGCCTGGAGCCTGCTTCGGATTCTGTGTCTCCCTCTCTCTCTGGCTTCCCTGACTTGTGCTCTGTCTGTCTCTCAAAAATAAATAAAAACATTTAAAAAATTTTAAAAACTGTATACACGTTATACATTTTATACATTGCCAGAGGTTTTGTTCTTCTGCATCTTTTCAACTCTCACTTTTTACCTTCGCCTACCTCATAGATTTCTCTTCTTGTTCCCTTTTTCTGTTGGGGTGGTGTAGTGGCTGTTGTGCTATTTAATGCAGGTGTTCCTGCTAGGACAGAACCACCCATTTCCTTACCTGCAGGGCATGTTGCCATCAGTGTTTCTCAGCCAAGTCCCTCTGAGACTTGCCCTCAGTTGAAAAGTCTCTTAATCTAAGGCCATACTTCACCCAAGAGCCAGTCTCTTTCCAATGGCTCTTTGGTGAGGGAATCTAAAATTTGGGCTTCCTGGCCTAATTCAGAACAAATACTAAGGGTTGTTCCAGCTCCACAGCTCCCTGTAGAATTAGCTGAATCCACAAGTTCAACTTCCTCTCTTGCCCAATCCTGCTTCCTTCACTCCCTTGGTTACACCAATGTAATTTCTGCAGGTAAAAGCTCTATCTTAAAACCTGGTTTTCAGGGATCCCATCCTGGGATGGGTAGTGTCTCTATCATTTTACTCAAATCGCATTGTGTTCAGGATAGATTCTCCCTATCTTTCAATATCTCAAATCTTTCTTTTGTCCTGACTGAAGAAAACTCTCTCTGCTACATATAATATATCTTTTTTTATTTAAAAAATTTTAATGTTTATTTCTTGAGTGGGGGAAGGGCAGAGAGAGAGGGAGACACAGAATCTGAAGCAGGCTCCAGGCTCCGAGCTGTCAGCACAGAGCCCAAAGAGGGGCTCGAACCTATGAGCTGTGAGATCATGACCTGAGCCAAAGGCACCCCTGCTGCATATATTTCTAATCAGTAATTGTGTTTTTATATTTTTCTTCCATTTCATTTCCAGGTCATAATCCTCTTTTTAAGTTCATATATTAAATCTTTAATTAGAAATCTGTATGTTTTCTAGAATATATATCTTCATTTTAATTTCTCTCATATGCTGTTATTATTTTTAAAACTTTATTGTCCTCTGTTTACTCTAAAAATTTTACTTCACTTAGAGCTATCTGTTTTACTAGATCTCCTTAAGTAAATTTTATTTATTTATTTATTTATTTATTTATTTATACTCATGTTTTTGTCACTCTGGTTTTCTACACCAGAGTGGTAGAAAACAGAGTCCTTTGTCCTAAAGTCAAATGATGTTCCAAAAGTAACTGTTGAGTTGCTAGAAGAAGCCTCAGTGCTCCCAGGACTTTTCATTTGTAGCCTTGGGCATAGGGATGAACTAGGTAATCTGTACATCTTCCTGAAACATCTTGTAACACCCAGTTACCCACTATGACCTCTAGGATCACACACATGGGGATGTGGCAGAACAATGAACAACAGAAGCCAAGTGTTCTCTGAGAAACATGGAACCCTCATTATGACAAAAGTAATCCCTGAGGTCTGTCCCTACTTTTATCAGGATAAGGGCTTGCCAACATCTTGTCCTGGTAACCTAGCAGAACGGTTCAGTCCCTGTGTGCTCTTCCAGCGTGCCTTGTCATGATTATGGCTGATTTTCTCCGGAGGCATCTTTTCATCAGAGCTGAGCTTGGATAGACCTTTTGCTTTTCCTGAACGTTGTCTTGAGAAATAAAAGTATACATATTTTTATGGTAAAATGACATGAATTCTGATATCTTATTTCCAACATTAGGTCCAATGTATGAATAGTGTACTAAAGAATGACTATTGACTGCAAAGCTGCCTACCTCAGCAGTGTAAAAGGAAGTAAGCATCTTTCCTTTTTTTCTTTTAATTGAAGTATAGTTGACATACAATGTTATCTTAGTTTCAGAGGTATGACATAGTGATTCGACAACTCTATACATTACACTAGGTTCACCAGGATTGGTGTAGTAGTTATCATTTGTCACCAAACAACATTAATGCAATATTATTGACTATTATCCCTATGCTATATTTTTAATTCCCATGATTTATTTATTTTGTTACTGGAAGTTTGTAGCTTTCTTTTATAATGTGATATAGAAGGAAATTATAGAAGTAGAGGAAATTCAGTCATGTTATTTTTTAATACTACAAGTCAAGAAAATTAAAGACCCAGGAATAGTAGTTGGAATACAAAACATATATTTATATACATTAATTCAAGTTTCAAGGACCATGTACAGAGAAATTAACAATAGGACCCTTACTGAAAATAGAAAGTTGAGAAGAGGAGCAAATAATATGCTCATTTTTCTTAGTAAGAATTCTAAAAAGAACATCAAAAATTTTTTCAAACATATATAGTATTAGAAGGTTTCAATCAAAAAGTTAAAATTGCGTATCTTTACAAAATAATGACCTCTGTGCAGTGGCACAGAGGTATGGATTTGGGAACAGTTGTTTTTCTCTTTGATCCCCTCTGTACGTATTCATGTGTTAATATGATAAAAAGAAAAGAGTCTCATAAATACTAATGATAATTTTTACACCAAAGAAATAAATCTCTGTAGTGGAATTTTAGAATCTGTGGCATTTAGGTGGTAATGGTGGTATACTTGTAGTAATAATTAGGTGCTTATATAAAATTTAATTTCAAAGTAGGAAATTCATTTATAGATGAATGAAAATGATATCAACCTAGATGAACATGATGATGAACCCCTTAAAATGTACCCTGTATCATGTAAATCAGATTCTGATATGGTGATTCATACGCAAGGCATTAAGTAGGGTGTGGAAGGAAACAGAGTCAAGCAGAGGGAGAATCTGACCTGTAATGTAGTCTAAAGAAAGCCCCAACCCACCCAACAATGGACTTTGAAATTGGGTATCCCTTTACCGTTGTATTAAGTTGGGATAAGAGAATCAGACCTTCACACCCATTTGTTGCTTATTCATCCTATGTGGACTGCTCTTGGAAAGAGATGAGATGAGACATTAGGCAAGGCAGACATCTTTGGCCAAGTCAATTCCTGATGAAGACTGACAGCTGACAGCAATGTTCTGAAAGGGCTACCAATCCCTAAGGCAATGTCACTATTCTTGAAGGGGGATCTGAGTGACACATCAACATAGTTTATGCCTTGTGTGGTTCAGATCCTCCGTCTCTTCACATAGATTATACAATCAGCAACTTCAGGCTTCTGGTGAGCATCACTTCCAGAGAGAAATTTAAAAGAGGAAGGATAGTGGATCCAACAACAGCTCCTACCACTAAAGCTGGTCTCAAGGATGCAAATAAAACTCTGACTCTCCTTGTGTCCTTTCTAGGTTTTTCTCACTCTCAAGACAGTACTCTGTTCATCTCAGTGTTAACTGAAGACATTTCACTGAGCCATTACCAGACCCTAATCAGGTCTGAGTTGCTGCTATTGTCTGTATATAGATAGTAGAATTCAGGAAAAGGAATACCAATGTGTTTCTGTAGATCAACTGGGTATTACACATCTTTCTCCCTATCATATATGTAATAATAGTCTTACCGCCTACTAATGATAGAGACAGTTACTCCTGCCAAGATGGCTTTTTCTCTTCTTGCCTGCTGGCCTCTTGGAATGAGGATTCTGAAATATTTAGTTGGATTTTGTAGTTTCTGTTTCAATAGTACTCTTGCTAGTGCTCCTAGTGGAAGTGTTCCACTATAGGAGCCAGGATTGCTAATCTGCAGAGCTAGAATTGCAAGAACAGAAATATAAATTCTCCAAGTAGATCACTGGTTATGATGGTAAGCAGAACCACTCTTGCTTCCATTGTTTGATTCATATTTTCTACTTACTATAATACTGTGTCGTAGAGAATGGTGCCCCATCTTATTGACTCCCTTCAACAGTCAGTTCCATAATTTTATGGGGCATTTATGGGTGGTGCAATATGTGGTATAAACGTGGATTTTATGTTTTACTCAATGTTTTGTAGACCCCTGTGTTAAACATTCTATAAGCCCTCTGAAGCCAATGCTCTCTGGTGGGTATTAACTTGTGATTCAGAGATTTCACACTTTTTACTAATTCTCCTATGTCTGTTCATATATAATTACCTCAGATTTTCTTACCTCAAATTTTGCAATCCGCTTCCTTCCAGATTCCTGACCAAGCCAATGGTCTTGTCCATTACTGTGATCTGTTTAATCTAACTATATAGTCTAACTACTCAAGGAAGATCGCCTAGTAAAATGCATGCCTCAAGTTATATTCATCAGAAGAATTTTCCCTCAGTATCTTCTTTGAAGGCCACTCCTAAGTAAAGATGCAGGACAGCTATTATTGATTTTTCAGGTACCCACATACAATGTCAACCTTTCTGTGAATGAGGCTTGGAATTTTCTTCTTCTCTCATCTGATCATATGTGATTTCCCATATGTGGCAATAGCTGTGAGATCAGAGGGAGTCTCTGATGCATGGGAGGACATGGGGGACTGGGCTACAGACTGACAGAACTAGCTTACTCTCTCTGATCCTCAATCTATACAAAGAAAAAATGGCTGGTAAATAAAAGGTCATTCTTTCAAAATTAGAACCGATTGAATAAAAGCTTCAGTTCCCAAGAGAAAGGACTTTGGAGAGCCACTTATACTAGTAAGTAAAATTAGATTGTATTTGAAACATCCAAAAAAATGAAGCATATATGTCATAGCTAACATGGAATAGCAAAGGGAGAGCAGCTGGGTCTCAAAACTGGAACTGAGAAGTGTATGGGAAGAAAGCAAATACTCAAATTGTTTCTTTCAGAGACTATGTGGCCCTTTGTGCATTTTATTAGAACTCCTTTCCTCTCATGTTTTTCCTATTCACTTAATGTTTTGTTTTGTTTTGTCTTGTCTTTTAAGCTTCTGTGAAATAACCCTTCTGCTAAATAACTCTGGATGATATCTGAGACCAGGGGACTTTAATTTATATTTTCAAAGAAATCTTAAGCCCTTTCAAGTAGTGAAAGATCTTGAACAGACCTGTTACATGACACTTTGGTATTCTCAGACCACTAAAGACAGATAAACAAAAGAACACACATAAATTGTATCATTATTCAAATCTGGAAGAATCAGAAAAAACAGAAGAGTATTACTGTAGAATATCCATCTGTGTTCTTCTAAAATATTTTAGAGATGAAATGCAACTTTTTTCCTACCACAGAAAAGCAATGGGTAATGTAAAATTATTTTTCAGATTATGGAAATTAGTAAATTTTACAAGATTTTCTTTTTTATGAGAAAATATATGAATATTGCATTGAAATGGCAATAACTATGATTTTATCATTTTGGAGATTCAGGACTGAGTGAGAAGTTGAGTATGAGTGGAGGAAAAAATGTTGTAATTATATAAGACAATTAATAAAAATAATTCTTGCATTTCTAACTCAGGATGAGGCATGTGATACTAAGTTTGAAAAACAAAGGAATGAAATTTGCACTAAGGTCATTTGTTGTATTGAAAGAGTCACATAGAAAACATTTAACACGTAAAGGGGATTAAGAGTTACAAACTTGCAGTTATAAAATAAAGAAGTCATGGGATGTAATGTACAGTATAGGGAATATAGTCAATAATATTGTAATAATTCATGTTGTTGGGAGCTATCTGAACTCACCAGTTGAGTGAAAATTCCTGGTGAGGGTACGGCAAATTTGCACGGTCTTTTGTCACCAGGCAGCGACCAATATCTACCCTCTTGTAACTTTCATTTCTGCTTGGGCACCAGACCTAAGAGTGCTTTGCTGATTAGTGTCAAGAGCAGCCTGTCCCCCTGCCCTGTCCCTGAGGTGTGATTGCACCTGGTCAGGGAAAAGATGAGTAAACTAGATACACCCTAATGTGACTAAAGCAAGCAACATGTAATTTTCCTCCTAGCTGAGCAATTAACTGATAACTCACTACTTTCTAGACCTGGACGTAGTTGCAAAAGTCACTACTGCGATAAAATGTATCATTCGTCTTTGGGACTCTGAGAGCTGGCATTATGTCTCGTGAGGATCTGTCTCGTGAGGATCCTGTTTTTCTGGAAACTTTCTCTTAGAGTTATAAATAGCCTAATGACCCTTACTCATAAAAAACTGACCTTTACTAAACAATGCTGTTTGCCTCATGGTTAAAGGTTGCTTTCTTAGGGTTATACCTGAGCTTTTGTATATCTTGGTCTTATGCATCCTATGGAAAAAATGTAAGCTTAAAAAATACCTGCCCTTCCCATATGATAGCATGAGTGCCTGTAGCTAAGTTTTTATGACAATCATTACTACTAGAATTGTAACTTCTGCAGAATCCATGTTCTGGAAAATTGTAAAAATTATCTATGAGAAATCATTTACTAAACACGCTGCTCTTTCTGCTCCTTGTACCTTTCACTATAAATAAAGCTAGAGAATCAGACAGAGCAGAGGTCCCTGCCTGGTGATCAGAAAGAAACTCGTAGCTCTCTCATTGCCTCCCCCTTTCACAGACACCGTCTGTCCTTCAGGGAGCCCTGGACCTGCTGGAGCCGGACTCTGGCACTGTATGGTGACAGATGTTAATTAGACCTATTGTGATCATTTTGTAATGTATAAAAATATTGAATCACTCTCCTGTACACCTGAAAGTAATATAATCTTGCAAGTCAATTATAATTTAATAAAAAATAAAATGTTTAAAAGTGAGTTTTAATGATTAATTGACTTTACTCATATTAAGAAGAACCCTTTTTATCTTAGAGTATAAATTTCTGAGGACCGAGTCTAAACTTCTAAGGACCAGAATCATATTTTTGTTTGTTTGTTTGTTTTTTGTTCTTTACAGACTTCTGTGTTTCTTCTTCCTGGAATATAGTGTGATCCACAGTAATTGTTAAAAATATTGCTTCAATAAATAAATATTAATTGCTAATAAATTAATACATTTAGCCATCTTTAAATAGGGTTACAAATTTTTAGTTAAACAAGATGACAGTGTCTTGCCATTTTTTCACAGAACTTCTATATTGCCAATGTATGTTACATAATTCAAGGATATTTCTCATACTGTACCACATAACCTATGATTTCAGTGCATAAAAAAGGAAAAAAATAACTTTCATATTCATCAAACTGTATTATTATTTGGTCACTGGAAATATTTATAATAATATTTTGTAGATATGTTCATTTTGTCTTTTTGATAGTTCTGAAGGGAGTGGGACATTTCAAGTGTGCATGTACCACAGTTTATCTCAAAAATGCTTACTAGTTAGACAGAGTTAACAATAATCCTTAGATGCAAGGCTATCAGAGAGCTTTGTGCTCACCAAGAGCCTTGCAAAATATTTTTAGAATTATCTGTGTCTTGCAGATGCTCTTAAGCCACAGATAAAATTATTTAATGGGGAATTTATATCCCATAAAGGATTCTTCAGCTGAGAGACTGGATTGCATGACTGACCACTGATGGAGGTAAAATCCAACAAGCAAAACCCCATCTGTGTGAGATCATCTGCCAGTCCCCGGAGAACAAGTGCATTTCCATCAATTCCCCATCCCTGTCAGCTGGGGTGTTCCATCTGATGGACTTATGTGGGTCCCCTGGGACTTGATCCTAAGGGGGCTGGCTGGAGGGAAAGACAGAGCAAAATGAATATTTAAGTTTAGTGAGGATTCTTGAATTGGATTTCTGGTATGTTGGATTAAATGGCTTAACATTGATAGAATAAAGTATTCCTTGGAAAGGTAATCCTTATACTCTTTTCAGAGATTGCCCAAGTTATAAAAAAGAAGAAAATGTAACTATTCTTATCAGAGTACACAAACAGAGAAGGAACAGAAAATATTTCCCAAAACTCTACTAGATCAATGCTCTTCCCAACTGTGGTCTGTAGTTATAATTAAGGAGCAGAATTTTTTTTTTGCATAATTAAAAAATATGTTTTCAATAAAATAGTTCCATAAAAACATAATTTGAGAACAATTTATTTTGAATATGTGAAATTCAAACACTAGGAATTACATTGATTTATTTTATGGTTCTGGGTAACAAAGCCACACAATGGTGAGAGAGAATAAAATAAAACAACACCTAAGTGTGTTTAGCGTAAAATAATTTTTAAGCACTTGACAAGTTATAGTGTTCAAACCATCACTTATTCATTAATTTTCCATATAGTCATTATGATTTTATGTAATTATCTAAAATAATGTTTTACCAGCCTGAAAATTAACTCAAGTATAGATTAAAAATAAGCTATGCAGCACATTCAAGTTCTCTTATCTTTAAGTGTCAGAAACTTGTAGAAGAAAGGGGTAAGGTAGGTGAGGAATAATAGTATATAGCAAATATGCAATGCAAATTGGACCTTAATCTTTGCCTAATAAATCAAATAAGAATTTATTAAAGAGAAAAGCTGATTTTCTTCATAAAGCGTGAAACTGTTACTGACTTTGTTTATCCTTTCCTAAACAGTTTCTGTTTCCATTTACTTCTTCCTTTGTCAGCATGATCTTATCTCAAATGTAAATATTTTTTCTTTCACCTTAATTTTCCATTCTACTTTCAATTAACTTGAATAGCTTCTTTTCACTTATTATTAAGAGTACAAACTAACATTTTGTCAACATTTCTGCTACTTATTAAGTACATTATTTTGTCACATAATTACTTAATATTTCTTCCTAGTCCTACAAGGGAAGATTGACACCTGTGTCAGTTCGAATCCCAACAGAAAATAGTGCTCTCAAAATAGATTATTAGATGAGAGTTCGTTAGCAAGAATCATTTACAAAGTTGTAACCTCAGGAGATCTGAAGGTGAGTAAGACAGTCCAGAGCTAGTAGCTTCTGGCCTGTCACTCCCTGCTATGCCTGATAGGACAGAGAAGTTGTCAGAAAGTGGAAAGAGAAAGATTTGTGTAGTGAAGGTGAATCAGATCATTCTGTTAAAGACAAGTCAGCCCACGGCAACACCACAGAAAAGGAACAAGATAAATACCCTGACTTCACTCTTGCAGTCTGTCTTCACTCTCTCTTCAGTCTGTCTTCAATCTTTCTTAATTTTTTTCAATTTCCTTCCTGAACTTCCCCTTAACTTCTTAAGAAAAATTATCTAAAACTTGGAAATGAAGCAAAAGAAGACTGCAGGTCTTTTCAATGTCATAGTGGGGTATTATTTAAACAAGCTGTCTGAAAGTTATTTATTTCTCTAAGAGCACAAAGCACTGTTTGACCTTGCTATTTATTATTAATTACAGGCTGAAACTATATGAACTTGCGTGTTAAGTTGCAGATTTTTGTCTGTAGAGATCAAATTATTCCTGTCTGGTAGAAAAGATAACCTATATTGTGTCACCCTGTAGGACATTCTTATTGGTTTTCACTTTAATTAATGAGTTGAAAAATATCATTGACACCTTTTCAGTCTATTTTGTATGAGTCTCATTTTTAACTGAGCCTGGTTAGAAACCAGAGGACGCAAGAGCCCTTTTAATGTAATCCATACAGGTCAGCCTTGGGAGCAGAAAATAAAGTGGCAAAGGATGGATTATAAATCTCAAGGAGCAAATGGAAGATATTCTACTCAATTACAATCTTTATTCTGATATAATATATTTTTTTCTTTCCCAATATGACTAGTCAGGTCATGAACACATTTTAAATCATTGTGAGTATATGTGCAGTATTTTTTTTAACCACTGAAGATACTTTTGTGCAAAGAAGTCATGGATAGAAACTACTAACATCATATGGGACAGATTAAAAAAAATAGGATTTATTGGCAGAAAACCTTACAATTAAATATATTTATATAGATATATAATATAAATAGAGATAATAATACAATATATGTTATCAGACATATATAATAGAATCCTTTAGACTCTCATTATCTTTCTGCTCAGGCTGCAAATGGACAAATGCATGCAACTTGACCAATATTCAGGAAAGAGGAGCCTTAACCCATAATCTTCTCTATGTACTTACAGGTTTAATGGAAGGAAGTGAGCCAGAAACATCTTTGTGACTATGCAACTATAAAGGTCCCTGATTTGAAGTAGAAGTTTCTAGAGTCCAGTAGATGGTATCAGCCTACTCTAATGAGCCAACTTGGACCTACTGAGCTATGCCCTTGTTTAGCAACTGAAAAGAAGGATGGGGATAGTAGTAAATGTACTTCCAGAGTCTTCCACATTTTTCTTTTGTTAAACAAAAGTGCCTCCATTATCTCTGATTGACTACAGGTCGGGGAAATGCAGCATCAATAAGATCCTACTCAACTGAGTCACTTAGAAAGACAAATGTCCAACTGTGAGGAATTTGAATTATGAGTCCCTTCCTGGGATAGTTGCAAAAGTCTTCTTATATGATATCTGTCCATAATACGATACTGTTGGCCCCACCCACATCTTTGGTTTGGATCTGGGATACAAATGACTAGCTTAATGGACATAAATCAGGGTAACTGTCCTTTGTCTGGAATGATGAGTTCCACAAGAACACTAGGACCACCCTTTTCTAATCATAAGCAATATCCATGTCAGAAAAGGGCAGACCTAGTGCCATCTGACATAGTCAGTATTGAAGTTCATGTCTCTCCGTGTATTCCCTTTCTGAACAATATGTTCATCCATCTGCTGAGGTCATATGAACCATCCATTAATAAACTTCAGTCAGAGTAGGCATTATATGAACTATTTACTCATTCATGAGACCAAAGCAATAAGAAAAATAGATAAGCAAACTGAAATTCTTTGGAAAAAAGGGAGGAGAAAAAAAGGTTTCTTCTTAAAAATTTCTAACTCTATGACTCCTGGGCATCTAGAAGTTCTCCAAGGCAGAGGGCTGGTATGGCCAGGTAATCTTTTTTTTTCTTTTATTAAAGAATAGGTTAATTGTGGCTTCAATATACATAAAAATAAAATTATCATTGGTCAGTCAATCTTTTATTGTGATTTTATCATTATTGAGGCATTGAACATGGATATAGTAGGGTATAATAGGGATGATATCTGCATGGACTTGATTGGTTTTGTTAGTCTAGATGTTTTCTTTTAGACATGTTTGTTTCAAATGAACATACATATCAGCAACATAACATTTAAGTTAGCCAGTTTTGTTATATTTTCCATAGGGTGGTGATCCACATGTATGTGTATTTATAATCCATCCATGGGTAGGTCAAAGGTCTACAGCTAGGACATACAGTTAGAACATAGTGCTGATTCATGAATCTGTGTAAAGGTAACTTTCAAATCATTTCCATGCTTCAAGGAGCACCCGCATCAAGTATCCAAATGCTGTGTTTTATCAGTTATTTACGACCATCTTTATGAGTGAATGTAGCATTCCACTGGATTTGTCCATTCTTGGATTTATCAGTAAGATGTAGATGTCAAGTTTTGTGGGTGAGGTCCCCATTAGGATGTTGATTTGGGTAAAGAAGCTGATGAGACTATCTCTTTGCCTAATAGGTGAACACTTGAGAGTGGCTAAAGTAAAGACCTGGGTTGAAATATTAATTGGAGGTGCCATCTTCGTTTTTCAGGGAGTTTATTGGGTTGTCCCATCTCGAAAGACTGTTTTCCAAATTTTAAAAATTGTAACATACACAGAAATAGAATTTATTGTTTTATCTATTTTTAACTGTACAGTTCAGAGGATACCTGTGTGGCTCAGTTGCTGACTGAGCATCAGACTTTAGCTCAGATCATGATCTCACAGTTCGTGAGTTTGAGCCCCGCGTCAGGCTCTGTGCTGACAGCTCGGAGTCTGGAGCTTGCTTTGGATTCTGTGTCTCCCTCTCTCTCTGCCCCTCCCATACTCACGCTCTCTCTCTCTCTCTCTCTCTGTCTCTCTCTCTCAAAAATAAACATTAAAAAAATAAATATGCAGTTCAGTGATATTAAATACATTCATAATGTGCTACCATCATGACCATTTTTCAGAACTTTTTGTTTTCTAAAATTGCACATCTACACCCATTAGTAACTCCCATTTCCCCCATTCTTCTATTTTTTGTCTCTATGATTTTGACTACTTTACCTTATATAATTGGAATTATACAGAATTTTTTTCTTTTTGTGACTGGCTTATTACACTCAGCATCGTTTCCTCATGGTTCATTTATGTTGTAGCATATGTTAGAATTTCCAAAGTTTTAAGGATGAATACTATTCCACTGTATGTATATACAACATTTTACTTATCCATTTATCCATTGATAAACATTTGAGTCCCTTAAACATTTAGGCTGTTACAAATAATGTAGTTCTGAACATGGATGTAAAAGTATCTCTTTGAGAATCTTCTTTCATTTCCTTTGGGCATATAGCAGAAGTAGAATTACTGGATCATATGGTAGTTCTATTTTCAGTGTTTAGCAGAAGCACCATACTGTTTTCTATAGCTACTGTACCATTTTACATTCCAGTGCACAAGTGTTCTAATTTCTCTGTGTCCCCTCCAACACTAGTCATTTTCCACTTTTTTGGTAGTAGCTGTCCTAATGGGTGTGAGGTACGATCTCATCTTAGTTTTGATTTGTATTTTTTAGTAAGTAGAGACACTGAGCATCTTTTCATGTGTTTATTGGTCATTTATATATTTTCTTTGGAGAAATATATATTCAAGTCCTTTGCCTCTTTTTTAAAATCAAACTGTTTTTATTGTTGAATTTTAGGAGTTCTCTGCATATTTTGGATATTAAAATAATGTTAGATATATGTCTTCTTCCATCTTGTGAGTTTCCTTCTTACTCTGTTGATAGTGTCTTTTGTTGTACCTTTTAAAAATTTTTCATTAAGTCAATTTGCCAATTTTTTTTGTTGTTGTTGTCTATAACTTTGTCATCATATTCAAGAAATCATCACCATATCCAAAGCTGTGAAGCTTTTGCCTTATGTTTTCTTTTAAGAGTTTTATAGCTTTAAGTCTTATATTTAAGTTGGATACATTGTGAGTTAATTTTTATATATGGTATTAACCATCAATGCAATTTAATTATTTTGCATATGGATATCCACTGTTTCCAGCACCATTTGCTGAAAGGCTGTCCTTTCCCGCATTGAATAGTCTTGGTACCTTATCAAAAATCATTTGATGGGGTGCCTGGGTATCTCAGTTGGTTAAGTGTCCAGTTCTTGATTTTGGCTCAGGCCATGATCTCATGATAATGAGATTGAGACCTTCATGGGGCTCTGCACTGGTCATGGAGCCTGCTTAAGATTCTCTCTCCCTCATTCTCTACTCCTCCCCGACTCGTGCTCGTGCTCGCTCTCGCTCTCTCTCTCTCTCTCTCCCTCACTCTAAAAATAAAAAAAAAATTGACTATATATTTCAGTGTTTATTTCTGTGCTGTCTATTCTATTCTATTCCATTCATCTATATATCTGTCATTATGCCAAAACTACTCTTTTTAATTACTGCAGCTTAGTAAGTTTTGAAATCAGAAGGTCTTCCAGCTGTGATCTTCTTTCCAAGATTATTTTGGCTGTTTGGGGTCCCTTGAAATTCCATATAAATTTTAGGAAGAGGGTTTATATTTCTTCAAAAAGTCGTTAGGATTTTGATAACGATGTCGTTGAACCTGTAGATGACTTTTAGTTTACCATCAACTTCCAGCAGAAGTCTTCAAGTCCAAAAGTCTGGAGACCAATGATCCTGTGTTCTTGACCACCTGAGTCTTTGCATATACATTTGTAATTTCTTGGGGATGAAGGAAAAAAAGTAAATATTTACTACTGGACTACTTTTAACTCTTTTTTGCTACAGGGACTCTCCTGTCAACTTTGGCCATCTCCAGTGTCAATTGATTATAGTATCTATTGCAAAATTATCAGTAGTTGTTCTGTTTAAAATAACCAAAAAGGCCCAATAAAATGCTGAGACTTCTGTGAGGGTGTGTGTGTGTGTGTGTGTGTATGCCTCTAGGACCAACAATCTATTTCTGAAATTCTTGGCTTATAGCTGAATTTGTCATAAAATCATTACTTGAATGTCAGAATATATATTTTTCTGTCTTTTTCTTATTCAGTGCTGCTCATATATTCTTATATGTTCCTGGTGGGATGAAGTCAACATGAGCCATTGTCAAAAAGTTATCCTTGTAACAAAATGCCTATCTACCACTCCTTCACACTATGCTAGTTTAGTGTTGATCCAAACAATTGATAATATGTTGGTGGTATGACTTGCCAGGTGAAAGCAAATCAATTTTGTGTTTCTTCTCAGAATTATTATAAAATCTAAAACATTAGTAATGTCTGAGTCTATAATCCAAATGCAAATATTGACCATCATTGCTATGAAATCATGTACTCAGGGAAAAGGCAGTTACTACATTTTTATCTAAGCCTTTATTTTCCACTGTTTGATTCTAAATAGTAATGTGTTCTGCTGGGCACACAGGCTGTTCTAACTCTGTGTGGGAAAACACCACTGTTTGTTTTCCTTGTGGAAAAATTATGTTACTTACACAATTGTGATGTTTTGTTTGTATGTAGATCATGTTTTATGTTAACTTGCTCTGAATTAGACAGTGGACACTGTTATTGCATTCAATAATAAAAAAAAAAACACACAATGAAAATACCTGAGACTTAGTCATTTTCCCCATTTGTCCCATCTTGACGGTTTTCTGAAGTCCAGTCAGAGTCTTTTCATTAGCTTTTACATCAGTGTGGCTACCATTTTGAGCAGCTCCTACAGGTTCAAAATTGGCCAACTAATTTTGTCCTTTTCATTTTATCAGTCCGCCAATTTTAGTGTTTTGTTTTGTTTTGTTTTTATGTGATCACCCAAGATCATGACTCCTTTGTTTTGACTATGAGCAGGTCTCATGTTAGGTTCTCACATTTATAGTTAATCTACTCTTCTAATTGTTTTAGAGAATTGGAAGCAGGCAACTTTACTGTTTTTCAATGACTTAATTATTTTTGTTTCTCATGACTGATAGATTCATAATCTGTTACCTACTTATTCTAGAGTTGAAGGAGAAATTTTTGAGGATCTATTAAAAATCTTCCTTTTTGGTCTTATAGTTGCTTCTCACATGCATGAGCTTGGAAGAGACACTTCAAGAATTTCTATAGGACTGTGAGCTAGTAGACACCATATCCCTAATGCCCCCCCTTTTTTCTGTGTGAATACTGGGTTTCTGTCTTACTCATGCTCTGCTCCTACCTTTAACAGTGTAGTTTCTTACTCCCATGGTAGACCAGATAAACATTATCACTATAGTAAAACAAAAACAAGATAACATCTTTAGCTTTATTGAAACTAATTTTCATGTAATGGGTTAAGACAAACTATTAGTGCCATGTTATGAAATATAAGTGACGAACTATGAAGAGAAAACCTTGTAAGCAAAAAGTGGTAAAGCACACTCAACCCCTTGAAATCTCATAAGCCCAGAACTTAGGTATATATTCTAATATATACCTTCTTTACTGTCCAAGATTTATGCTTTTGTTAAATCAAAGCTATTAAAGTCACCACTTGCACTATAATTAGCTTTAGTGATTTAGCTGAGATTCTAACTTGCTTCAAATAATTAACCAATATTAAGTCAAAAGAGCATTGCTAATGTCTTTCAAGGATGTTTGTTTCCGCATAGGTTGTAATGTTTTATATATGTATGTATATATATATATATATAACATTACCTATTAAGATATCAGGAATTCTGGAAGCAAAAAAGAACAAAAAGGGAAAAATTTTTGGAAGGAAAAAGTACTTAACTTTTAATAGAAGCTCAACAATATCTAAGTGGGATTGATAGAAAGAAAACTACACCTAGTCACTGATAATGACACTATTGAAAAACCAAAGACAAAATATCGTAAAAACTGCTTCAAAAGGGTGAATATAAGATGGATGGCTGAATTTTAAATGGATTCTATGGAAGACAGGCATGAGTTGCATGGTATTTTAAAACTATAAAATATCAATATTAAAACCCCATTATATAACATTTCTACCCAGTATTCTACCCAGTAGAAGTAACATCAACAATGAAGATGAATAAAGAAGACAGCAAAAAAACAGAAGCTGAGAGTATTAATTGACAATAAGCAGGCACTATAAGAAATGCCAGATGGAATTTTTTTCGGAATAAATGAAAAAAAAATCACTACAAGAAAGGAAGGACATTAGGATGGGTAGGATATGGGAGAATAAAATATCAATTGTCAGAAATGTTTTAGTGTTGTAATTCATCTGTTTGCTTTTTATATATATACTTTTCAATATTTTTAAATTCTTACTTTGAAATTTCTATATACATCTTTATAATAACTCTGTTCCATTTTATCTAAAGCATAGAAACTTTGCATTTACTGCTCTATTCTTTATGCTACAAGTGTCATATGTCATCATTTTTGCTTTAAATGGTCAAGGGAATTTTAAAGAAATTAAGAGAAAAATAGTATTTTATAAAAACTTACCTAGATATTTACTGTTTCTGAAGCTCTTCATTCCTCTGAACATCTGAGCTTGATGAATCTATCATTTCACTTCAGTGTGAAGGAATTCCATTAGCATATCTTGTAATACAGGTTTGCTGACAACAAATTATCTTAGATAAGTTATTGGAAATTTTTTACCTGTACTTTTGAAGGATACTTTCATAGGATAAAGGATTCTTTTATTTTTCTTTTTTAAGAGAGAGAGAGAGCAAGTAAGAGGGGCAGAGGGAGAGAGAGAGAGAGGGTATTTAGGGTATTTTTTTTTAAATGTTTGTTTGTTTTTGAGAGAGAGATGGTGCACAAACAGGGGAGGGGAGAGAGAGAGAGGGAGACACAGAATCTGAAGCAGGCTCCAGCTTCCATCTAAGCTGTCAGCACAGAGCCTGACACACCGGGCTTGAACTCATAGCCTCAATATCATGACCTGAGTGAAGTTGGATGCTTAATTGACTGAACCACCCAGGTGCCTCAAGAGAAAGAGAATCTTAAGCAGGTTCTACACTCAGCACAGAGCCAATATGGGGCTTGATCCCACAACCCTGGGATCATGACCTAAGCCAAAATCAGTGTACCACTGTCAACCAATTGAGCCACCCAGGTGCCCCAAGGATTTTTTATTATCATTTTCTTTTCTTTCACCATTGTAAAAATGTTATTCCACTGTCTTCCAGCCTTCATGGTTTCTGATGGGAATTCTCTGGTAATTTTAATTGTTATTGCCTTGTGTAAAAATGTCATTTGTCTCAGGTAATTTTTAAGAGTTTTTATTTATCTTGTTTTGTAGACAAACCAAGATGTAACTTTTCAGAGTTTTCTTCACATTTATTCTGTTTGGGCCTCTATTACTAATGGAAATTTTATTTTTTTATTCACTTTATTTGGGAAATTTTCTGCCATTATCTTTTCAATTATTTTTTTCTCCCTTATTCTCTTCTTTCCTTCTGGAATTTTAATAAATCATATCTCAGGGCTTTGTTACTGAATTGTCTACTTTTTTTTTTTTATTAAATCTCTCCTCTCTCACCTTCATATTAAATGATATGAATCATCCTTCCAGTTGACTTTTTCTCTGTCATTCATATTCTATAAAATCCATTAAATAGTTGCTTTATTTCAGAAATTCTATTTTTTTACTTTGTATTACTCTGCTAAACTTTCTTTAATGATATGTATTCATTATAAAGTGTCTTTATCTCATTGAGAATAATTATAACAATAATTTAACATTCTTACCAGCATTTAGGTCATCTTTTATTGATCACTGTTGATTACCATGTTCTACTATTTGGATGTTGAGCTATTTGAATTTCAAGTATCCTGAATATTGTAAATGTTATATTTGGGAATTGAAACTCTGGATTCTGTTATATTGTTTTGAAGAGTTTTCATGTTTGTTCAGTGTGCATTTAACTTTGTTAGAATCAAATTTCAAACCCTATTTTGTCTATGGTAGGTGGTGGCTTAAATCCCATTTCAGTTTTTTTATCCAAAAGTTCAGGCTGTTTTGAGTCTGCCTCACACATGGATGGTTGAGGAGTCAGCCAGAGATGTAGAAACTTTATGCCCAGAATTTGAGGCACCATTTCTCTGGCTCCTCTCTTTTTGGTATTTTCCTTACTTTTTATCAGTGGCTGTTGATATCCAGGGCTCTGATTTTTCTGTCCAGAAAGATGGTAGAGTTTATATAACAGTTTTAGCTGTTCCAAGACTCTTTATAACTATGGCTTATTTTCAGTTTAAATTCATAGAATATTCTTCTTCCCTTTGGAAAGGTATACATTCTAATTTCCATTATCTGGGACTAACAATCAACACCTAGATTCTGTTCGTAAATATATTTTGCTTGTATTTATTTTCCCTAATTATTTTCTCTTATTTAATAGCATTTAAAAAATAATCCAGTTGAACAAAACAGGTATGTGACAAGAACAAGGCCAGCACTTCATCATTATTTTATCCCCTCATCTCCCTTTTGATCTCTGTTTCCCAGCCTCTCTGGCTATCACCTCCACCATGCCAACTCTCACCCAATCCCAACTCATAACAGGTATACTTCAGCCTTGTATTTCTGTAGGGTCTTTTGTTTGTTTGCTTGCTTGCTTCCTCCCTTCCTTCCTTCCTTCTCTCCTTTCTTCCTTCCTTACATAGGAAATGTGTGGATACTGCTTTTTTAATACTGCCATAAATTTTCATGAGTTAATTTATACATATTTCTTACATGTCATTCAATTATCCTGTTTATTTTTTCCTTTCTCTTGTAGGAGTGTTTCCTTATCTAGACTATTCAGAGAATGTCTTTGGTGAAGATTTTGAGTTCATGTGTGCCTTGGCATACATTTATTATAACTCTTATATGTTAATTTAGGTATAAAATTCTAGATCTAAAGCTGTTTTACCTAATGATTTTGTCACATAAGGGGGTGCTTTGGTGGGACAGTTGTTTAGGTGACCGACTTCAGCTCAGGTCATAATCTCATGAGTTTGAGCCCCACATTAGGCTCTGTGTTGACAGCTCAGAGCCTGAAGCCTGCTTTGGATTCTGTGCCCCCTTCTCTATCTGCTACTCCCCTGCTCATGCTTTCTCTCTCTCTCTCTCTCTCTCTCAAAAATAAACTTAAAAAGAAAAAGAAAATAATTTTGTCACTTTGGAGCACCTGGATTGCTCAATCAGTTAACCATCTGACTCTTGATTTTGGTTCAAGTTATGGTCTCACAGTTCATGGGGTCAAGCCCCACATTGGGCTCTGTGCTGACAATGCAGAGCCTGCTTAGGATTCTCTCTCTCCCTTTCTTTGCCTCTCCCCTGCTTTCTCTCTCCCTCCCTCCCTCCTTCTCTCTCTCTCTCTCTCTCTCTCTCTCTCTCTCTCAAAATAAATAAATAAACATATATAAAAAATAAGTTTGACATATTATTTATTTTCTTCCTTTATTCCAATGATTACTGATTTGAGATCAGTTTCTTATATTTTTTATATATAGCACACAATCTCTCTCACAAAAAAATTAATTTTCTTCTTGTTTTTTATCTTCTATATAAACAGGCACTATAAACTCTATAGACCTACAATTTTATTTTGCTGCTCAGTTTGTAATTCTATTACTCTTTTCATCTGAAGTCAGTCATTATTCTATTAAATACTTCCTCCTACCACTTATTTTTTAGTTTTCTTCTATTAATTAGTTATAATATAATTTTATTTTTACTTATTTTTTTGTATTTCTCAATTTTTCTCTTGTATTTTTTTTATCATGTTATTAATTTGTAGAGGCTGTGTTTCCTCACTGGGGTAAGCAGTTGATTGGTCCTATCTTCTGACCCTCCTCTCTCTCCCAATATAGGAATGACTATTTCTAGCATGTGTTTTCCCTCCATGTCATTCCTGCTGAACTTGTGATACCTTGTTATGCTAATTATGAATAAGTTCTACTTTTTCTAAATCCATGTGGGCTATATTTTTCTTCTGATGTATCACTAAAGTGAATTAGAGCTCTAGCTTACTATTTATTATTTAATAGGTCTTTCAGGTAATTTTATATGTACTCGGACATGTATGAATAGAATTCCTTTTTAAAGGTCATTAATTTTTATTATATTTGCAAAATATTATATAGCACATCTATGGCTCAAAAGTAGATGGCCTCTGGGTTGTTCATAGAGGGTGAGAGACCTACACAGTAATGTATCTGAGGAGGGATTCCAAATTAATTGTATATTGCAAATTTTTTCCTCAGAAGAAATTTGAGAAGGGCATATATTTATTTGAGTTTGTATTTTACATAAGTTTTTTTAAGTTTATTTTTAATTCTACTTTGATAATTTACACTACTTGCTGATGTGGGTAATATGTTGAATCTGTTATGCTTTCCAGTCCTATGGCACAAGGCAGCAAGTAAAATGAGCACGTCTTTTACTATTGATGTAGACAAGTATCTCAAACTGCAGGATAATATTCATTTTAAAATTTTGTTATAACCTTTGTGCATGGACATTTACCCATCCTGATCAAACAATTAAATATTATAGTATGAATAATATATATGGATAGCTTTAACCTAATAGTTTTAGATATTTGTAAAGTATTTTAAGAGAATTACAGATTTTAGTTTTATTTTTTAAGACCAAACTAGTTTTTTTCAAAATAATTTCAAAGTTTTTCAGCAATCCTCATTTTGTTATAATTATATGTGACCTGTTATTGACCTAGACATGAGATCAACTACTGTCTATGGTGCCCTTCTATCTTTTTTAAGTCAAAGACAATTAAAGGACAATTATTTGTGAGCTTTAGGTTTACATAGAAGAATACACTATTAAAGCATTTCAATGCACATGGACTGTTATCCAGTGTATTTAAAGCCAGTTAAACTTTTAACTATTTTACACATTTGTCTAAAATGCTTCACACAAATTATATACTATAATTGATACCATAGGTATAATATTAAAAAAATTTAAAAAAAGCAGAGACTCTAATATATTTCACATGTAAGCATTTTATTTCCAATGTCTTTCTATTATCTATTATGTTTGAAACTCTATTACATTTTACATGTAAGCATTTATTTCCATTATCTTTCCAGTGTGAACTATTTTATAATGGAGTATAAGTATCATGCTTTTCTACGTTTTGCATAGAAATATATCTCTTCATTGTAAACTTTTCATAACATTCTAAGAGTAGTTACATTTTGCAATTTATATTACGTCCAAAAATCAGTTCACAGCATGTACCTCAGTTTACAAAACCCACTTCTCTTCACATGCTAAACCCTCCTTACCCAGATTTTGTGATGCATGAGTTTTAGGTTACTAAAGAGCCTATCACAGGATTTTGGCAAATAGTGGTAGGGCCCAAAACTATGTAAATATTTGGAAAGTTGGGATGAGGTCAAAACCAGTAAGTGGTCATAAACCAGGAGTAATTAAGATTGTTAGGTGGCTAATTAAGATGGCTTAATTATTGATGTATATTGTAGAAAAGTTTCATAGGTGACATATACTGAGGATATTTCCAATGTTTAAAAGGTAATACTAACACAGGAGTAATATGTGGCCTATATGAGAAACTCTAATAAATAATACCAAAAGGAGAGCAATTAAAACAATAGGCAAAGGATATAAGTGTGTAGTTTATAAAAAGAGAATTAAATACAAGAAAATAGGTACTCATTTTACTTAGTTATCAAAAGTGCTAGATAAAACATCAATATCAGCACTTGACTGATATTAAATTATAAAATAGACTGACTAATTGGAAGTCCTGTAGAAAAAAGGTAAGATCTAAAAGATCAGGAGTACTATTAAAGGTAGCTTAATTTTGAAGACAACCTTTTCTATCAGGGATCATGGATAGGAAAATATAGTGGATATTCACATGAAATCTTTTGCTGTACTTAGAAGTAATGGAATGGAGGCACACATAGTGATACACATGGATATTTAAGTACCATGTTTTATGATAACATTAAAATTCACGAAAACCTCGGAATCTAATAAAATATGTATTAGAGGTCTGAATAGGAAACAAAAATCATTGAGATGAATTAAATGTTGGTATCAATTGAATAAATTCAAGTATATACCTTATTTATGAGTTGAAAACTATAATAAAACACTAATTGATCAATGTTAATTGTAATCTCATTAAAAGTCCAGAAGTTTTAATTTATTATTCTCTTGTGAATATTCATAAATTGGTTCAAAAATTATATGGAAGGAAGAGGGCCAACAAGAGATAATATGTAATTAGAAGCATAATTTTGAAGATATACTCTCTTAGATGTTAATATTTAATACTGGCACCTGGGTGACTCAGGCAATTGAGAATCTGACTCTTGATTTCAGCTCAAGTCATGATCCCAGGGTCATAAGATAAAGCCTCAACATTGGGCTCTGCGCTAAGCATGGAGTCTGCTTAAGATTGTCTCTCTTTCTCTCCCTCTGCCCCTCTCCCCTGCTGGCACTCTATCTCTATATTATCTGTATAATAATATCTCTATATTATCTCTATAATAATAATAATAATAATAATAAAACAATAATAATAAGATTTAATACGAAGTTACAATAATTAAAACAGTGTGTTAGTATTGCAAGGATTGATACATTGACAATAAAATAATTTGAAATAGGACTTCCATGCATATGTTATCTTCATGTATGACAAATTTGGCATTGCAGTATTGTGGAGAGATTTTTTTCAATACACTTTGCTAGATGATTTGAATATTCAGAGTATATATTAATAAATTTAACTACCTCCTCATAACCTCATTCTATATGCAAATCATAATTCCTAAATTCAAAAGGCACATATGGTTGTACATGCACACACACAAACAGGTGCACACACACATTTTTTTTTACCCTGGAAGGAAAGGTAGTAATCTACCATCTGAACTTTGGTAAGAAAAAAACTTCTGAAATAAGACAGAAAATTTGCTAACCATAAAGGAGCAAATTCACATATCATACTACACTAACATTAAGAACACCTGCTACTCTAAAAACATAGTTAAGTCTTAGAAAAATTCAAGTCATAGAAATTGGAGAAGATAAAATAACCGTAATTCAAATGAGAGTTGCCGTTTGTGGATGATAATAATGGGCCATGAATGAAAAAATTGATTAAACCTTCTGCACTTGAAGACAAAAGAGGGAAGGAGGTGTGACATCCTTATCAAGTTTAAAGGGACCTAGGAATAAAAAAACTGTTAAATTATACAAACATAAATCATCATAATCTTCACTAACAAATCGTTTTTGTATAGAAAGGATTAAGATCACAGAGACACTAACTTGTTACTGCCTCTGAAACATTTATACAAAAGAAAATGAAACAAGAATACTTGAGTTTTACTTAATGAGCTCACTTAAAATAATTGAGTGATTTAATGATTTACTCTTAGAGATGTACAGCTTTCTATTCCAGCTCCCATGACTTCAGTTTATATATTAACAAAATAGTATACAGAGAAAAGCTTTATCTGGATAAAAATAATCTAATAAACATCAAAATAAAATTCCCAGAGCTTTTCTCATTTATTTATTCAGTCAGTTTTTCAGCTAACATTTATTGAAATTTTACTCTCTTTTTAAACATTTTACATTTTCTAATTTAAATCAAATTAAATCTGAAAATGTATGTTTAAGATATACTATGTAACCAGAAGTTTGGTTTGCATGCTGAATTATAAGAAGTTGAAAGACGGTTTTTATAGTGAAGGAATTTATCATATTTGTGAGAAGATTATAGGTTAGTGAAAAAATTAGATGATGTGTATGGAAAGATTTGACAATATAAATTTATTTTTAATTGTCAGTTTGTAGAATTTTTTTCTTTTCTTTCTTTTTCTTTTTTTTTTAATGAGGAGAGGTGATGACATATAAAGGAATTGGATGGTGTCACTCTTCATTTTCATCTGGAGACAGTATGTAGTGTGACATTCTCTTTAATGATTCTTTTATAAATATTCAGAATTTTTCTTAAAAATGTGAAAACATAATACATCCAGAAAGTGCATTACATAATCCAGAAAGTGCATTATCTAGATACCTCACACATTGTGAAGTGAATGTTTGGCACTTACTGGTGCATGCAGGGCAAGTGCTCATCAGAACAATTTAGGTTAGAATGGGAAAAACAAAGTGGAGTATAGGAAAGAAAGAAGCACCAAACCTGTTTGCTTGAGAAGAGTTTTGTGGTTTGACTGTCTGCAGAGATAAAATAAATGTGTTTGGAGGGCAGTGGGTTGAAATTAAATGCTGTGTCATTTCAAAAATAAAATTTCAGGGATTTGTTTTTTCTTCACATAGAAGTCAATGGATATTCATGGGTTTTATTTGAAAGGACTATAATTTAGTCACACACACACACACACACACACACACACACATGCACGCATATGCATATAAACAATATGCCTGAATATTAAATGATTGGTACAGTGAAAAAAATAGGTGTTGGATTCTATCCCTTTTAAATAGTGGTACAAGCGTAAAAAAATATGTTCCTACTTAATCAACAGTAAAATTAGTTTCCACCTAGAAGGTATTAGGCAAAGATGCAGCAAGCTGTTTGTCTGAGATTAAAACTCTGGTGAGTCAAATCCAGTAAATGTGATGTAAAGAGCACAACCTTTCTTCCCTGCTTGTCTTAAAAATCTGTCTGGTTTTTTGCTGTGGCTCTAAGACTTGCTCAGTCGCTTAGAGTCCACATACTCCCACTAATGGCAGTTCAGCATTGTGGGTTTTCTTTGATTCTATGCTTAATTATTGGTGGAGGTGGGGTTTCTAAAATAAACACTATACACTGTAATTCAGAATGTAATTCCACAGTTATTCTACATGCCTTAAGAAACAGTTTTGAACAAGAACCAAGTCCTTATTCACTACCTGATACATTTAAGTGGTCTATATTTTAAGGTGGTGACTAGTGAATGTCAGTGGGCATAACTTGATTTAAGATTTTCTTTTTCAGTTTCTAAGGGTACACATCCTGGAGAATTGACTGCAACTCCTGCTTTTGGATGTGCCAATTTTTTACATTCTCAGTGTACTCTCTCCTTTTCTTCAAGTGCTCTTATACTAAAAGACCACATGGCAAATGACAGTTACTTTAAAAATTACTTTGAAGCATGATATGAAAGGAAGTATTTTATATTAAATCCAGTTGCCCTACTTTAAAAAATTCTTACTTTTTAAAATCTTTTTTATTTCTTTACAGGTTCTTCTTTATCCTTATATTGTTTCTTATCATTCTTCTCATTCTCTGTGACTATTTCTTAAGATTTTATTCTTACCAAATTTTTGCTTTATGCTAAATACTAAGAAACATTCAGTTACTGTTCCAGTGGTGCTGACATACCCCAAACTTATGTCTGCTGTTATTCTTTGGTACTTTTTTCCTTTTTTTTCCCCACCAGTCTGAAGGAAATTTCTACTTACATGTCTTGATTTCAGCCAAGATGATCATATTCCAAAATGAAATCAATATTTCCTGTCCATTTTGGTTTTATTCTTCACTTATCCCCACTAAATTCATTGGTGCCCACTTTTTTGTCCTTCATTATTAAAAAAATTAGAAATCTTGGCATTCTTTCTTTCTTTCTTTCCTTTTATCCTTCTTGCACAGTTTTTTGAGGGAAAGTGAAATAATGTTCTACTTTCAGCTTCTCTTGGGTTTGTACCTTACTGTCCATCCTTTCTCTTCACCAATCCCACTTCTCATTTTCATAACTCCATACTATTGTTATTCTGCAAACTCCCTGACAGAAGTTTCTGAACTTTCTGAAGATGTATGAACCCTATTTTCTGGCATTTAAGACTCTCCATAAATTTATTTCTTGGTATTTGTTTACTTTTGTTCTATACTGTATTGGAACTTACTTATTTGGAGAGATAAGTGAGCAACATACCTCCTTTTTTTTAAATATATACTTTCTCCCCATTCACGGGCTATTTGCCTTTTTTAATTATCATTTTTAAGGTTTTAGATGTTTTCTTGCTTTGGTACAAACTATTTATTCTCTAAATCCCATATTAATCTTTAATTTCTTTACACAATACATCTTGCACTCTGTTCTTTTACCTTTTGCACACTTTAGTGCAGTTATAATCAGTACCAGATTGTATTACTTTCTGGTTCCCCATTTCACAATATTTCATCACATTTATGGCTTCATCAAAATACAAATCACATAATTTCTTCTTTTTGTTCCCCTATGGCATACATTGTGTGCTGTATATAGAGACTCTTCAGTACTTTTTAGCAGATTAATAATTTGATTATTGGTATAGACACCACTTATGTACACCAGCCATCCACAGCCTGCAATGGCATCTTGCAAATTTCAGAACAGAAGGGAGTCAGCAGATATGTCAAAGGAAAAAGATATCCTTGGTAGATTACAAGTGACATTCTTGTTTATATAGTACACTCTCAGAAGAAATATATCCTTACAAGAGGAAAAATTATGGTGACAATAAGAGATCAAAATGAAGGTCAATGTTCATATTTCTCTTCACCTCCTTTCAACATAATACATCTTTAAATTATTGTACCATTTTTGTCAAGGTAAGGATTTCCAATGAGCAACTGAGTCTTTTTAATTGTTGCCCTCGGGTGGCCACAATTCCAGAAGGTCAAGGATAGCATATTTACCAGTAGTTTTCAAAAATTATGAAGAGAAAAATTAAAAATTAAAAAAAAGGTTGTGAAGAATAACAATGAATGATTGTTATGTATGTGATAAAGTTAGTGTAAATTTTTTTCCCCAAATCTTCAGTCTCGTTATTGAAAGGGGAATGCAACCAGGTAATGGTACACATAAGGAGAGGAAGATATTTTACCTTCGCTTTCCAGGCACAAATATAATTTCAGACTTAAAAATAGTCATTTTTCTCACTATCCATTCTTTCCTCAGATAATGCCCATAAATCAGTACGTGGGTACCAGCAAGGCTTGGGTCACTGCAGTGGATATTCTCAGGTTAATAGACATATTGGACAAAGCTGGATACAAATAAAATTCTCCATTTGGCTTTTGGCACCTTCCAAAACTGATGTAGTTTTTACAACATCATTTGAATTTATGACCAATTGTAGTAACTTATTCTCAAATCCTCCTAAGTGCTTATCAATAAGTCTGTCATTTTACAGACACCACTAAGAAGACATTTTGAGAAGGTAATTGTCTGCCACATCTTATTATGTATGGACTAGAGATAAAGGTGTGTGTGTGTGTGTGTGTGTGTGTGTGTGTTTGATGAATTCTAAAGAATGCTTCTCTTTATGTAGGTAAAAATTGAAATTCTAACAGCTCAAGCAAAATTGTGCAAGAGGTCTTTTCAGCAAAGTGATCCTAGACTATCATTGCTATCCTCTCTGACACTCCAGGCATTTTAGAAGCTTCTGAATATTGTTAGGCTACATGAGTAGTAGCTCTGTGTACTACGGACATAGCAAACAGTAGTGCTCAAGGTGGAACTGCATGCTTTAGGGTTGTGCATCTGACACCTAATTATGTATAAATAGAGCTATAGGATAACAACAATATATGCATATTTTTCCTGTCTTTTTATTTTCATAGTGTTTAAAAGCAGAAATACATATATACAACTGGAAACATGATTAAATACAATATATAAATCTATTTCAACACAGTATTTATGACTGCCAGTGAAAAGAGAACCAGTTATGTTTTCTGGAAAGGAATCTCTCCATCACCAGCAGTCAACAATATGCTTAGGCAGCAACATAAACAAGCAGAAACACCTAGGTTTGATGGTATTCTCAAATATAAAGCAAGAACTTCAGTACCATATCAGACACCACTTACGTCCAAACTCACATCCCCTCAGCTCACCCTGGTGCTTCAGGTATGGCTACGAAAACCAGCTGTATGCAAATATAACCTAATTGCAACTTGCTTAGCTGATTCCTGTATCTCTAGCTTTCTGCTCTGAGACTGTTGTCCACTGCCATATGAGATGCCCATAGGAACCTACTAGCAATTCTGACATATATGCAAATCTAGACTGGTGTTAAGTGTTAATACCACATGGGAAAGCCCTTGGCTAATAGGTGTTGGCACCTGAAAGATTCTCACTTTGTTTGTCCCTGAGGTTGACAACTCTGAGATGATATGTATAAAGATTCTCAGAGTTTCCCCATTGGGAACAAGCCCAATTTTCCTACAGTGCTGCCCAACTTGAAAACTTTCCTTTGAGTAGTCTTTTTCTTCTCAGTTTCAACCCTCCCAGTCACCCACTACAGTTTCTCAAAATCACTTCCTGAAATAGCATAGCTGCATCTAGCTCTTGCCTCAGGCTCAGTTTTTAGAGGGAAGAAAAGATATCATTACTAACAATATGGCCCCACTGAGAAGCTACAAATGGATTTAAAATTTCATTTTTGAGAAGTAAGAAAAACCTACTGGGTTTTTCTTTTGTTTTTCCTTGGTGTTACTTTGTGTAATCGATTATGAGAAACTTTTTTTTTAATGATCAAAACTAATCTCCTAAGTAGCTACCATTGGAGAAAGAATAAATGTCTAGAACAAATTATTGATTTTCAAACGTATGTTGACCATTTCAAAATAAGAAACCCCAAAGCCACTCTTACTACATTGCAATAATGAATTTTAATGTTGCAAATAATGACTGATATCATTCTTGGTCCAAGGTTGACAGCTCATTCAGTTCATAGTGAACTGAATGTCTCTAAATTTGACCTCCGGGGCTCTATCTCAGGAAACAGCATGTAACAAACACTTACTGAATCAATCAGTTACTATAAATAAACTCCAGATTATATATCAATTGCAGTTAGGTTAGCCATAACAAGAACAGCAGTGCAAACACCTCTGGTCATTCATCTACTGAACCTGGTAATTTGGTATTCACAAGAAAGACCATAGTACTCTCATTTTTCTGTGAAGGAAATTTGCCATTCATTTAACAAGGGTTCTCCATGATGTTGATGGGAACTCCAGGAATTAATTTAAAATTAATTTTAAATTATTTTAAAAATATAAATTATGTTTGTGCTTTCAACTATCAGCTGCTAACTTTAAAAGATTCAAGTTTTGGGGTGCCTGGGTGGCTCAGTCAATTAAGTATCCAACTCTTGATTTGGACTCAGGTCATGATCTCAGGAACATGAGATTGAGCCCCATGTGGAGGTCTGAGTTGGGCGTGGAGCCTGCTTGATTCTCATTCTCATTCTCTCTCTCTCCCTCCCTCTCTCTCTCTCTCTCTCTCTCTGCCCCTATGTCCCTCACCCCTACACATGTGCACACATGTTCTCTTTCTCTCTTTCTCTCTCTCTCTCAAAAAAATCAAGTTTAAACTCAGGAAGGACACAATAATTTATTTTTTCCAGGTTGCAAAAGAAACCTTGAAAGAGTGTCATTTCACTCTTCCAGTGAAATGGAAACTTCCACAAGAGTTTATGCAGCATAAACAGCTAGAAAAGTTATTTTTTAATTAATTTTGCCTTACTTGAACAACATGCTGAAAATCACACGTGTTTATGAAAGAGGTACATTCATATCTTTTCAAAAGTAATGTTCTCCTTCATTTATTTAACAACATTTATTTAGTGCCTAATTATCTACTGTTACTGTACCAGAACCTGTGACATAGAAGTGAATAAAATATAGTACTTGCCCTCTAGAGGGTCATCATCTAGAGAGGGACAGTGTAAGCATAATTGCAGTAAGAATGATGACTTCTTTTTTAGTATAGTTGACACAAAATATTGTGTCAGCTTTAGGTGTACAACACAGTGATTTGATGTGTCTATATGTTATGCTGTCCACAGTATAGATACTATCTGTAACCATATAGCACTATCACAATACCATTAGCTGTATTCCCCATGTTGTACCCTTTCTAAAAATGATGAACATTTTAATAGTTATATGAAGTGTGCTGTTGGAGCATAGATGAGGGATAGACATTTTACATAATTCTTGTTATCTATTTTCTTATTAACATTTTGTAGTTAATTGAAATGTATTTTACTGTTACTGTTTGGAACAGATCTAGAATATATCCTATGAAACTTGAAATGCCAAAGCAAAACCAAGATGTATTATTAGTCTGTTTCTTAATTTATTTGCCCTGCTCTTTATATTAATGTTTATTCTAGTTTGCTTACCATGATCATCATCATCATTATTTTTAGAATTCAGTATTCTTTTTTTTAATATTTTTAATGTTCATTTATTTTTGAGAGAGAGAGAGAGAGAGAGAGAGAGAGAGAGAGAGACAGAGCACAAACGGGGGAGGGGAAGAGAGAGAGAGGAAGACACAGAATCCGAAGCAGGCTCCAGGCTCCAAGCTGTCAGCACAGAGCCTGACGCGGGGCTCGAACCTAGGAACCGTGAGATCATGACCTGAGCCGAAGTCAGATGTTTAACCAACTGAGTCACCCAAGAGCCCCTAGAATTCAGTATTCTTGTTGACTATGGTAAACATACTGGGTTTTGTAAACCCCCAAATATAAATCTATCATAGTAGAAAGGACAGTATTAGAACTCAGGAAGCTCTACATTTGTGGTGAGCATGGCATAATGTAGAGAAAAGTTGAATCACTATAGTGTATAGCTGAAAGCAGTGTAAATTGTGTGTCAACTACACACAAATTTAAAAAATTTTAAAAAGGAACAAATCAGGAAGCTCAATTTCTAGTAATAGTTGTGCAGCAGACTCTCAAGTCACAGTCTCTCTGGGTCTAAATTTTCTTCCTTTAAAAAAAAAAGCTTAGATTTCAATGGGTTTGTCAAGATTAAAGTACAGTGTTGTGGAGAAATTTGGCAGGGCTTAGCAAGCCGAATTTGGGCCAATTTTATCACAACATTGTTAGAAATATACAGACTTCTTTGTTCTTTGTAAAAACATTCATCTGGGTTTAAGAATAGCTCATGAGTTACACATTTTTTTAAAAGTTTATTTTCAGAGAGAGAGAGAGAGAGAGAGAGAGAGAACGAGTGGAGGAGGCACAGAGAGACGGAGAGACAGAATCACAAGCCGGCTCTGTGCCATCAGCTCATAGCTTGATATGGGGCTTGAACCCACAAACCATGAGATCATGACCCGAGCTGAGAGTAAGAGTCAGATGCTTAACCACTGATCCATCCAGGCACCCCTAGTTACACATTTTTTATGTGTATTTATTTATTTAAAGACAGAGAAAGAACACGCACGTGTGTGTGTGCACACTCTTGTGAGTGAGTTGGAGAGGGGCAGAGAGAGAAGGAGAGAGAGAATCACCTAGCAGTCTCTGTTCTGTCAATGCAGAGCCCAACACAGGGCTTCCTCTCATGAACCATGAGATCTTGACCTGAGCCAAAACCAAGAGTCAGACACTTAACCGACTGAGCCACCCAGGCACCTCGACACATTTTTTTTTTAAATCTGTAGTGTGATAGAGACTTTAAACACTCATTGGTTCATATGAAACTCGAATTCAGTCTTAAAAGAGCTTCTGTTTGCCTTTAACTTTCCGATTCTATTTGTCTTATTTTCCATTTGCCATTTTCGTCCAGAGTATCTAAATGTCTAAATAGAATAAGTAGATAAGGAATCGGCTATGATGTCCCTTTCAACTAAAATCTTTATGTAGATTTACTTAATAAAATGGCATAATATCTTTGAGGATAAAAAGAACAAGAAAAATATTAATTGGTTATGTTTCAGTTTGTCCACTTCTGTTCAGAATATTAACCAGAATAATTATTTTATTTGTTAAAAATATACTTCACAAATAACATAAAATAAGAAATTATGGACTGAGAATTTTTATGACTTCCTTCAAGATTAATACAAATTTGTATCAATTTTCACAAGAACAATTTACTTTAATAAATATTATACAGTATCATATGTTTTTAAATATGCAGTAAAGAAAGCTTAACAGTTTTAGCCTTAATTTGAATTCAGAAATACCTGGACAAGTCTGGCAAATGTGTCCTTTAAAGTGATTTATATAATTTAGGTTTACTTAGCACACAAAGCTCCTTTTAGATAAAAAAAAATACCTTGTGCATATATGATTAAAATAGTAATCATATGTTTGCAATAAGTTCTTATATTTTCATGAGGGAAACAATTTATAAGCTGGTTATCCTTACATAAACACTTTGAAGATATGAATATGTTTAATCAAAAATGAAATTTAGATAGAACACTAAGTTTAAAGAACAGAAGAAGTAACCAATTAATTAAAAAACAGATTAACATAAAATGACAATAGATTCTGTGGCATTTTTGAGACATTTATCTATTAAACATATATGTATGCAAGTAGAAAAATATGCTTACATGAAGGAAAGTAAGATAATACCATATTCTAGGGCTTAGGGTAAGCAGAATAAACTGAAAAATAGTGGAAGAGGGGAGCATGTATATGCCCTGCATGCCTTACAGCTACAAAGCATTCTATTTCATGGATGAAACCAAGTACCTGGAATAGTGTCTCGTACACATTAGAAGAAGGATAATTACTTGTTTATGAACTGAATGAATGAATAAAGGCAGGGTGTTGGAGGGCTTTTGGGTAGGTTCAGGATGATTTCATACACAGCTAATTGCCTGCTTTGATCAATTTACTTGTATTGTTACACAATGACATACATAACTCAGCCCTTTAGGCTGAATGAGAGAGTGCGCAGTGTGCTTTCAGCGTCAGTTTTAGATGGGCCTGAACAAAGGCTTGGCGTATTATGCTTTGATGATGCTTCCCTGAAGTGTGTGCATGTGAGCCAGGGTTCACCCTGCCTTCCAGAGGTAGATCAGGGGCTCAACTGTTCTCTGACCACAGCAGTGAGATTTAACATGTATTGGTTCTGAATAAAGGTGTCACCTTTACATAATCAGATTCTTCCAATGCTAGACTCCAGAGAAATATTAGAAATCTTGATTGTGGCTCACCATTGAGCCCAGACAGTATGAATGTTGTGGTTTCATTTCTATCAACCTGGCATCTGTCTTTAATTGGTTTTAAATTCAGGTTTAGATAATTATTGCCATCTAAAGACAAGCAGAATGTAAACTGATAAGATGAAATGAAAACATAGGACTGGTTTTCAATTAAGGAACGAGTACTGATTATGCAACTTAATAGTTATACTTTATATATCAACTCACAAAGTATGTTCACTTATGTTATATTTTAATCTTAGAATAAAAGAAATATGTGGTATGTATAAATACATTTGTTATTTTACAATTATATAGATAGGAATCCCTATGGGAAAAAATGAGGAAACTAATTTATGAATACAAATATTGCAGACCAAACAGTGCAATGCATCTTTAGCAAACAGAGTGAAGACATTCAATGATTGACTGGAAAAGCTTAAACTGTAATTGAACAGACCTATTTTTAATTTTGGATTTAGATTTCACAGTTGTGTGACATGAATTATCTGTTCATCAACTTCACCTCCCAAATGGGAATAAAGAATAGTTATCTCATAGACTTTTGGTTAGGATTAAATGATATGTGGAATATGAAGTACATACCACATAGTAAATATTTCACAAATTATAGCTAAAGCAATACCAAAGTAGTTTAAACTACTAGAGATCTTGGGCAAAACTGGGGGGAAATCCTCCAAAGCCTCACAAGATTCATATATAAAGTATATTTATTGTATATATGAGTATATTTTTGCATCAGAATAAGTATTTCACTGTAAAAAATGTTGGAAAACTAATTTATATGTCCTTAACACCTTAATTACCTCAATATTTTATTCACCATAACATTGAAAGTGGTGCTTAACACTAACTCTTTCTGATCCCTTCTTGTGCATAAACTTCTTTGCTAATCCTTTGAGACACATAAGTACATTCTAAGTTCCCTTTTGTACTTATTCATAAGACAACAGTCTAACAGGCTTTATTTATTTGTATAATTCTTCATTTTCAGCTTTGTATACTATCGTAGAGAGAATAACATTTTGAAGATAAAAATTGTCTTCCATAATTTTAATTATTCAAAACTTAAAATTTGAGTTCATATTTAGAAAGCTCAGAAGGATAGTATCTTTGGTGCTAAATTAATAAATTTGACCATTTCTCTGAACCCAAAAATGTATGCTTATGATTTTCTTGGTAGAGTTTTATATTTACTGAATAGAAGGCATAGTTCCTTTTTATAGCAGTAACATAAACTTGACTCAGCCAGTCTTTTAGAAAATTAAGAAAAATTAAGATAATACATGAAAAATGGGGTGCCTGGGTGGCTCAGTCGGTTAAGCGTCTGACTTCAGCCCAGGTCATGATCTCACAGTTCGTGGGTTCAAGCCCCGCATCGGGCTCTGTGCTGACAGCTCAGAGCCTGGAGCCTGCTTTAGATTCTGTGTCTCCCTTTCTCTCTATTCTACCCTGCTCATGCTCTGTCTCTCTCTCTCTGTCTCTCTGTCTCTCTCTCTCAAAAATAAATAAACATCAAAAAAATTTAAAAAAAAAGATAATACATGAAATTACTTTCTTTTTAAAATTTTTAATGTTTATTTATTTTTTGAGAGAGACAGACAGTCATGACTGGGGGAGGGGCAGAGAGAGAGGGAGACACAGATTCCAAAGCAGGTTCCAGGCTCTGAGCTATCAGCACAGAGCTGGACGCGGGGCTGGAACTCATAGACTGCGAGATCATGACCTGAGCTGAAGTTGGACACCCAGCCACTGTGCCACCCAGGCGCCCCTACATGAAATTACTTTAAATGATACTTTTATGTTACTTCTAGTGTAGAAGTTAGTTAATGCAACGTCAACTCTGACTTTGTTTATGAGAACACATATTTCATTGGCTGGGACTCAAACATTACTTCTTACTATGATTATTATTTCCCTTATCTGCCTCAGCCCAAATAATTATAGATTAAAAATACAATAGAATTTTAATACCAAAATATAGCACTATATGAAAGTTAGGAACTCCATCAGATAGTTCTGGAATAGAATCCTGTGTGTGCCACCTATTAGCTCTTTGGCATTGTCTAAGATACTTTAAATCCTTATAATGATCATTTTCCTTAGCTTTAAAATTAGGGTGACAATGATATTTTCATGAGAATTTATATTCAAAGAAAAATGCACATGATATTCTGTATACAATTATTTAAAGTAAGCACACATTAATTATATTCATATATAATATATAATGACATTTTTGGTATTCAAAACCTGGAGTTTAATTTTGGAGTACTGTCATTATTAGAAATGTCAAATCTAAGACATCTTGTAACCTGCCTCTAGAGATGAGGTATAAAAGTGAGGCTCTAACATATTATACTTTTGTGTGAATAAAGTTTGACATTTTGCCATACATTCTGACCAGTTCTGCATGATTCCTTTGATCTCTCCAGCACACTCCTACATCATGTAGCTGGCAAATCTAAAAATGGACCTCTAACATTTTTCTTGTGCTTACTCATGAAAACCACTTGCTTGAACTTCTTCTACTGTGTATACTTAATTGTTCCCCACATTCTGAGCTTTTGTCTCTTTCATTTTCTTTTTAATGTCAGTTTTGCCGACCTCACAGTCTTGACATTTAGGTTGATTTTACCACACATGACCTACTTTCCCCCTGGTCTACAATTTAGAATTTTTTTTCAGTTCCCCTGACTTCAACTAGCCTGAGGGTAATTTCCCCAGTCTTTGGGATGATATACTACATTTTGCCCTATAATAGGAGATACTCCTGCTGAGCTCTTCTTATAATTATGAACAGAACTTAGATATACTCCAGTTACTTTTATTTGATCAAAATGGCATTCAAAAACTAAAAATTAGTTTGACTTCTAAGCAGAAATGAGTAAAACTACTATGACAGCCAATACACTAACAAATATTCAACTTTCACTCTGCACAACTCTACCTTGAAGGCATTACCATTTGCCCATAATTTTATTCCCACCCATACTCTAAGCATGGTTCTAGAATCCCTGAAGAGATTATATAATGATCTCTTTAAGAAATGCTGACCTAGTTACAAAAAATATTCTTGCTTCTGTTTCCTGTACTTGATATCTGCATGTGTAAGAGGAGTTTCTCACTACTCAGCCCCGCCTCTTTTCTTGGTTCCTTAATTCATATTGCTCATTCTTCCCCTCTAGATCTTCTTTAAAGAAAATACAGAAATATGGATGCCTGGGAGGCTCAGCCAGTTAAGTGTCTGACTCTTGATTTTGGCTCAGGTCATGATCTCATGGTTCGTGAGTTTGAGCTCCATGTTGGGTTCTGTGCTGATAGCATGGAACCTGCTTGGGATTCTCTCTCTTCCTCTCTCTCTGCTCCTCCTTTGGTCATACTCCTCTGTCTCCCCCTAAATAAATAAACCTAAAATAAATAAATAAACCTTAAAAGGAGAAAATTCAGAAATACAATAAGCATGCATTATATATAATATATATTTAATAATATGTTTATAAATAAATATATATATATATATAAATTATATATGCATGCCTATTGTATTTCTGTGTTATCCTGGAGTAAAAGGAAGAACACTGCATTCCCAAATTTTGTAATCAAATCTCTTTTCTTGGATACTTGCTTCTCTCTGTTACAGATACAAGCCATGAAGTATACCTTCTACTATAAACTCCTCACCCCTCATCTTCTACACTTCCACCTTGCATGCTTATATGGAAAGCCACTATCTGCTTGATCGTTGAAGCTTATGCTGCTGCCCTACATACTTACTTACTTGATTTGAGTACTTACAATGGATCTGTTTGTGTGACTGCATCTAACTCCACCAATTTCTTGACTTCAGACACAGTCTTTCCATTTAGATTTGTGTCATTCCAGCACTGTTCTTATCTATTAAGGAATCGCACACTGTATCATCAATAATCTAGAGGTATGCTTGCTTCATCAGACTATTAGGCTATCTTCACCCCATGTTGCTTGATCCAGTTAACATTAATTACCAGATTCATGAATCCAAATAGCAGTTTGCAATACTAAAAAACTGGGGTAAAATATTTACCACAAGAACATACGATGTTTTCTATTGGCTAAAAATAATGTATTTTATATAAATACAGTTTCAGATATGTTAAGAGAATCATAGTTAAAACTTAACTTTTTCAAGAAGAGAGGGAAACAAACCACAATAGACTGGTAATGATAGAGAACAAACTGAGGGGTGATGGAAGGAGGTGGGAGATGGGCTAGATGAGGGATGGGTGCTAAGGAGGACACTAATTGTGATGAGCACTGGGCATTGTATGTACATGATGAATCGCTGAATTCCAATCCTTAAGCCAATATTGGACTGTATGTTAACTAAAATTTGAGTTAAAAAAAGAAAAAAGAAAATAAATATATATCAGAAAAAATAAAAACAAAAAAAAACGCAAAACAAAAATAATAAAGCTTTCAATTAAGTGATAATGATAGATAATTTTATATTTCACAATTAATCTGGTTTCATTTCTCTGGTATGGAGGCTAAGTGGAATTTTATTTCTTGCAATGTAATTATGATTAAACAAGCTTTAGACCTGTCATGATAGAACTGGTATTGTTTTACAAAGTGGAAAGATTATTCTGAAGGCCTTTTTACTGCCTATTCCTTCATCAAAAAATAATGTAATCTTTATATTATTATACATTAAAACGAAGGATCAACAAATTTCAATTTTATCTGAATTATCTGAATGTCTCTTTAAAGTCTTCTTGGCTGAAAGGTAGCAGAAATATTCCCTACTGCATGTTATTAAATAACTTTCAAATTCTATTTGCACATTTTTCTGTATTAGTTAAAGCCATTTTCTGCTGCAGCCTGTAATCAAAGCTTAGCATACTTAGAAAGAAAGCTATGACCACATTATTTCTCTTAGAGCAAGCCTGACTATTGTAAAGAAAAATCTGGCCTGCAGAATTTAGTGGAGAGGCTTTGCATTTGATTGCACATTGGTAAAATAATGAAATCATTCTCCTGCAACCACTAACTTCAGAAAAAGATAAATTGCCAGGTAGATTTTATACAATATGACAACTTTGAAAAAAAATAAGACTTGGTAATTCAAAATATATAATGTTAAGTTGTATAGTTTTTCATTGTTGGCTGTTGCAGATTTTACTTATTGCCAAAGATGAAATGAAGGAAAGCCAAGAATTCTCTATGTATGATTTTGTTGAATTTTGCAGATGAGTATTTTATGTTTATACATTAAAATGGGGAAATTATACATTTATACAGTGAAACAAAATGGACTTAGGCAATGGAGAAATAGGTTTTTTCTGGAAGTCATTTATTCGGTCATTTTAAAAATTCATAATCATATGACATTAGTTTCATGTAAAGAAAACCAAATCTCTCAGTGTATTCATTTATCCATTTATTTTATGTGAGATGCCAAATAATCATTTGACACATTGCGTGGTAATCCATCATCACTTTCACATTGTTTAGCTCGCAGTTAGTATCTACAGCAATCTGGATTTGCATATAACACATTGAAAATAAGTCCAAGAAATTTAATTCCATTTGAAAGTGTTTCAAACAATTAAAAATATGGATGCTAACCATTTTGGTGAAATATATACTGAAAACTCAAAAGATTTTTTAAAACTAATAGTTCTGAAACATTAGTAGATGTATAGATTTCTGAAAGTAATCATTATATACTTTTAATACCCAAAATTTAATATAACACACATACACATACACACACCCATACTCTAATAAGCTGATGAATTGAACAACCAAGTTTATCACCTCCTGCATGGAGAAGCATCAATTTGATAGAGACTTAGGAGTGTTTTAACAGAAGATTACAGTGAGAAATTTATGGAGATTTGGGGTCTAGCCTTGTGTGGCTTCAGATGAGTGTTTTACTGTGATAAATCTGAACTTGATTGGGCAAATTGTATAAATTTCCGGTCAGAAGATCTTGCAGCAAATTTGGATAAGTAAAGAGTTGTTTCATAAGCAAATGTTTTGTTCAGTTGAGAGGACTAATGCCATGAAAAGCACGCTAATTCGAGCTGTCAATTTTGGAAAATCCAATTTTAGAAAATTGCTGACACAAACAACAAAATTATTAACTGGTCTACAGAAGTACCTGAATGAGAGTTGTTTGGAGCACATAGTAATCACATTTATGTAGCTGATCGTGGTTCTTAGTCCTGATAATTAAGCCAGAAGTTTAGTGCAGGAAATTTTATTTCATAATCACCCCTTTTGGGCATTATTCAGACTGAACTGGAAGACACACCATTATATCAAGAGACCATCAAGCACTATGAGAGGCCTGGGATTTTATCACATTGGCAATCTAACAGGTTAGCCTGACTTCTGTTTCATAGATAGTGGTAGAAAACACACAATTTCTGGGTCAGAGGCAAAAGACTTTATTACTCATGGAAAAAAACAGTAACTAGAATGGTTCTCTGAGTTCCCTTGGTTTCCTTCTAAGCTCTACAGAGAGAGGACAGGGGCAGGGTGACATGAGTATGTTGTGATGCTTTCCCATATAGTGAAGTACATTGCAAGGGAGGAACACTGAGAGCTTGGGGAATATAGCAAGCATAGAAAGCTTGCACCTTGTCTCATAATAATCCATCATTCATCCTGACATGTTTTGTCAAAACTCAAATTTTCATGAATATACAACTTTAGTGATTGTTCTGAGTAATCTCACCAAAAAAGGCTATGACCAACATCACTTACTTTTTCTCATAAACTATTTCATTAAATACAATATCAATAGAAATATAAACAGCATCATGAGGCCAAACTGCAGCATTGACCTCAGCATGCCCCGAGGGCCCCAGACTCAGTCAATTATGAATAAATTCCAGGGGGAAACTGCCAGGTCTCATTTCTGAAAACCAACATAAATCTAAGGGGAGGCTATCATCCATTAGATACCTGCTCAATCTTCTTTAAATACAATGGGTTAAGGAAAGATCATTAAGACTTTTCCATCCATCAAATGAATATTTTAATATGTGCTTTGTGTACTCCTATAGAAAATGACAGAGAAAAGATAAAGATTTTGTGGAATATATTACTAAAAGAGTCAAGTTTAGAAATATATACATTTGGGGCACCTGGGTGGCTGGTTAAGCATCCAACTTCAGCTCAGGTTATGCTCTCATGGTACAGGGGTTTGAGCCCTGCTTCGGGCTCTTTGCTGACAGCTCAGAGCCTGGAGCCTACTTCAGATTCTGTGTCTCCCTCTCTCTGCTCCTCCCCCACTCACACTCTGTCTCTCTCTCTTAAAAATAAATAAACATTAAAAAATAATAACATAAAAAAATAAAGTTCCTACTTACAGTAATATATACATCTGATATAATAAATTAATTTATAGGTTATAAAACATAAAATAATGCTACTTCTCATCATATATAATAAATGTAATGATTAGCTTAAGCTCATAATTTTTTAAATTAGAGGTATGATAGAAGACAGAAGTTTTTATTAAACTGTGTGTATATATCTGATTCTGGTGTTTGATTTTTACTGATAATTGAATAATTTAAAAATGTAAATAGCATAAATAATAGCATGAACATCATAACTGAAATATTCTTATTAATATGATGAAAAATATATATAAATGTATATAATAATACAAATAAATTGGTTCATAATTAACATATTATTAAACATTAAAAGATGAACTAATATAATAATTGATTATTGTTGGAATGAGTATTTTATATTTGGATTAACTCAATTTTCTACAGGCTTTATTCAGTATGTCTTGAAAAATATGATATTCCAGTTACATTTTAAAGTAACCTGTTAACCAATATTATTTTAGGAAATATTTAAAAAGTCCATTATAGGATTCATTCTCTCTATATTCCTCTAAAATAACCATCTCTCATGGATGAGCAAAGAGATTACCCTCCCCACTCTTAACCACATAATCTGAAACCAGAATATTCTAGCAGAGGCCATACTATGTTATATCAAGTTTTATACTTCCTGTCTCACTGAAATAATTACAGAACAGGGGTGCCTGGGTGGCTCAGCTGGTTAAGCATCTGACTCTTGATCTTGGTTCAGGTTACAATCTTATGGTTTGTGGGTTCGAGCGCTGTACTGACAGCATGGAGACTGCGTGGGATTCTCTCTCTCCCTCTCTTTGCCCCTCCCTCTATCTCATAAATAAATAAATAAACAAACAAACCTTAAAAAAATAAAGAAGACAGATAATAAGAAGATAGGTCCCATGCTGTTTTATGACATTTTGAATAATCCTAATAATCCAATAAACTTAATGCATAGTTTTACCCAAGATATATGCAATGTTGATAACATTCCTCTCATTTAATTCTTTCTTCTGATAATCTGAAAACACTAAAAGACTCAGATATACAATAAGATAGTTAAATGTCATCATACCAAATGGGGTGAAGTAGATTGTTAAAAACTGGCCCTGCTACAAAGATTTCTCAAAAGTACATTGCATGTGGTGAATTGTAACAAATATCACAATAGCTCAGGAGTCTAGTCTCAAACCAGCAGTTTGACAAGACAGCAGTTGTAGATGATCCAAAGTTCTTAAACAATTAATCCTAAATTATATTATATGCAATTATTACTCTATTTCTTAATCATGGCTCATACTATAAAGTAAATAAAATGTTTAGGATACGTACATTTCAGTGAAGTTTTTAATTGAATATGCTACTAAGAGTAATGTTATTTTCAGGTGGTAAAAAACATAAAGTGGTGAATTTTACTGTCTTAAACTTGCATTTAGTTTTAAATTACTGATTACAGTGAATTTTGAAAATAAGATCAAAATAATGACCTGAACAAGTAGGCATAATTAATTTTTTTATATAGTTTATTTACTTTTGAGACAGAGAGAGACAGAGCACAAGTGGGGGAGGGGCAGAGAGAGAGAGAGAGAGAGAGAAGGAGACACAGGATCTGAAACAGGCTCCAGGCTCTGAGCTGTCAGCACAGAACCTGATGCGGGGCTTGAACCCACAAACTGCGAGATCATGACCTGAGCCAAAGTGGTACGCTTAACCGACTGAGCCACCCAGGTGACCTGGGATAGGATTAATTTAATTTTTGTATACTCCCCAGCATTTCTTTATTATAGTGCCAGTGTTTCTCCTCACTAACAAAACTTCCAATTTCTTTTAAATATTGTCCCTGAAGTTGCTGCTTTTGAGCTTAACATTCTACTGACAAATGATCTAATCATGAAAAGGATATAATCACTTACTTCAGGAAGAAATGTTCTCCTGTGGACCCCTAATATAGATAAATGAAAGTAGAGCAAAAGTTAGTTTTCTACCAATTCTAGTAACCTAAAAGATAAATTTATAATGTGGCAGGAAGCTCAAAATAGGCAATATACCTTTTGTTCCAATATGAGATCCCTAACCGTATTGCCAAGTTTTGAATCAGATGACTGTCTTTTTATGCTTTATATAGCACTGCATGCATTTTCCATAGGTCTTTCTTTTTGCTTCATTTACTATAAGAGTTGATATTGCTCCCAGCTCTGATTACTTATCTTCTTTTTTACACTCAAGCTAGAAAATGTTAAATAATAGGTAGGACATATTTTTTTCTCTCATGTGCAAAGAGGAACAATATGGTAACCTTCATTTATTCTATGACAAACTAATTGTCCCCTCAACTGTGGATCAGCACCACTGGTACAGGACAGCTCACCCAAACACAGGCACTGAAACTGCCCTGATAGACATCATTACCTCTTGGATCTACACCTATATCACTGGCTATTTCCTCTCAGCCTTTTCTGAATCTGACTGTACTCTCTGTCTGCAGTTTCTTAGTTTATATCAGTGTTATGGACAAAGTTATTATTGCTGTTTTTTTAAACACTCTACTTTTAAATATTTTATCGTTTTTGTTTCAGTAAAATAGCTTCTGATTTCTTTGTAAAACTTTTACGTAGCACAATTCAGTGGCTTTGTATCGCTGTGCTGTTTTTGTAGGAAGAATCATAGCCATATACAATTTTATGTCAGATGTTCAAATATGTCTTTAATTTTTATTACTTTTTTACACATTTTTTCAGGTGACTAATTGGTTTAATTTTTTTGAATCAGGGATTAACATAGATAATAGATTATTAACATAGATAATCTTTCTGTCCTCAAGTCTCTAAATGAATCATCTTATTCATTTACTGTTTTGGTTCCTTTATCCAGCAGTAGTTCATTTACACTTTGTGTCATTCAATGGTAATAGAGGTTAGTAGACAAAAAAGAAATCTAAGAATATTTTCTTGTAATATAAACATACCAAGATTGGAAAAAAATCTGATAAAATGACATTTCTACTTTCAGATTAGTTTCATTTTTATGATAAAACCAGGGATGGGAACAAGAAAATTGTGATATGTATGAATATCAGAGAGTAGGATGAGTGTAGAAGGAAACTAGTGTGATTTTAGAAAAGATAAAGAGTGCATAATTCTTTAGAATTTCACAAAACCATAATAATATTTCCGAAGTAATTTCCAATTTTAAAAATTTACCAAGTAATGAGCCAGCAAGGAGTATTAGATTTGAGTACTTCATAGATTTGAGTACATCAGAACTCCAGAGTCTAGTTCAACACTTGCAGTGTCCAGAGGAGTGCTTGATTAAAAAACAAAAACAAAAAAAAAAAACAAAACAAAACAAAACAAACAAACAGGAAAAACGAACAAAAAGAGAGGCAGGTGAATTTTGACATTCCACATAGAATTGATAGCACCCTGCTCCTGGCCCCAAGGCAGGTAGCTGTAGAAATGGTGGCCCATATTCCTAGTGCAGCCTGATGATGCCAGGTGGGCAGTAAGGGCCTTCTTCAAAAAGGCCCTCGAGCTTTGGGTTTTAATGTGACCAGCAGTTCAGAGATCAGCATAGTGGCTATTGTTAACCCTCATCAGGTTAAAAAAGCTTCCTGGGAAGATACCCTTGAAAGAATTTAGAGACGACGAATGCCTTCCCCCTAACCCCTTTTCTTTCCTTATTTGATGAAACAGACTGAATGCAGACATAATAGGACAAGGAATATAGTCCTGACAAAAGAGTTTGGAAAAGTCACTAAACAAATGGGTAATTATTGTTCTCAACATCAATCTCTGGGGAGGAAGAAGAACCTCATTTTTAGAATTACCACATTACAATATTAAAAATATAAGGTTCTCAACAAAAATTATAAAATATACAGAGAAACAGGAAGATAGCCATTCACAAGAAATATAAATAAATCAGAGGAAACCATCTCTGAAGATGCCCAGCAATTAGACTTACTAGACAGACTTCATTGAAGTTAGCTGCCTTAAATGTGCTCAAACCTCTGAAAAACAAAAAAACTAAATCAGGAGAATGGTGTCAAACATATAGGGATTACCAATAAAGAGATAAAAAATTATAAAATTTTGCTGAAATGGACATATTCATTGTGAGACACAAATGATCAGAGCTCTCTTAAAAAGAAATATAGGAATAGTCTGTATTTCTTTAGAAATGAATCTTAATGAATTAAATAAAAAAGGCAAAGTTGTTTTTTCCAATAAACTCTTCCAAATGTTTAAATAATAATAGGAATTACACAATACTCTTCTGAAAAAAATGAAGATGAGCGAATACTTCACAAATGTTTTTATGAGACCAGTATTATCAAAACCAAAGACATAAAAATATAAAAGTCCTTAGTAAAATACTCATGACATAAACTCAAAATTTCTTTAGAGTAGGTCAGAAAAAAATTCTGGTAATAGATATAATTGTTAACACATCATGACCAAGTGGTTTTATCCAGTGAATGTAAGTAAGATTGGTCGATTCTGAAGATCAACCATTGTAAAGCATGTTTCCATTTTAAAAGAATAACATACAATTCTCTCAGTAGATACAGATGAAATATTTCAAAAATTTCTATAATCATTTATGACAAAAACAGCACTCTAAGAATGTTAGAGATGTTCCTTGATCTGATAAAAGGCATTGACAAAATATGGCTATATTATGTTATGTAGTGAAATACTGAATTATTTCCTCCTAAAGTTGCAAAAAAAAGTGAGGATGTTCACTCTCATTACTCCTACTCAACAGAGCAATTCAGTGATTGGTTATTATGGTGTGTGTTGTTTCTTCTAGAAGTTTGGAAAGCATGAGAATAATGGTCTTATTGACATTGGTAAAAGATATTCACACATGTTACTATGAATTGAGTAGTTTAAATAATTTTGTGATTTCCAAGTGTTTTGATTTTATCATGTGTCAAAGTAATAGACTGGTCTTGTCTAATTATTGTCATTATACAACAAAAGTTGCTTATGTTTATTTGGGAACTTCATAGCCTAGCTTTCAGCTGTCAGTTTTCAAGATAGTCTTCATATTCCTTTAAGACAATGGTAAGAATATATGTATGAATACCTTCATGTTATTCTTTTTATGAAACAATAAGTATATTATTAAAATTAAATTACTAATTTGACAGAAAACTGTCAGTTTTTATTTATATTTATAATACATAATATTCTTTGCTGGTAACTTACAAAAAGCATAAGCATATGAGACTACAGATTTATGAACATCTTTCTGCCCAATCTCTTATATAAAATAATGAAGATTTAATTTAAAATAATGTTTAGGAAACATGATATGTGGCTAACATACCTTACTTGATGTGTAGCATTTAGTGTGCCATTCTTTGGTTCCTTTCATAATAGACATAAATGGCATTTTCTGTGTATCAGATGGCATATTCTGAAATCATTCTGCTTTTTCACAAATGGACAGCAATCATCATACCACAATGGAATACTTTTTAGTCTATATTTGTTTTAAATATTCATAAAATTAATCATTTGGTGAAGAAGATGGTAAATTTGAGTTACTGTATTTTAATAAGAGACAAATTTGGGAGCACAGTAATTTTTTCAAGAATGTAATGCATGGGGGCACCTGGGTGTCTAAGTTGGTTAAGTGTCTGAATCTTGATTTCAACTCAGGTCATGATCTCACAGTTCCTGAGTTTGGGCCATGTTGGGGCTCTGCCCTGACAGTGTGGAGGCTGCCTGGAATTCTCTCTTTTCCCCTCCCTCTGCCTCTCCCCTGCTCAATGCTCTCTTTCTCTCAAAAATAAATAGACTTTTAAAAAAAGAGAATGTAATGGCATAAAATCCGTGGTCCTTATAATCAAAAAATATTTTATACATACAAAGAAATAGAACTCAAGAGAATATACACACACAGTTGTTAATTTTTTAAAATTAGTGTCAAAATTTGAATCCTATATACCTAGTCTTTAAAAGAAATTTAGACAATCAGGAGACAGTAAAATATTTTAAGCAATGAAGAATTTGGTTAGATTTGTAATCTGAAAATGTAATAATAATTATAATAGTAGTAATTAGTAATAAGAACAAACCTAATTCTGATAGCAGTGGATGATGGGTGAGGCATGGCCAAGATATTATGGGATTATTATCAGGAGGCTACTTCATTGGGTCAGTAAAAAATATCCAGAGAATTTTATCAAAGCATAAGTTGAGAGGAGGACAGAAAAGAAAGAAATTTGAGAAATATGTAAGCAATAGAGAGAACTTCACAGTGATTGAACCCTGAGGACTTTATGCTAAGTGAAATAGTCCAGTCAGAAAAATATGAATACTGTTTGATTCCACTTATATTAGGTTCTTAAAATAGTCAAATTCATAGGGACAAAATGTTGAATGATGGTTACCAAGGGTTAGGAAGAGAAAGAGTTAGTGTTTAAGAGTATAGACTTTCAGTTTGCAATATGAAAAGATTTTGGGATATGGAGTGGAATAGAAATACTTTATATGAGATAACAGGTATTAAAAATCATTTATCCAATCAAATATTTACTGACTACCATATAGTTTAGTTTCAGAGGACAACAGTACAGTTTTCCTTGAGATCATACATACAAATGGGAAGACATTTATAAAGATAAGGCAATGGAGATGAAAAACCTACCTCCTGTAGACGACATGATCCCTTTGAACTAAAAGGTGAAATTATTTCTTCAGCTGAGAGATGTAGGTGTCAGAGTACAGTTGATCCTTGAACAATACAGATTTGAACTGCATTTACACACGGATTTTTGTTTATAAATGCAGTAGAGTACTGTAAATGTATTTTCCTTATGATTTTCTTAATAGTTTCTTTTCTCTAGGTTCCTTTATGCTAAGAATGCAGTATACAATACACATAATATACAAAATATGTTAACCGACTTTGTTTTTGGTAAGGCTTCTGGGCAACAGTAGCCTATTAGTAGTTAAGTTTTAGTAGAGCAAAAGTTACACACAGATTTTTGACTGCACGAGGGGTCAATGACCCCTAACCCCTTCATTGTTTAAAGGTTAACTCAAGTTAATAATTATGTACAAAGAAAAGGGACTTAAGCATAGAAAATTTTATTTTATTTTTTAAAATTTATGTATTGCTTAATTTATATCCAAGTTAGTTAGCATATGGTGCAACAATAATTTCAGGAGTAGATTCCTTCATGCCCCTTACCTATTTAGACCATCCCCCACTCCCACAATCCCTCCAGCAACCCTCTGTTTGTCCTCTATATTTAAGAGTCTTTTATGTTTTGTCTCCCTCCCTATTTTTATATTATTTTAAGCATAGAAAATTTTATAATTGCAACTACTTATTATGGTGAGTAATAATGCATTTTATCAATAAAATGATGAGATGACCAGACTAAAAATTAAAGTCATCAGGGGACAAATTGCATTTTATCTCCTTTGTGGGGGAAAACAAACATTTAAAATGGGAGATTCTGGAGCTGTGCCTAGAGGAGCCTTACTAGAAAGAGTAGATAAGAAAAATTTCATAATTCTTCCCTTTTGTGAGAACCAGAAAGAAAGAATATAAAGAAAAATTGTTACAGAAGGCAATAGTAAGTAAGAGATAAACAGATTCCTAAAATGTTAGTGGAACACAGAATCAGTTGTGTGGCCCTAAATCCATCTCAGAAACAGTAACTGGAGAAGACTATAAACAAGGAAAAGAGCAGCAATTTCTCTCTTTCAGTGGTACTGGCTGATAGCAGAATAATAAGGAAACCATACCAGCTGTGCAAAGCTTTTTGACACAGAGTTTAACTAGCTCTGCCAAGATATTTGTGATGTCTGTCACTCAAGTAGCAGGAAAGAGAAGGAAGATTAAGCTCGAGGACTGTGATCTGAAAAGGAGTAAAATGTGATAGAAGTAAGTTAAAGGATAGAGGTTGTAGGGACTGTGATGGTTAATTTTATGTGTTCAACTTGGCTGGGCAATAGCACCCAGTTTCTAGGTGTTGCTGTATAGATATTTTTTGAGATGTGATTAACATTTCAATTGTTTGGCTTTAAATGTAGCAGCAGATTACCTTTCTTAATATAGGTTAGCCTTATCCAGTCAGTCAAAGGCCTTAAGAGAAAAGACTAAGGTCCCCTGAGGAAGAAGGAATTGGCCTCTAGACAGCCTCTAGATAAGACATGTAGATAAGACAGCACTAACTCATCCCTGGGTTTCTAGCCTGGTGGCCTGCCCTATGTATTTTAGACTTGTCAGTCCTCACAATCTTGTGAACCAATTCCTTAATATATAGCTTGGTCTTTCTCTCTCTTTGTGTGTGTGTGTGTGTGTGTGTGTGTGTGTGTCCTATTGGTTCTGTTTCTCTAGAGAATCTTGACAATACAAGGACCAAAGATTAATATTATTTGAGTCAATTAAGAAGATAAACACTAGTTTTAGCAATGAAATGTCATTAAATAAATTACATAGGACAATATTTGCCAGTAGTAGTCCCAGGAAACTGTCCTCAAACAAATAAACAAAAGATAAAAAATACAGAAGAATAAAAGGGGAGGAAAAGGCATTGTAGTTTAGTAAACTGAAAGATGTTGCATTAAATAGCCCTTACTTCAGATTCACAATTCACATTAAATACTATAGGTATAGGATATCTTGCAATATAGACAGTTGTTTGACCCTATTTAACCTAGGGCTTCATAAGCTCATTTGACTATGAAATACTTTGTGGTGTGTGTATGTGTGTATTTGTATAAATGTACATTCCCATGTGTGTATGTGTTTGGTAAATCTGGTATGAAATATTCAGTGGGACGAAGAAGGAAAAAAGAGTATATTAGTGAAATAGGGCTACCATAATAAAATAGCACAGACTGGGTGACTTAAAAAACAGAAACTTATTTTCTCACAGATCTGGAGACTAGAAGTTCAAGAAAAGGGTGCCAGTAAAGTTGTTTTCCCCTGAGGCCTCTGTCCTTGGCTTACAGATACCTTCTTCTGTAACTGAACTTGAGGAGTTCAGCACTTGGAAGTGCATCAAATTGAACACAACCCAAGGAAACATGGGGAAAAAAGAACTTGTTATTACTTATTACAAATATGGAGACAGGGAGATAGCTGTCAAAGCACTGTCTTTCCATCAGGTTAGAGAGGAAGCTTTTGTTCAGTGTATTAGGGGATGGGGCAGGGAGCTTGTGTATACATTAGAGAACTTATATATATTCTATTTTTGTGCATACCTATCATGTCAACACGCTAGTGCATACATCATATGTTCAAAAAACAGCAGAAATCCCCACTATTGGAGGGGCTCTTAGTATTATGTGCTAATGCCAACTTCAGGATAACTCAGGGGGGTTCCCACACAGGTCCTCAGCTCCAATTCTGCTCAAATGACTCCCTTAAGGGGCTCTCAGGTGAAACACCTAGCAAAAGGCTATCACGTGAAACACCTAACCCATTGTCTCCTTGGCTAAAACTACATTCCTTCCTTGCTTTTGTCCCTTTCTCTGCTTTCCTTCTGCTGATAGCTTTGAGCCCTCTGATTTGAGTCACTTAACACTTCTCTTTGTATCCCTGCATTTCCTTTTCCTCTGCACACTTTTGGTGTCTCCTACTTCTTATGAGGACACCGGACAGATTGGATTAGAACCCCACCCCCGTGTCCTCATTTAACCCTAATTACCTTCTTAAAGGTCCTATCTTCAAATACAGTCACCTAGGGGTTTAGAACTTCAAAATACACATTTTTGAGGGGACACAATTCAGTCCTCAATAAAGAGTGATTTTTCTTTGGTCTGATTTTGTTGTTTATTATTGACTAGACTAAATTTTAGCTCATCAGTCTGTAAGCATCATCTTGGAAGGACAAATACTGCATGATTCCACTTATATAATGTATCTTCATCAGTCAAGCTCATAGGAACAGAGACAGAATGGTAGTTGCCAGGGACTAGGAGGAGGGAAAACGTGGGGTTGCTGTTTAGTGGGTATAGAATTGCAGTCACACAAGATGAAAAACTTCTAGATCTGCTGTACAATATCTTACTTCTAGTTAACAATACTGTACCATACACTTAAAAATTTATGGAGAGGATAGTCTCATGTTTTTACCAAGATAAAAAAGAATCACTTACTGCATATAGTGAAAACTATAAGATTTCTTATTTATTTTATTTTTCTCTGTAATAATTTGTCACAAGTAAACCTGCATTATAAGAAATATTTTAAAATTCTCTTTAGTCAGAAGGAAAATAACAACATATGGAAAATTGTATCTACCCTTGGCGTAAAAAGAAAAAAATGGTAAATATGTAGATAATCATACATATACTTTTCTCATTTTCTATTCTTAAAGATAATAACAATAAAGTACCAATGTATTGGGATGCTTATCACCTTTGTAGAAGTAAATTTATTAGAACATCACACACTGTACAAGTATTTGTTAGAACATTACACATACATTGTCCAAGTATCCTAATTAGCTCTGCACACATTGGCTTGCAATTCTTTCTGCAAACCCCTCTAGTAGTTTACTCCAGAAGAGAGGAATGATCTGGGGACATGAATATGTTTTTAAACATGTAACTCCAGCACCTATCAGTGGGTATTTATTTCATCTATTCTTAAGTACTTGTTGAGTGAAAAGTTAATATTAGAGGGATCAATAAGGTCGAATATTTTCTTTCTCAAAACATCTTTATTTTTTTTCTATCAAAGCCAGTGCTCCATACTAAAATATTGGAGAATTGAAATGTGAATTTGTTAAAGTTATCAAGTGACCAATAAGAAAGCAGGATTTAAGAAATAAAATGTCTAGGGACCCCTGGATGTCTCAGTCAGTTGAACATCTGACTCTTGATTTCCACTCAGGTCATGATCACAGGGTCATGGGATCTAACCCTGTGTCAGGCTCTGTCCTGAGCATGGAGCCTACTTGGGATTCTCTCTTTCTCGCTCTCTCTCCCCCTTTCTCACTGTCTCTCTCCCCCTCTCTCTCCCTTTCTCCTTTTCTTTCTCTCTATCTCAACCCTTCTACCCTTCTCCCTGACTTGTGCTCTTTCTCTCTCTAAAAATTAAAATAAAATAAAATAAAATAAAATAAAAACTGTTAAGAAGAGAAATTGTCTCTAAAGTAAAATTATTCCTTAGTAATTGTATTCTTCATTTAATTGGTTCACACTAAATATTTTCAATCAACGTATCTTCACATGCACCATACAAAAATCTAAAAATCTGTTTAACATGAGTTTCTTCTTAATCTGTAAATTGTCTTTTTCATTTACCATTCCTTATTCCTAAAAAATAATCCACAACATTTAATACTGCAAAATGATTTTTAATATCTAAAAATATGTGTATTTAAGAGAAATAATAGAGTATACACTAAGTATATTTTTCTGTTAGTACAAGACTCTAAAATGTAGTGATAACTTGAAACTAAGAAATTAATTTTATTTTAAATCATCATTCCCACAACTAAATATATTGCACTATTTCTGATATTGGTTATTTGTTTCTAATTGATATTTTAAGTAAAATTACCTACAAATACCATGTAAGCTTAATAATGTAAACTATATAAGTTAATCCTTTTGGGGAATAATTAAGCACACTAAAATCAGGTGATAAATCATCTATATTCATAAATAAATGGAAATAATGAGAGACTTTAATTTCCTTTTGTGCATCTTCTTTGTAGGTAAAATAAAAATACATATGAAATTTGTAGATTGTTTGAACATAGCCTGGGGCAGTGGTATTGCAATTAAGTTTATGCTGGATTGCTGTGCAAACACCTCTAGGAATTTGTAATTTCTAATTAGAGATATGCTTAACTATTAGGAGTTTTGGAATAGTCACCCACTGTCCAGGTTTAAACCATGATGAACACCATGGCTACTTAAGCAATTTATAGTTCTCTTTACTGAAAAATGACTCTCTGTATAGTAATTGAGATGATTATGGCCTCTTCAGCAGTAAAACTAGACCATGGTATCAGCAATTATATTTTAATCACTTATTTTTGTACTTATTTGTACTAGCTCTCATAATAAATTTATGTAAAAATTGGGCTCAAACATATATACCTAAAGAATCAACCCACTTACTTGTAGCTCAGAAATAATATTTTTAAAATATAGTTTCACTAAATTAATATTTGAACAAGATATGATTGTCATAGGCATCTTGGACAAATTTTATTATTCCAATAGGCATTCATTCAGTATATAGAATTTAAAAAGACACACTTGGCTTTAAAGAGTTTTCCATAAATCTAGTAGGTAAGATACATATTTTCACAGTAACTAGATGCAATAGAGTAGAAGTTTCTAAAACAGCCGTACAGGAAGCTCTGGGAACTCAAGGAAAATTAACTCCTGGGGGCATCCGGGAAGGTTTCAAAAGCAATAGTATTTAAGCTGCATGTTGAAAATTCTATGGATATTAACTGGTTAAAGAATTAGGAAAAGAGTATAAGAGGGATATTTCTGGTGATAGAGTAGTTCTTCATCTTGATTGTGTTGCTGGTAACACAAATATATGTATGTAATGAATTACATAGAAGACATGTATAAACACATGGACACACAAATGAGAATGGTGTGAGCTGAAATGGTGAGAGCTGAAAAAGCTTTTGACTTATACTAATTTAATTTCCTGGTTTTGATATTGTAGTATAGTCATGTAAGATATTATTGAAGGAGACTGGGTGACAGATAAGTGGAGCTTCTCTGTATTATTTGTGCAACTTTCTATGCATCTATAATTATTTCAAAATAAGAGTGCTCCCAAGCATCAAAGAGCAAGCAGTTAGAAGAGTTCTTTAGCATTATCAAAGACACAGTGCATGTGAGTCTGATGAAGCAAGGTTTAGACTGATTCAAATTCAATAAGCACTTACTCAGCACTTGTTGTCTGCAAGACTCTACAATGTTTCACATAGATCACTCCTCTTCGTTTCCACAACAAACATATCAATTAACACATACTGAAGTTACAGAGACTTGCTGTAAAAAGAGAATGGATTAAATCCTACAGGCAAGCAAGAAGACTTGAGAAGTCTCTACTTCCTGTCTACTTTATACCCTGTCCCCCCAAGATACACACAAACACACACACATTTGCCACTCAGATTTTGACCGTTATGTTAAAGGCACACTGTTTTGAATGTCTCGGCACTTGCCGTTACGGACTGAATGGTGTCCTTCCAAAATTCACCTATTTTAACCCCCGGTCCCTCAGAATGTGACTGTGTTTTGAGATGGGATCTTTAAAGAGGTAATTTAGTTAAAATAAGTCTTTTAGGGTGCGCACTAATCCAATCTGACTGGTGTCTTTATAAGAAGAGGAAACTAGTACCCACGGAGAGATGGCAGAAATGTGCATGCACTGAGGAAAGAACACATGAGGGCACCGGAAGGGGCTCATCTGCAAGCCATGAAAAAAGGCCAATGAAGAAACTAAACCTGCTGATGGCTTGATCTTAGCTTCTAGCCTGCAAACTGAAAAACTAAATTTCTGGTTTTTAAGCAACCCAGTCTGTGGTATTTCATCGTGGCATTCCTAGCAAACAAATATACTTGCGTATTGACTTTTGTCACTTCTTAACTTTGCTCATTGACTCTCAGATCTTAATGTGAAAATTACTTTTTAAGGCTCTATTCTGAAAAGTATGAATGCTTTACTTTATATTTAGAAGAATTATAACATTAATTTTGGGTATATTAAATGCTTTACAGTCTTCAACACACCTTGAATTGAATGCCTTCTACCCCAAGGTATATAATTGTCTAAGGCTGTAAGTAATACAGCTCTTGAGGTACAGTCCTATTTTTCAAAATGTGTTATTCATTTTTACAGTGATTAACATATATGAAAAGTATATATTTAAGACTTACTAGATAAAATTGTTGGCCTCATCTCTAGGAGCTGGCTGGCTTACACATTTCCTTCATCTAATAAATGATTTGATTAAATACTTTGATTTAAAAGATATATTATGGATAGGTAAAGAAGCTGTTCTTTGAAGCAGTTTTATATATGAACAAAGGATGGTTTTGCAGATGATGGAAAATAGCTGACCACGTATAAAGGAAATAATTGTGTTTCAGATTTGAGATGGTGCATTGTCACTTGCTGTCTTCTGTCTTCTCTCAGTAGCCAACTAAACTTATGACAGATTGGTAATATAATATGCTCAAAGATGAGTTTGGAAATAAAAACTTGACTTTCCATAACAAACAAAGCAAAAATAAAGATTTATTACTATATTTTCATAACTCGATCTTCTTCTTCAAGTGTCTACAATGTAATTGCTTTAGCATACTTAATTACATACTCAATACCTTAGGGAGGTAATTAAGGTTAAATGAGGATATGAGTATAGGATCCTACAGGACTGGGGTCCTTGTGAGAAAGGGAAGAGACATTAGGAGTTTGTGTACATAGAGAAAAGGCCATCTGCAAGCCAAGGAAAGAGGCCTTGGAAGAAACCAACCTTGCTGGCAACTTGATCTTGGACCTCTAACCTACAGAACTGTTAGGAAATAAGTTTTAGTTGTTCAAGCCACCCAGAGTATGGTATTTTTTTATGGCAGGTATTTTATTATTACCAGACTAATAAACATCCTTAAAGTGTCTCTACTTGTAAAAATATTCCTCTGTCCTCTTCATGTCCTAAATCTGAGACCATCTAGAGATAGAGGTTAACATATAAACAGTTTAATACAAAGACTAAAAGGAAGAAATATTTTTTAAAAATGCTACAGAACATATATTATTCACTTTAAAAATGTATATCAGAAAATTCACATATAATTTCATTTTAGTTGTGTTTTTTCATATTTTAAATTATAATCATATTTTATATCAAAAGTGTTTTTTTCCCTAGATATCTTTATCTGTATAATTTATCATATAGTGATAAAATTACAAACTAGCTTAGTGGAAATTTCCTTTGGAGCAAGATGGTTTCAAATTACTACAAGAGCAAGATAATTATTGATTCTAAGTTAAAAAGCATATACAGCCATTAAATGCAGACAAAAAAGTGAGAATCAATATTGTTGATTCTGAATAGAGAAAACTAATTAGAGATATGAACATACAAAAGGAATAAATACTAAAGACATGATCATTTATCTCTGATTGGGAAGTAAGGTCTTTGGGAACCTTATCAGCAGTATCACTCCCTCCTTTTCCTAAGATTTTCATTTAGTGTGACAAAACCTGCAGGGAGTAAAATTGAAAGAAGTTCCTGTTTCAGCTTCCCCTTTCTTAGGTTAATGATGAGCTAAGTAACAAAATTAGAATGACTCAGCCCTGCAGACATTAACATGTTCATACTCTCAGTTAGGCAAGAAGTCGATTTTAAATGGTCTCAAGTGTTAGGAGAAGTTTGAATGAATCGACTTTAAGTTGGAAGTAGCATAGAAAAAAAATACCATGTGATAAGAATTTTAACATGATCAAATTTCTAACATATGAAATAAATCAAAACCCAAGACATTTCTAATTCCCTATAAGGTAGAAGATAGAGGTTTTTTTAACTACGAGAAGTATAAGCTAATAAATTTATGTGTATTGTTACAAAAGTAAAATTATCCTAAATTCTTTAACTCATGAGAAGAAATGCCTGTTTTCTATAATGTCAAATAAAATCAGTTATAGACTAGAGTTAAGTGATAATTACTAATACATCTAGGAGGCCCGCTTCCAATTCAGATTCATACAAAGGGATATGACATCATATGTAAAATAATGGAAGGTAAAATGTTTGTTAAAGAATCTTAATATCTTATTTTATATAAAATTAAATGTCAAGTTGGAAAAATGTTTTAAACTCAGAGTCAGCACCTCTGCACCAGTCTTGATTAATGACAGATCCACTCACTTGATAGTCTTCCCACTGAGATAGTGAACCATGGAAGCAAACTGCTGATTACACACCTGTACAGGCTTTTCATTCAACCTACGGGGTCCTGCTAGAATGCTTCATGATCATGACCGCTGTGATCATTACCTCCTAGGAGAGGAAAAGTAGAGCAGCTAATGCTTGTAACACACTGGTTACTTCATTCTCATCACTAGGAAGATCCTGTTTATAAAATTCTATTTGATTAAGTGTGGCATAATTTCATTTTTATTATGGCAGCAAGATGAAGAGGACAAAGTTCTTGAAAGTGCGACAAATATATAAAAGCAAAGGTAAGGCGTCAAGATTGTTTCACATTCTTATTAACCTCAAAAAGTCCAAAGAACAATTGTAAGTGTGATCGCTGAAGTATATAGGTTTTAATTATGACTCTGTTAGATGTTTTAAACTTACACAGTCACATGCTTTATACTTGTGCTCTGTACTGGCATCTATCTCTTTTTAGGAAGAGACAGGGCTGCAATCAAAGGGAGGGGACTGCTTACAGGAAAAAAGGGGATGGAGACCTGGAAAACAAGGCAAATGGTAAGGGTGGAAAGAAATTAAAGGTATAGGAGGAGATACACAAAAGGAAAATAAAATATTTATTATTCACAATAGAGAGGCATCTCATATCCAATGCTTCTCATTTTTTAATGTTTATTAAATCATGATTTGAAAAATAATTTGGAAAATTGGATTCTCTTTAAAGAGTTTGGTAAAATTAACAGCAGACATATTTACAGGGAGGGTGGGAGGTCTCTAAGAGCGGTTACCATATATTAAGGGATGACAATATACAATGTGGTGTTCTAAGTTGATTACATGTGCTAATTACTCATCTCTACAACCTTAGGAAATACATAGGATTGTTATTATTGCTCTTAGATGAAGTCTTTGCATTCTATTGCACTGAAGTAATGAAAAGGGCAGTAGGCATTAACCCACCCACCAGCTTTCATATATACATACTCATCTTTCTTACCCCTTTCTATAGGTTAACTATCTATATTCGTATAAAAATCAAATTCTTCTACATGTGACTAGGACTTTGCAACAGCAATCCTGTCTTCTATATTCTACAGGCTCAATTTCTGTTGTATTGGCTCATTTTCATTGGCATACAGCCATGTTCGTTTCTTTCTTTCTTTCTTTCTTTCTTTCTTTCTTTCTTTCTTTCTTTTTCTTCCTTCCTTCCTTCCTTCCTTCCTTCCTTCCTTCCTTCCTTCCTCTCATTTTACTCCTATTACTTTGTAAGCTAATGTCCCATTTATTTTCTTCCCTTTGAAGCAAAACTCAGACTCACAGTATCAAGTCATTTGTACCCAATGTCTCTGAAGCCCACGTTACCAGCTTTTAAACCCCCCTCCACCAAAATATTCTTAAGAATCAGCAATAATCTCCATGTTGCTAAATTTATTGGCCGTTTTATTTGGCTTTTGGGTATCATTTGCTGTGGTTGATCACTGTCTCCTCCCTGGTAGATTTTCTCACTTGGCTTTATTACACCCAGAAACTATCCCTAGAAAAACAATATTTAAAGGTAGCCTTTTTATCTTTTAAAAGCTAATTCAGAACAGAACATATAATTTTCATACACAATTAAAGTTTTGTTAAAATGTAGGTATTCAGGCTATGTTTCAAATGTGTAGCATCTAGGACAAGAGTATCAATGGGTACCATCTTCCATGTCTCAATACTTAAAAATCATGAATCCATCTAAAAAAATGTTAAAATATATTCTGCATTTTTATTCAGCCTTATATGCTTCCCACCCATCTTTACTGAGATAAAATGGACAAATTAAAATTGTGTATTTTGAAAATGTGCAATGTGATGCTTTGATGTACATATACATTGTGAATTGATTTCCACAATCAAGCTAATTACCATATCCATCATCTCACAGTGCTAATTATGTTTGTATTTGTGGGTGTGTGGTGAGAATACTTAAGATCTACTCTCAGCAAATTTTAAGTGAACAATACAGCATTATTAACTATAGTCATGCTGTACATTAGATACAAAAGTTACTAATCTTATAACTGAATGATTGTACTCTTGGATGCTGACTTACATGCTTTTATAAAAACAAAATTTCTTTTATTGATTTATTTTTCTTTACTAAATTGCTTTTGGCTTTTTTTGTTTGTTTTCTATATTGATCTTGACTTTTACTCATTCTCAATTATCAAAAGATTTATAGCAACAGAAAATTTAATTGCATATCAAATCTTAAAATGTATGTTTTAATCCAAAACCAAATTGGGCACCTGGGTGGCTCAGTCACTTAAGCATACAACTTCAGCTCAGCTCATGATCTCACAGTTCCTGTGTTCTAGCCCCTCCTCAGGATTTGCACTGAAACTGTGGAGCCTGCTTGGGTTTCTCTGTCTCCCTCTCTCTCTGCCCCTCTCCACTCATGCTTGCCTGCACACACATTCTCTCTCTCTCTCTCTCTCTCTCTCTCAAAAATACATATGCACATACATACATACATAAATACAGAAATAAATACTTAAAAACAACAAACTTAAGACAATGGAAAGAATTAGAAAAATAAAAGTAATTTTATATATTTCAAAATCTATTTGTACTGTTGTCTGAAACACCCATTACTTATATTACATACTAAAACTAAAATGCAAAACAAAAAGTGTAACTAATACATGTGAGAATTTATTTATTTTTATTTATTGTCAAGTTAGCTAAATACAGTGCATTATTCACTTCAGGAGTAGATTCCCATGATCTATCATATACAACACCCAGTGCTCATCCCAACAAGTCCCCTCCTTAATGCTCATCACCCATTTAGCCCATTACCCCACCTCCAGCAAACCTCAGTTTGTTTTCTATATTTAAGGGTCTCAGGGTTTGCCTCCGTCTCTGTTTTTATCTTATTTTTTCTTCCTTTCCCCTATGGTCATCTGTTAAGTTTCTCAAATTCCACATATGAGCGAGATTGTATGGTATCTTTCTCTGACTGACTTATTTTGCTTAGCATAATACCTCCAGTTTCATCCACATTGTTGCAAATGGCAAGATTTCATTCTTTGTCATTGCTGATAGTATTCCATTTTGTATATATACCACCTTTTATTTATCCATTCATCAGTTGATGGGCATTTGATCTCTTTCCATAATTTAGCTATTGTTGCTAGAATTACTATAAACATTGGGGTGAATGTGACCCTTCAAATTAACATCCCTGTATCCCCTGGATAAATTCCTAGTAGTGAAATTGGTGGGTCACATGATAGTTCTATTTTTAATTTTTTGAGGAAACCTCCATATTGTTTTCTAGAATGGCTGCACCAGTTTGCATTCCCACAAGCAGTGCAAAAGTGTTCCTCTTTCTCTGCATCCTCGCCAACATCTGTTGTTGCCTGAGTTGTTAATTTTAGCCATTTTGACAGGGGTGACGTGGCATCTCATTGTGGTTTTGATTTGTATTTCCCTGATAATAAGTGATGTTGAACATCTTTTTATGTGTCTGAATGCCATCTGAATGTCTTCTTTGGAAAAGTATCTATTCATGATTTCTTCCCATTTCTTCACTGGATTATTTGTTTTTCAGGTGTTAAGTTTGGTAAGTTCTTTAAAGATTTTGAATACTAACCCTTTATCCTATATGTCATTTGTAAATATCTTCTCCCATTCCATCAGTTGCCTTTTAGTTTTGTTGATTGTTTCCTTTGCTGTGCAGAAACATTTTATCTTGATGAGGTCCCAATAGTTCATTTTTGCTTTTATTTCCCTTGCCTTTGAAGCCATGTCAAGTGAGAAGTTGCTGTGGCTGAGGTCAGAGAGGTTGCTGCCTGTTTTCTCCTCTAGGATTTTGATGGTTTCCTGTCTCACATTTAGGTCTTTCATTTATTTTGAATTATTTTTTGTGTGTGATGTAAGAAAGTGGTCCGGTTTCATTTTTCTGCATGTTGCTGTCCAGTTCTCCCAGCACCATTTGCTAAAGAGACTGTCTTTTTTCCATTAGATATTCTTTCTTGCTGTGTTGAAGATTAGTTGGCCATATATTTGTGGGTCCAATTCTGGGTTCTCTAATCTATTCGATTTGTATGTGTCTTGTTTTTGTGCCAATATCATACTGTCTTAATGATTACAGATTTGTAATACAGTTAAGGTCAAAAATTGTGATGCCTCCAGCTTTGGTTTTCTTTTTCAACATTACTTTGGCTATTCAGAGTCTTTTGTGGTTCCATACAAATTTTAGGATAATTTGTTCTAGCTCTGTGAAGAATGCTGGTGCTATTTTGATTGGGATTGCCTTGAATGTATAGATTACCTTGGGTAGTATCGACATTTTAACAATATTTGTTCTTTGAATCCATGAGCATGGGATGTTTTTCCATTTCTTTGTGTCTGCTTCCATTTCTTTCATAAGTTTTCTATAGTTTTCAGTATCCAGATATTTTACCTCTTTGGTTATTCTTTTGTATTTTATGGTTCTTGGTGCAATTGTAAATGGGATTGATTTCTTGATATCTCTTTCTGTTGCTTCATTACTGGTGTATAGAAATGCAACCGATATCTGTACATTGATTTTATATCCTGCTACGTTGCTGATTTTATATCCTGCTACGTTGCTGAATTTATGTATGAGCTCTAGCAGTTTTTTTGGCGGAGTCTTTCAAGATTTCCATGTAGAGAATGATGTCATCTGTAAAGAGTGAAAATTTGACTTCTTCATTGCCAATTTGATGCCTTTTATTTTGTTTTGTTGCCTGATTGCTGATGCTAGGACTTCCAACACTATGTTAAACAACAGTTGTAAGAGTGGACATCCCTGTTGTATTCCTGATCTCAGGGGGAAAGCTTTCAATTTTCTACATGGAGGATGATTGGATTAGAGGTGGACCTTTCATATATGGCTTTTATGATGTTAAGATATGTTCCTTCTATCCCAACTTTCTGTAGGGTTTTTATTAAGAAAGTATGCTCTATTTTGTCAAGTGCTTTTTCTGAACTATTGACAGGATCATGGGGTTCTTATCCTTTCTTCTGTCAATGTGATGGATCACTATGATTGATGTGCAAATATTGATTGAACCAGCCCTGCAGTCCAAGATTGAATCCCACTTGTTCATGGTGAATAATTCTTTTAATATACTATTGAATACGATTTGCTAGTATCTTGTTGAGACTTTTTGCATCCATGTTCATAAGGGATATTGGCCTGTAATTCTCCTTTTTAGTGGGGTCTTTGTCTGGTTTGGGAATCAAGGTAATGCTGGCTTCATGGAATGAGTTTGGAAGCTTTCCTGTTTCCAGGAAACAGAAACAGAAAAAACTGTTTCTATTTTTTGGAACAGTTTGAGAAGAATAGGTATTAACTCTGCTTTAAATGTCTGGTAGAATCCCCCTGGTAAGTCATCTGGCTCAGGACTCTTATTTGTCCAGAGATTTTTGATAATTTATTCAATTTTCTTCCTTGTTTATGGGTGTGTTCAAATTTTCAATTTCTTCCCATTTGAGTTTTGGTAGTGTGTCTGTGTCTAGGAATTGTCCATTTCTTCCAGGGTGTCCAGTTGTTGGCATATATTTTTTCATAGTATTGTATAATAATTGTTTGTATTTCTGTGGTGTTGGTTTTGATCTCTCCTCTTTCATTTGTGATTTTACCTATTTAGGTCCTTTCTGCTTTTTGAGAAGTTGGCTAGGGGTTTATCAATTTTGTTTATTATTTCAAAAAAACAGCTCTTAGATTCATTGATCTATTCTACTGATTTTTGCGATTCTGTATCATTTATTTCTGCTCTATATTATTTCTTTTCTTCTTCTGGCTTTGGGCTTTGTTTGCTGCTGCCTTTCTAGTTCCTTTAGGTGTGAGGTTAGGTTCTGTATTTGGTACATTTCTTGCTTCTTGAGGCCTGAGTTGCCATTTATTTTCCTCTTAGGACTGTCTTTACTGCATCCCAAAGACTGTTGTGTTTTCATGTTCATTTGCTTATGTAAACTACTGTTAGCTCTTCTTGATAGATAGACCCCTTAATTATGATATAATGCCCTTCTTCACCTCTTCTTACAGTCTTTGTTTTAAAATCTAGTTTGGGGATGCCTGGGTGGCTCAGTCGGTTAAGCATCTGACATCAGCTCAGGTCATGATCTTGCAATTCATGAATTTGAGCCCCATGATGGGCTCTGTGCTGACAGCTCAGAGCCTGGAGCCTGCGTTGGATTCTGTGTCTCCCTTTCTCTCTGCTACTCCCTGCTCACTCTGTTTCTCTGTCTCTGTCTCTGTCTTTATGTCTCTCTGACTCTGTCTCTGTCTCTCTCTCAAAAATAAATAAACATTAAAACATGTTCCAAACTGTCAGCACAGAGCCCAACGTGGGGCTTGAACTCATGAACCGCGAGATCATGACCTGAGCCAAAGTAGGACGCTCAACCGACTCAGGTGCCTCTGCATATGAAAATTTAAATCAAACATTATATGAGGCTAGAATTTTAATTTTGGAGTGGAAATTAAATAAATATTGATAATGTTTAAAAATATCCATTATCCAGTGTTGCCTATTGCCTTGTCAACATAGTAAATTATTATTATTTTTCACATATATTACCTCTAGACCTTCATTTGTACAAATATAAGAGTGATTCAAATTGGCTGATATTATAAACTTTTCCTCAGTCATGATGTGCAATTCCTGCAAATGTCATGCTAATTCATGACTTCTTTAAGAACTACAAATTGAGTCATGAACAGAAACAAACAAAAAGATTATGTCTATTGTTGAGAAACAATACTTTATTATGCAAGAAATCATTGCATTCTTGCTGAGAAGGATTTGACAAATTAATTAATTTGTCTTTTCATTTACTGAATTCTGCTCAAATTATCTCTCCCTACATGCCAGACTCTTGTCTGTTTCAACATCAGCAAATACGCAAGTCACAAACTATCCTAGGAATTGAACCCAGTCATTCCGTTTTCCAAGTATATATGACAAGAGATGTCAAGAGGAGTACTATGGAGACTGAAAATTAATCACAAAGAGGATGTTTAGGATTACAGGTAGTGTTGTGCCATTTTTGAGTACCAGATCAGAGGCAACAAATGTTTATTTTTTTAAGTTTACTCTATTTATTTTGAGAGAGAGAGAGAGAGAGAGAGAGAGAGAGAGAGAGAACATACAGAGCAGGAGCAGAGAGAGAGGGAGAATCCTAAGCAGCCTCCACAGTGTCAGGTTGGAGCCCGATGCAGGGCTTGAACTCACAAACTGTGAGATCATGACCTGAGCCAAAATCACAAGTTGGATGCTTAACTGACTGAGCCACCTAGGCGCCTCCAAAGGTTTCTGCATATTCTTTAATAAATTTATTTTTTGTATATTTGCAATATTCAAAGCCCTCTGAAGATGGCAGCATAAGAGACTTTCGAGTATGCATTTATGGTATAATTTTGTGAGTTATTATCAGTTATTCCATTACAGTTATTATTATGTCAACAATGCATCAAGCATGATGATGATATGCATCACTGATTTAACAACTATATGTTCTAATGACTCCTGTAGATGAGACTATCTCAGAGGAAAACAGAACAAATTAGGATGTGGACATTTACTCCCAGTTAATAGCACAGCTCTGGCTTTATCTTATTTAGAGAAGAGATTTTTTTTCACTCAGGTTTTTTTTTTGTTTGTTTTTTATATTGTGGATCCAAAAATATGGAAAACCATCGGAATGCATCATAGAAGCAATTTGAAAAAAGAAAATTGGGATTTGTAGGCTGAAATGCATCACAAAAAATGTCAACTATATATTCATATTTTTTGTATATAAGAGTGTTTTAAATATTGAATTTAAACTACTTTAAGTTTTTTAATAATAGAAAATTTTTGATGTTGCAGGATTTGGACTTATAAATTTTAATCATAGTTTTAATAGATAGCATAAACTGTCATTTAATTCCTTATCTCTCAAAGCAGCTTCATCTTTCTGAGCTCTTTGAATTGAATTGACATTTGAATCGCAATACAAACTTTAATTTGTCGGCTATTTCCATTATTCTTTGCTTTAATAGAACAAAAGTTGAAAACGTAGGGAAAGGATCAAGGTATGAGTCAACTGAAATTTAAGGCAAAAAATAAATAAATAACACAATGTGTTGCCTATTCATATGAGAAGCTGTCAGAAACCAAAGGAAATGCTCAGCTTTTATTGTTTAACTTTAAATTATAGATCCTCAAAAGACTGACTCAAATTTGAAATAAACTTAGTAGATCTAAATAAATGCTTATAAAAATTGAGGTAACATTGTGAATAACATCCATGGGTGCCATAACAGCAGGACTGACTTAGAAAAAGCACAAATACTCGAAAGAGCATTTAGCTAATGATTGTCTAGTTAATTTGGAAACATATAAATCTATTGATTAACCAAGAAATAAAATATTTTATATAAATTATTAGACAAATATAATAGTGTATATATATATATATATGTATACATTTTTTTTCTTTTTTGCCAGAGTACCACCTGAGAATCTAGGGGGAAAAAGGATCTTCTCATGGAAAAAGATTGCCATTAAGACTATAGCCTTGGGGACACCTGGGTGGCTCAGTTGGTTGAGCAACCGACTTTAGCTCAGGTCATGATCTTGCAGTAGAGCCCCACATCAGGCTCCCTGCTGTCTGCCACTTCTGATCCATCCTCCCTCCCTCTCTACTCCGCCCCTGCTTGTGATCTTGCAAAAATAAATAAACATTTGGGAGAAAAAAAAGAATATAACCTTGGACTGTTTTTTAAATGTTAATTTATTTTTGAGAGAGAGACAGAGCGTGAGTCGGGGAGGGCCAGAGAGAGAGAGAAACACAGAATTCAAAGCAGGTTCCAGGGTCGGAGCTGTCAGCACAGAGTCTGATGGGGCAATCGAACTCACAAGCTGTGAGATCTTGACCTGAGCCAAGGTCGGATGCTCAACAGGCTGAACCACCCAGGCACCCCTGGACTGTTTTATAAGAAATATTTTTTACTGAGTTTAATGATTTCTTTATATTTTTTGGATATTAATCCCTCACCTTATGTATGGCTTACAATTTTTTTCCCATTCCATAGGTTATCTTTTCAATTTTTTTATTATTTCTTTTGCTGTGCAAACACTTTTTAGTTTAATGTAGTCCCACTTGTTGATTTTTGCTTATGTTGCTTGTGCTTTTGGTATCATATATAAAAACTTCATTGCCAAACCAATATCAAGGAGTTTTTTTCCTATGTTTTCTTCTAGGAGTTTTATGTTGTAGGTCTATGTTTGCATCATTGATCCATTTTTACTTAATTTTTGTGGGTTATGTAACATGTGGGTCCAATTTCATTTTTCTACCTGTGGTTGTCTAGTTTTCCCAGAGCCATTTGTTGAAGAGACTGTCTTTTCCTATTGAGTGTTCTTGGTTTTCTAGTCAAATATTAGTTGACCTTAAATATAGGGGCTTATTTCTGAGCTTTCTATTCTGTTCCATTGATCTATGGGTTGATTTTATTCCAGTACCATACTGTTATAATTACTTTACCTTTGTAGTATAGGTTAAAATCAGCAAGTATGATGCCTCTGGGTTTTTTTTTTTTTCTCAGAATTGCTTTGGAAATATCTATCTCAATTAAAAATCTTTTAACATGTAGGAAAAGGCAGATATAATAACTCTTCCCTTTTAAAAATTAATTTTTTTTACCAGTAAGGCCATTGTATGGTACATATGGAAGAGCTTTGTCAAAACAGTGTTCTAATCATTGTGTGTAGTCTTGGGTACCTGTCACCTCAGCTTATTCTTTACTCTTCTGTATGGAGAAATGGACTGATATGTAAACCTTCTTAAAGGGTATTCAACATTAGGATGTTTTTATTTGCTTTGCTTTGTAACTGTTGGGGTGGTTGTGTATTGCTTTCCAAGTCATATGTGAACTGTGGATAGGTTGGGATGCTGGGGCATTCCCCTGATGTATTCACTCTGCTTAACACAAGAAAGACTTTGAGATACTCTCACCAGCAGATCCAATGTTCCACACACAAGATAGTAAGAAGAATAGCCATATCTTCACTATAACCTCACATGGAGGAAGGGGTAAGCTAGCTCTCTGGGGTCTCCTTTAGAGAGGCACTAATCCCAATCATGAGTGTTTCTCCAAGGACCTCACCTCCAACAGGCTCACTTCCTAGTACTATCACACTGAGGTAAGATTTCAACATATGAATAGCAACCTGTACCATGTGCTATTAAAGCATGGCATATGAGTATTTTTAGCTACCTGTAACATCAAGAGTCTAAAGTGAAGTATTTATAAATAGAGCTACTGAGCCCTCTGACGTGAAGTAAAATGAGGATCTAAGTACTCCATATTTTTTAAGTCCAAGAACAGAGGCCAGGATGGCATACCATATTGGAAAATCAACAGCCCCTGATGCATAGGACCTGAGGATGGAGGGAACAGGTGCTCTGTCCCCTGCCAATGCCCCTTTACAAATCTGGCCAGTTCATATTTTCCTCTCTGTATAGTTGGTTCTCTCCTATTAGAAACATTTTTGTCTGTGTGAGATTTCCAGAATGTGAGAGTGTAATAAACTTGAGTATACTGAAATATTTGTCTTCACATTTCTATCAAGATTTCTGAAAGATGGTAAAGCCAACTTCTGACTCTGTGCTCATCTAAATAGTAAAGCAAGGATCTCAGTCACTTGCCTCTGCAGAGATCCCAACTTCTGTCCATAGAACCTCCTGTGTCCTCCTCAGTTTTTTAAGAACTGATTCTACAATTTGTGTCTACCTAGATGTGTTGCTTATACATTTTCTTTTCTTGAGAGCATTTTCCCCCTTACTATTTGGTTTATACATAGTAAAACAATACAATAAATACTGTTGACTGGCTGAAAGAAAAGGAGCCCCTTTTATGTGTACTAGTCTCAAATTACAAAGTCCCACACAGAAATTAATGGAAAGAGACTAAATTTACCAATGGCAAATGGAATGACCTGTTCCCTGTGATCTATCAGATATCCTGGGATGCCCAGAGAATGGCTTAGGGCTTAGTTTCTCTCAAGGGTGCCCTCTTAAGGATTTATGACATAAAGTCAAGACTCCTTATGCCCCAGTAAGTATAGTTTCCTTTATAATGAGTCACCTTTACATATCATATAAGCAAGCTAGTCACACAAAAGCAATAGAGTAATTTAAAAGAGAACTGCAGACTTTAATCAGCAACTAACATTTTTTTGTAAGTAAATGTGTTAGACGGTAGTAGCATACTGTTTCCACTTGCTAAACTATGTTATTTAAAAATAATATGAAAATTCCACATGGCTTTCCCTCTACTCCTGTGAGTTAAGTTTAGTCAATATATTTATTGTTTAATATCATCTCAAACGTGTGTTGCTTTGTTTTGATTAATTAATTTACTATACATAAGGGAAACATTTAAGTTGTTTTTAATTTGAAAGGATGCAATTTAAAAAAAACCCTCAAACTTATTATGCAAAGGTTGCGAGAATTATTCATTGAACATCTGTATAATTATCTGTATATTCACCAATTTTCAACATTTTGCCATGTTTACTATATATTCTACTTCTCTCCCTCCCTCCATCTCTCTGATATTTTTTTTCTTTGACTGAACCACTCGAGATCAAGGTACAGGCATTATGATCTATTATTTCTTAATAATTCACCATATATCTCCTAAGAACAAAGACGGTCTGTCACATATTCATTGTACAATTAACATATTCAGAAAATGGAATGTTGATGTAATTATACATGACACAACATCTATACTTCAACTTTGCCAGTTATCCCAATAATGTCCTTTAAGAAGATTTTTCAGTTGAGGCTCCAGTCTAGGATAATACATTTCATTTACTTGCATGTCTTCTTAGCCATCTTTACCCATGTGAAGAGTTCCTCAGCTTTCCTTTGTATCTCATAACACTGACATTTTTAAAATAGTATATGGATTGGTCTTATTGCTTCCTCATAATTAGATTAGACTAATGCATTTTTGGCAAGAATTCCACCTAAGTAATATTGTGTCCTTCCAAATACAGAACATCTGGGGGCATAATGTCAATGTGTCCCATTCTTTGTGTGCTTCCTTGAAATATTCAATTAAGGTGATATTTCTCAAATCAATACATTAATAAACAAACAGTGTATTTGGAGATGTTTTGAGACTATGTAAATATACTGTTCCCCATCAAAATTTAACAAATTGTTTTAGCATTCATAGATAATTCTTTTCTGAACCCAGAACCCAAATTGTCACATGAAAAATTTTTTAATCTTTTATTGTCACACCTCCTTTTTATTTATTCATTATTTTACTTACTTATAATTACTATGGATTCATTAGTCCATCGTGGATTATAAACCTTTGTATTTACTGTTTTATCTTAAAAATGTCCCAAATTGGTCAGTGGGGGCAATTTCAAATTGGCTATGGCCTCTTCTCCTTCTTCTCCTTCTCCTCCACCACCACTACCACCTTCTCCTCCATCCCCCTTTCCTCCTCCTCCTCCCCTCCTCTCCCTCCCCTCTCCCTCCCATTCTCCTCCTTCCCCTCCTTTTTCTCCTCCTGTTCCTCCTTCTCCTCCTCTTTCTTCCTCTTCATTTTACATTTTCTTACTTTCTAGCATTAAAAATGTTCCAGGCTTATTTTATTCTCACCTGCCAAGGCCTTGCAATCAGCAATTTCTCCAAAATCCCGTGTTTCCTTAAATGAGGAATTGTTTTTGAAAACCAAGATATGATTGCTCGATGAATTTATTCCTACTGGGTTGCCATTGTAATTGAATTCTTTTAACAAAGAGAACTATAGACAGGTAAGTTAGTAGGAACATAGATTAGATGATAGATAGATAGATGATAGATGATAGATAGATAGTTCCCATACCCGTTACTGATAAGAGTTGCTCACTATGCCTAATGTGTTTGTGCAAGCAATATGGTTAATCCTGAAAACCTGTTTTCCTTTTCAGGATCTGTAATTTTTGTGCATGCCAGACAAATGCTGCCTATATGGCCAGGCTTAATAATAAAAAGCATAGGAAATGATTCTGTATTGTGCTTCACTGGTTGGCAGTGTTTCATCTGTATTTTCACAACTCCTTACTGGAGAAATTAAGTATGTCATGTGTAATTCCAAGGAAGAGGACCCTTGGGAGATTGCTCCTGGTCTCCCTAGACTTCACCCCATTTGACTTTTCTCTTTGTTGATTCTGTTCTGTATCCTTTCACTGTAATAAATCATAGTCACAAGTACGACTATATGCTAACCCTCTGAGTTCCCCCTTAGAGAATCACTGAACCTAGGGATAGCCTTGGGGACTTCCAACACACTATGAACAGAAAACCTCTAAGTGGAATTAAACAATATATAATTCTTTTGGTCTTTAGATTTAGGAATATAATCAGAAACTGTATTTTTTCTTTCCACTTTTTATTTTGAAACTATTGTAGATTTATACAAATTATAAGAAAAGTACATGTATCCTTTACCAGGAGAGCTCCATGTATTCTTTACCAACTTTTCTTCCATAGTTACATTTTATATAACTATAATATAGTATCAAAAGAAGGAAATTTATTTTGGTATAATGTATGTGTATGGTGTCCTGTCATTATATCACATGTACAGAGTTCTGCAACCCCTAGCACAATGAAAATACAAAAGTATTGCTCATAAAGATCCACTTCAGACTCTCCATTTATTGTCACATCTGACGCCATTCTTACCATCATCACTAGTAACATCAATCTATTTTTATCTCAATAATTTTGTCATGACGACATCACATCAATAGAGTCATACAGTACGTGATTGGATTTTTTTCACAAAATAATTCTAATGAGATTGATATCATTACTGTTTATATCAATAATCCATTTCTTTTTGTAAGTAATAAGATTTATTTTAGAGAAGTTTTAGGTCTAAAGCAAAAATTAACAAGAAATAGAGTTTCCATATACCTCTCTAATAATATGCATTCAAGTTCCCTCCATGTTTTCCCATGGCTTGATAGAGCATTGCTTTTTAGCACTAAATAATACATTTTCTGGATGCATGTCAGTTCATTTATTCACCTACTGAAAGATGACGGCTTACAAGTTTCTGAATAAATTTGCTATAGCCATCCATGTGCAAGCTTTTATGTGGACATAAATTTTCAGTTCATTTGGGTAAATATCAAGGAGATGTGGTAAGAGTATGTTTAATTTTGTAAGAAGCCATCCAACTTACAAAGTGGTTGCACCATGCTGTATTTTTACTGGCAATGACTGAGAGTTCCATATCCTCACCAGAACTTGATGTTATCAGTATTATAGATTTTGGCCATTCTAATAGGTGTGTACTAATATCTAATTCTTGTTTTAATTTGCAATTCACTAATACCATGATTTTGAATGTCTTTTCATATGCTTACTTGTCATCTGTACCTCTTATTTGACAAAGTATTGTTCAAGTCTTTTTCTTGTTTTTTAAGTTTTTTATATGTTTTGGATAACTTTTTTTGTCAGATGTGTCTTTTAAAAATATTTTCTTGGGCACCTGGGTGGCTCCGTCAGTTCAGCGTCTGGCTTCAGCTCAGGTCATGATCTCACGGTTCGTGGGTTTGAGCCCCGCGTCAGGCTCTGTGCTGACAGCTCAGAGCCTGGAGCCTGTCTTCAGATTCTGTGTCTCCTTCTCTCTCTGACCCTTCCCTGCTCACACTGCCTCTCTCTCTCTCTCAAAAATAAATAAAACATTAAAAATATTTAAAAAATATTTTCTCCCACTCTGGGGATTATTTTCTCATTCTTTTGATGCCATCACAGAGTAGACATTTTTATTTTTAAGGAAGTCTAGCTTATCAATTATTTATTTGGGGGATTATGTCTTTGGGGTTGTATCTAAAATGTCATCACCATACCCTAGGTCTTCTAGGTTTCTCCTATGTTATTTTCTAGGAATTTTATAGTTTTGCATTTTACATTTAGATCTGTGATCTATTTTGAGTTAATTTTTGTGAAAGGTGTAAGATCTGTATCTAGATTCATGTTTTTGCATATGGATGTCCGATTGTTCCAGCGCCATTTGATAAAGAGACTATGTTTGGCTTCATTTTATGGCTTTTGCACCTTTGTCAAAGATCAGTCGACCATATTTACATACATCTCTTTCTGGGTTCTCTATTTTATTCCATTGATCTATTTGTCTATATTTTCACCAAAACCATACTGTCTTAAAATTGTAATTTTATGGTAAATCTTGAAGCTGGGTAATGTTAGTGCTTTAAATTTATTGTCCCCCTTCAACACACAATAATGTGTTGGCTATTTTGGGTCTTTTGTCTTTCTATATAAACTTTAGAATTAGTTTGTCAATATCTATAAAATAAACTACTGGATTTTGATTTGAATTGCATTAAATCAATAGGTCAAGTTTGTAAGAACTGTTATCTTGACAATATTGAGTCTTTCTATCCATGAACATGGGGTATTTTTCCATTAACTTCATTCTTTTTGATTTCAGTCATTAAAGTGCTATGGTTTTTCTCATATATATCTTGTACATATTTTGTTAGATGTATATTAAATATTTCCTTTTTTGAGTGTTAACTAATGTGTTTTTAATTTCATGTACCATTTGTTTAGTTCCAAGAGCTTTAGGATTTCTACTTAGGTGATTATGTCATCCATGAAAATTCCTGCTTTATTTCTTCTTTCCCATCCTCTATATATTTTATTTTTCTTAATTGTTGCATTAGCAAGGACTTCTTGTTTTTTTTTTAACGTTTATTTATTTTTAAGTGAGAGAGACACAGAGCGTGAGTGGGGGAGGGTCAGAGAGAGAGGGAGACACAGAATCAGAAGCAGTCTCCAGGCTCTGAGCTGCCTTATTGCTCCTTGCCCATTTAGCCCAACCTTGCACCCAACACCCCTTTAGCAACCCTCAGTTTGTTCTCTGTATTTAAGAGTCTCTTATGGTTTGTCTCCCTCTCTGTGTTTATATTATTTTTGCTTCCCTTCCCTTATGTTTATCTGTTTTGTACTTAAATTCCATATATGAGTGAAGTCATATATTTGTCTTTCTTTGACTTATTTTGCTTAGCATAATATACTCTAGTTTTATCCACATTGTTGCAAATGGAAAGATTTAATTCTTTTTGATTACTAAGTAATAGTCTATTGTGTGTGTGTGTGTGTGTGTGTGTGTACACATGTATCTTCTTTATCCATTTATCAGTCAATGGACATTTGGGCTCTTTCCATACTTTAGCCATTTGTGATAACACCACTATAAACATTGGGGTGGATGTGCCCCTTTGAAACAGCACGTCTATATCCTTTGGGTTAATGCCTAGTACGTAGTGCAATTGCTGGGTCAATAGTCAATTTTTAATTTTTTTGAGGAACCTCCATGCTGTTTTCTAGAGTGGTTGCACCAGTTTGCATTCTCACCAGTTGTGCAAAAGGGTTCTTCTTTCTCCACATCCTCACCAACATCTGTCCTTGCCTGAGTTGTTAATTTTAGCCATTCTGACAAGTGTAAAGTGGTATCTAATTGTGGTTTTGATTTGTATTTCCCTGATGGTGAACGATGTTGAGATCTTTTCATGTGTCTGTTTGCCATCCAGATGTCTTCTTTGGAAGTGTCTATTCATGTCTTTTGTCCATTTCTTCACTGGAGTATTTGTTCTTTTGGGTGTTGAGTTTGATAAGTTCTTTATAGATTTTGGGTACTAGCCCTTAATCCGATATGTCATTTGCAAATATCTTCTCCCATTCCATCAGTTATCTTTTAGTGTTGAGGATTGTTCCTTCACTGGGCAGAAACATTTTATCTTGATGAGACCCCAATAGTTCATATTTGCTTTTGTTTCCCTTGCCTCTGGAAACATGTCAAGTACGAAGTTACTGTGGCCAAGGTCAAAGAGGCTGCTGCCTGTGTTCTCTTGGATTTTGATGGCTTCCTGTCTTACATTTAGGTCTTTCATTCGTGTTGAATTTATTTTTGTGTATGGTGTAAAAAAGTGGTCCAGGTTCATTTTTCTATATGTCACTGTCTAGTGTTTCCAACATCATTTGCTGAAGAGATGCTCTTTTTTCCACTGGATATTCTTTTCTGTTTTGTCAAAGATTAGTTGGCCATATATTTGTGGGTCCTTTTCTGGGTTCTGTAATCTATTCCATTGATGTATGTGCCAGTACCATACTGTCTTGATGATTACAGTTTTGTAATACAGCTTCAAGGTGAGAATTGTGATACCTCCAGCTTTGATTTTCTTTTTCAGGATTGCTTTGACTATTTGTCGTCTCTTCTGGTTCCATACAAATTTTGGGATTGTTTTTTCTAGCTCTGTAAAGAATGCTGGTGTTATTTTGATAGGGATTGAACTGAATGTGTATATTGCTTTGGGTAGTATTGACATTTTAACAATATCTGTTCTTCTGATCCATGAGCATTGAATGTTTTTGCAATTTTTTGTGTCTTCTTTAAGTTCTTTTATAAACTTTCTATAATTTTTAGTGTATCTATACACTATTTCACCTCTTAGGTTAGGCTTATTCCTAGGTATTTTATGTTTTTTGCTACAATTGTAAATAGGATCAATTCTTTGATTTCTCTTTCTGCTTCTTCATGATAGGTATAGAAATGCAACCGATTTCTTAACATTGATTTTATATCCTGCCACTTGGCTGAATTCATGGATAAGTTTTAGCAGGTTTTTTTTTTTTTTTTTTTTTGTGGAGTCTTCTGAGTTTTCCACATAGAGTATCATGTTGTCTGGGAAGAGTATAGGTTTGACTTCCTCCTTGTTGATTTGGTTGCCCTCTATTTTGTTTTGTTGCTTGATTGCTGAGTTTCCCAACACTATGTTAAGTAACAGAGGTGAGAATGGACATCCTTGTCATATTCTTGACCTTAGGGGGAAGGCTCTCAGTTTTTACCCATTGAGGATGATATTTGTGGTGGGTCTTTCATATCTGGCTTTTTATGATCTTAAGGTATGATCTTTATATCCCTCCTTTCTTGAGGGTTTTTATAAAGAAAGAATGCTGTATTTTGTCAGATACTTTCTTTGCATCTATTGAGAGGAATACGTGGTCCTTATCCTTTCTTTTATTAATGTGATGTGTCACATTGATTGATTTGTGGATATTGAACTAGCCCTGTATCCCAGGTATAAATTGATCATGGTGAATAATTCTTTTAATGTATTGTTGGATCCGGTTTGCTAGTATTTTATTGAGATTTTTTTCATCCATGTTCATTAGGGAAATTGGGCTGTAGTTCTTCTTTTAGTGGAGTCTTTGTCTAGTTTGGGAATCAAGGTGTTGCTGGCCTCATAGAATGAGTTTGGAAGTTTTTGTTTCATTTCTTTTTTTTTTTTTTTTTGGAACAGGTTCAAAAGAATAGGTGTTAATTCTTTTTAAAATGTTTGGTAGAATTCCCCTGAAAACATTTCACCCTGGACTCTTGTTTTTTGGGAGATTTTTGATGACTGATTCAGTTTCTTTACAGGTTATGTGTCTTACTTCTTCTTACTCAGTTTTGGTCATTTATATGTTTCTAAGAATTTGTCCATTTCTTCCAGATTGCCTAATCTGTTGGCATATAATTGATCATAATAATCTCTTTTATTGTCTGTATTTCTGTGGTGTTGGTTGTGATCACTCCTCTTTCATTCGTGATTTTATTTATTTGGGTCCTTTTTTAAAAAATCAATCTGGTCTGGGGGTTTATCAATTTTGTTAATTCTTTCAAAGAATGGGTTCCTGATTTCATTGATCTGTTCTACAGGTTTTTGTTTGTTTGTTTGTTTCAATAACATTGATTTCTGTTCTAATCATTATTATTTCCCTTATTCTGCTGGGTTTGGGCTTTATTTGCTGTTCTTTCTCCAGCTCTTTTAGGTATAATGTTAGGTTGTATATTTGAGACTTTCTTCTTTGGGAATGCATGGATTGCTATACACTTCCCTCTTATGACCAACTTTGCTGCATCCCAGAAGTTTTGGGCTGTTGTATTTTCACTTTCATTGGCTTCCATGTACTTTTTATTTTCCTCTTTAATTTCTTGGTTAACCTATTCATTCTTTGGTAGGATGTTCTTTAATCTCCAAATATTCATGGTCTTTCTAAATTTTTTCTTATAGTTCATTTCAAGTTTCATAGTGTTATGTTCTGAAAATATTCGAGGTAGGATCTCAGTTCTTTTGTACTTGTTGAGAGCTGATTTGTGTCCAAGTATGTGATCTATTCTGGAGAATGTTCCATGTGCATTCGAGAAGAATGTGTATCCCATTGCTTTAGGATGAAATGTGTTGAATATATTTGTTAAGTCCATCTGGTCCAGTGTATCATTCAAAGCCATTGATTCCTTGTTGATATTCTTACATGATCTTTCCACTGTGGGGTGTTGAAGTCCCCTACTCTTATGGTATTATTATCAATGAGTTTTTTTTTATGTTTGTGATTAATTTATATATTTGAGTGCCTCAATGTTGGCGGCATAAATGTTTACAGTGTTACATCTTCTTGTTGGATAGACCCCTTAATTATGATATAATGCCCTTTTTCATCTCTTGTTACAGTCTTTATTGTAAAATCTATTTTGTCTGATATACGTTTGGCTACAACAGCTTTCTTTTGGTGACCATTAGTATGAGAGATGGTTCTCCATCCCCTTATTTTTAATCTGAAGGTGTCTTTGGTTTAAAATGGGTCTCTTGTAAGCAGTATATAGATGACTCTTGTTTTCCTAACCATTCTGATACCCTATGTCTTTTGAATGGACTGTTTAGTTCATTGACATTTAGAGTGAATACTTAAAGTTATGACTTTAGTGCCATTGTGTTGCCTATGGAATTGGGGTTTCTGGTGATGTTCTCTGGTCTTTTCTAGTCTTTGTTGCTTTTGGTCTTTTTTGTTTTGTTTCATCTTTTCTCAGCTCAAAGAGTCCTCATTAAAATTTCTTGCAGGGCTGGTTTAGTGGTCATGAACTCCTTTAGTTTTTGTTTGTCTGGGAAACTCTTTTTCTCTCCTTCTATTTTAAATGACAATCTTGCTGGATAAATAATCATTGGCTGCATATTTTTCCGATTCAGCATGTTGAGTATATTTTGCACTCCTTTTTTGCCTGTCAAGTTTCTGTGAATAGGTCTGCTGCAAAACTGATCTGTCTTCCTTTATATGTTAAGGACTTTTTTTCCCTTGCTGCTTTCATAATTCTTTCCTTGTCTGTGTATTTTGTGAATTTGACTATGATATGCTTTGGTGATGGTTGGGTTTTACTGATTCTAAAAAGAGTTCTCTGTGCTTCTTGGAATTTGATATATCTGTCCTTCTCCAGATTAGGAACATTTTCCACTATAATTTGCTCACATAACCCTTCTGCCCCCTTTTCTCTCTCTTCATCTTCTGGGACTCCTATGATTCAGATGTTATTCCTTTTTAATAAGTCATTGAAGTCTCTAAGTCTTGTATCGTGATTTTTTGCCTTTGTTTCCCTCTTTTTTTCTGCTTCATTATTCTCTATAATTGTGTTTCTGTAATACTGATTCACTACTCTGCTTCATCCATCCTTTCCACTGTGGCCTCCATTCAAGAATGAATCTCGGTTATAGAATTTTAAATTTTATCCTGACTAGATTTTACTTCTTTTATCTCCACAGAAAGGGATACTATGCTTTTTTCAGCCCCAACTAATATTATCGTGGTTCTAAATTCTAGTTCAGACATCTTGCTTATATCTGTGTTGATTAAGACCCTGGCTGTCATTTCTTCCTGTTCTTTTGGGATGAATTCCTTTGTTTTGTCATTTTGGAGGAAGAAAAAAATAATAATAAAATAAAAAATTAAAGTTAAAAAATTAAAAACAAAATAAAAAATCAAACAAAGGAAGCTAGATCCTAGGTATGTTTTGGTGTGATTGTTGAAAGAAGCTTGATAGAATAGAGAAAAAGGGGAAAGAAAGAGGAAAAAAGGAAAAAAAGTAGAAAACATTTAACAATTTAAAAAATATATAATGAAATAGAATAAAACAAAATAAAGTAAATTGAATAAAAATTTACAAAAAATAAAAAAATTGTAAAAATAATTTAAAAATTAAAAAATTAAAATACATTTTTCTCTTTCTGCATCCAAGAAAAAAGAAAGGAGAAAAAAAAGCAATTTAAACAAAGACAGATGCAAAACAAGCAAAAAACGAATAAATGAACCAGCAAACAGAAAGAAACCTGAATGAAGTTACATCCAGTTTCCCCTAGAACTGAAACTATGAAACATTCTGTAGTCCATACACTAAGCAGGTGGAGAGACTTGTGCTAGTCTTCTAGGGGATGTGCTTGGAGGGTGCAGTTGGGTGGGGCTTGTTGTAATGGCTCCATTCTCCACTAGGTGTAGCTGCTTATTGAGGTGGATCAGTGTATTCAGGTGTGTAAGAGAGGTGGAAATGGCTTCACCCAGATCCCTAGTCTCTGTCATAGGAACTTTGTGCTCTCACTGACCTGCCATCAAGCACCCCTCCTTTGTCTCAGGCCTCTGTACACACCCTGCCTCTACCCTGTCTGTGTTCAAGCCATCAACCTGCCAGGTGGCACCTCCCTCCCTCCAGAGTTTTATCTCAGATAGAGCTGTGTTTCCAAACCCCTCACTTTAGAGAACCCTGTGGCTTGAACCCACTGAGACTCTCGGGGGAGGGTGTCGCTGAGCAATGGCTGGGTGCCTGCTTGCCCCAGAAAACTTTCATGTGATTGTGCAGTGACAGGGTTTGAGATTGTGGCAATTCACAACACACAGCCAGTGCCAGGTATTCACTGTACTCTGGCATCTTTTTCCTGATAAGCACAAACATGGCTGCTCTCCAGGGTCTGCTGGGACCTTTGCCTTTGGGGAGGATGTATGGCCTCTACCAAAAGCTCTCCAAGCAGGGGAACCACATCTCCCCATGTGGAACATGGACTCCTCAGACCCCGCTGACTGCTCCCGGGAATTTGCCCTTTTTCCTAACCAGAGCACTGCCAAGTACTGAGCTCTGGAATTTCAGACTTTATGCTCTACTGTTTACAAAATCATAATAGTACTGAAACTCTCTCCTTTCTCCCCATCAATGGTTTTGGGAAACAGATTTCTTGTTCAGTCTCTTGTGAGTATTTTAATTCTTTTTCTTTTCACTCTATCCACTTTTGACAAAAGTTTATCCTGCATATCCTGGTGCACAACACTCTCCCCCTTGCCCTTATTCTGTCGTCTCTTCTTAGAAACAGCTCCCAACCATGGATTTTCTATCCCTCGGTTCACCTCTTTGCACTGCATACCTGGCAAGTTCTGTGGCTCATATTATGCAGATTGTTGTGTTAATCCTTTGATGAATTTCCTAGGTATGCAAAATGGTTTGATGCTTATCTAGCTGTGCTTCAAGGAGGACACAAGCTGAGAGCTTCCATGCTGCTCTGCCGTCTTCCCCAACCTGACACTAGATCTCTTTTAATGGCACATTTGAGGAAGGTCAGATGAAAGTGGCATGATACCTGCAATAGACCGTATGTTTGTGTCTCCCCATCCCCTAATTCATATGCTGAAATTCTAATCCCCATTGTGATGGTATTGAGAGGTAAGGCCTTTGGAGGTAATTAGTCATGAGAATGGAGTCCTCATGAATGGGATTAGTGACCTTATAAAAGAGATCATAGGAAGCTAGCTAGCCCTTTTGGACCATTTGAGGACACATCGAGATGGCTATGAACCAGACAGCTGGCTTTCACTGGATGTCAAATCTATTGGCATCTTAGTTTCAGACCTCCCAGCTCCAAAACTGTGAGGAAACAAATTTATTGTTTATAAGCCATCAAATCTATGGCATTTTTGTTATCGCAGCACAAATTGAGTTAGACAATAACTAAGCTAAGTCTAAGGGAAGAACACTTCTCAAAGAGCTAATAGATACAGCAAACATCTAAAAGTTGGAGTGTATCTGGTTGATTTGAGATACAATAAGGAGGTCAGCGTGTCTGGAACAGGGACAGCACAGTCTCATGTAGATATAGTAGCAAATTCATGAGAAAGTAGATTATGTAGTCTTTGTTATCTAAAGAATATTTGCTTTTTATTGCAAAATAATTAGGGGTCCATACAGGGTTTTGAGCAGAGAGGTGGCAAGATCAATTTAGATTTAAAAGCATTACTCTGACTACTTTATTGAGACTAGACTACATGTGGATAGGGTTGGAGGGTAGGTAAAAGTAAACAAGAGAAAATTCTTTGAATATCTCAAATTAATCTAGATGAGAGGTATTAGAGGCTAAGACCAATGGAGGAGATGAGATGAGTCAGATATTTGATATATTTTGGAGGAATGCCAGCAAGTGAACAGTGTCATGTGCTGGAGGTCAAAATTAGAAGGTAGGATGAGAACATGATAACTGATTATATTCATGTTGTTTGTATTAGTTATTTATACTTTTCGATTTTGAAAAAGTCATTTTAATCACATGTATTAATTTTAGAGAATATTTTATCATGCAAAACCACACTTATATGAAGAAAATATTTTTAATGAGATATTTCTGCACAAATGAAAATATTTTTTAGGAGTTATCCCCTTCAAAATGGAAAATCTTTAAAAAATCATTTATTTTGGAACATGAATAATGGTATCTAGAATCAGTGGTTATCAAGTGTGGTAGAAAATGTAACTGATAAAGATAGTGCTAACAAGACCCCTGCTTAGATGTGGTAACTTACAATACTTATTTTTACATTAAATAAAAGATATGGTGCATTACATTTTATTTTTATCATATACACAGACTTTTCAAATTAAATTTCATGGCTATAATACAGTATCTCTTTTTATGCTCAAATTAATGCAGTAAAGAAATCTCTGTAGCAAAAAAAAAATGTGAAATTAAAATCAAGTGTAAGAAAATATCCTTCCTATTAAAATATTCTTTTTTATTAACTTTTAATAAAGGTCAACTAGATAATGAGGCAAATATAATTAGGGTCCCTAAATCAATAATATTTCAACGCCAAAAGTAGTAGTTAGAGGAACTTTTAATGTAAGACTTATCAGTAGAAGGACTTCTTATTTTGGAAACTGTAACACACACATTTAAAATAAAATTTAAAAACATCAAATACTTGATGGGGTAATTATGAAAAAGGTAGTTATATTTGAATGCATACATTATACCGCAGGTGTGAAATTCAGACTACACTGGAATCATTAAAATGACATTTCTTTTTTGAAGTTAATAAGAAAAGGCTATTGAATTTGACAAAAATTTTTGTCAATACACGAAGAACAGTATAAAACTTTAAAGTACAATTATACTCTCTCTTTTCATACGAGTGCGGTTTAAATATGTTTGGCATACTCAACAATAGTATTATATTTTGTTCCACAGTATAAATCACTCCAAGGTTTACTTTGAAACTATACACAGAGGTTAAGAGAGATCAATTAATATCCCATGAAATTATAGTAACCTCTCCCCCTTTAGTCATATAAAGCATTGTGATTTTAAAAGAGAGAAAACAGAATATTATTTTAATCAGAGGTTCATTCTCCTTACAGAATAAAATATTACAATATAATTTATGCTTATTTTGTTTATCTTGAATTTTTGGAAAGAAGTGTTTGTTTTAATGCTATCGCTAATAGAACTTGTCCTCAGTATTTTCCTGGTCAAAAATGTGTTGGTTTTTGGGCCTTCTATTAATCCACAACGTTTCTCCCACTGCAGTATTTAATTGATATTAGTGTCTTAGAGTAAGTTTATTTTATGGGTCAGTATAACATTTATAATCCATTTATGTGAATTATATGCCACTCGTATAAACCCATTTTTTTACACTTAATTGGATTTAGAAGTTGAAGGTTTAAAAATTTACTTAAATTGAGGAGACAAATACTAGCAAATTCTTATTTTACCTCCATATCTGTATTTCCCCATAACAAAAAAAAACTTAAAAATTTTAGTTTTCTCCCTTTAAATTACTTATAAATTGCCCACAAAGTGATAGACAGAGATAGACATAATAGAATCCACCATCTCCTGTCTCATCTGGGACCTTGCTCACTCACTCACCTCCTCTATCTCTTAAAACTTCAATCTCTCACTTTCATCTACCTCTTTATCTGCCACTTATGAAAATGTTCAATGTAAATTCCTCCCCACCCTCTTTTCTTTCAAAACATCACTCTGTTTTCCTCCGTTCCTTCACCAGTAAATTTCATCACATTAGTTTGTTCTCAATTTTCATTCTTTTTCATTTCTATTTTTGACCCACCTGGCAATGACTCTTAATAAATTACTAGGAGCTCCTGGATAGCTCAGTCACTTAAGCATCCGACTCTTGATTTTGGCTCAGGTCATGATCTCACAGTTTGTGAATTCGAGCCCTGCATCAAGCTCACCGTTCACAGTGCATAGCTTGCTTAGGATTCTCTCTTTCTCCCTCTTTCTCTGCCCCTCCCCTGCTTGCGCACCCACTCTCTCTCTTTCTCTCTCTCAAAATAAATAAATAAACATTAAAAAATAAATTACTAATACTCTTTGATTTGTCCAAACATTTTCAACTAAATAAAAATTTAATGTATACACAAATAAGGGAGTGAGAATGCGATCTATACTTTGCAGGACAGTGACTGCTTTGTGAAAACTAATCTCTTAATCATGGGTGGGGCAAGACTAGGAGCAGGAAAACTAATGAGGAGACTTGTATTCTTACAGGGGTAATATAATGTTGCTTGAACTTGGGTATTAGGGCATGATTATTTTTAAAAAATTAGATTTAAGCTGTATCTTAAAAAACACATGGACATGATTTGTCTCAGGAGTGTGAAACTAAGGGAAAGGTAAAGGTTTATTCTTCTTGTTTTGACATTATGTGGAAATATCAACTAACCATTGGACATGAGTACAGAGGGGAGGAGTGAGGCAGCAGAGATGCAGTTGTGGAACCAATAAATAAAATCATATCAATACATGAGACTGAATGAGTTCACCTAAGGAGGAACTATAATAGGCTTGATAGATGTAACTTATCACTTTTTTTTTACACATCTATAATGCAGTATTACTAACTAAAATCATCATGCTGTACATTAGATCCCCAGGTCTGATTTATCTTATAACTGAAACTTTTGACCTTTGACCAATATTTATCTATTTCCCATGCCCTCTAGCCCCTGACAGCCACCATTTTACTCTTTGCTTCATGAGTTCAACTTTAGTAGATTCCACATTTAAGTGAGATCATAAAGTATTTGTCTTTCTGTGTGTGGTTTATTTCACCTAGCATAATGTCCTCTAGGTCCATCCACATTGTCACTAATGATAAGATTTTCTTTCTTTTTTATGACTGACTTATTAGTCATAAAAACCCATTTATTTGCTGACAGAAACAGATTATTTCCATAGCTTGGCTTTGTGAATTATGCTGCAATAAGCATGGGAGTGCAGATATCTCTTTGAGGTACTTACTTCATTTTCTTTAGGAATACACTTAGAAGAGGGATTGCTAGATCTTATGGAGTTGTATTTTAATTTTTTTTGGAGCCTCCATACCGTTTTCCATAGTGACTGTACCAGTTTGCATTACCAATACACCACCAATAGTGTATAGGAGTTCCTTTTCTCCTTACCTTCTCCAACACTTATTATATCTTGTCTTTTTGATGATAGACATGGTTCTTTTTTTAATGTTTATTTATTTATTTTTATAGAGAGTGTGCATGCAAGTGGGCGAGGGGCAGAAAGAGAGGGAGAGAGAGAATCCCAAGCAGATTCTGCAGTCAGCATGGAGCTGGTCCTGGGCCTCCATCTCACAAACTGTTAGATCATGATCTGAGACAAAATCAGGTGTCAGAAACTCAAACTGAGCCACCTAGGTGCCCTGACTAGCCATAATTCTAACAGGTGTGAAGTGATATCCCATTGTGGTTTTGATTTGTATTTTTCTGATGCTTAGTAATGTTAAGCCAAATGTATGTCTTCTCTGGAGAAATATCTCTTCAAGTCCTTTGCACATTTTTAAATTTTTTATTTATTTTTAATTTTTTAACGTTTATTAATTTTTCAGATACAGAGAGAGACAGAGCATGAGTAGGGAGGGGCAGAGAGAGAGGGAGACACAGAATCCAATGCAGGTTCCAGCCTCTGAGCTGTCAGCACAGAGCCCAATGTGGGGCTCAAACTCACAAACCATGAATGAGATCATGACCTGAACTGTAGTTGGACAGTTAACCAACTGAACCACCTGGGTGCCCCCTTTGCACATTTTTTAAAACTGGGATATTTTGTTGTTATTGTTTGTTATTGAATTGTATGTGTTCCTTATATATTTAGTTATTATCCTGTTATCAGATATATGGTTTTCAAATGTTTTCTCCCATTTTCTGAGTTTTTCATTTTGTTGATTTGTTTCTAAACAAAGCTTTTTAGTCTGATGTAATACCACTTGTTTATTTTTGCTTTTGTTGCTTGTACTTTTGTTGTTTTATCCAAAACACTTCATTGCTAAGACCAATGTGAAGCTTTATGATTTAAGATCTTAAATTTCATTTATCATGTACAGTGTAAGATAAGGTTTAATTCTTTTGCATGGGGCTGTCCAGTTTTCCCAATACCATTAAGTCTTCACTACTCTTGCTAAGACTTACTTTAGGGAGTCACAATGTCCACCTGAATAAGTGTACATATTGGAAAAAGTTGGAAACAGTTAAGCGTTAGAACAAAGAAGGTGGGGACAGTCAGTATACAGTTGCATATATGATACATATGGTTCTTTAACTCAACTTTCATTCTACTGGAGGAAGAAAAGACATAAATAAGTGAATAAATGGCTTTAAATTGTGGTAAATACTATTAAGAAAAGAAAGCATATTTACTCAGAGAAATTAACATTTTGAGATGGAAGAAAACATTAATGAAAATGTAGTATATGAGCTGTTCACAGATAGGGCAAGAAGGACCTGACCCAGACCATATGTTTCCTTGATCACTCTCACTGTCATTTTCTGTGTGTTCCCTGCCCCTGGGAATAATTTTAAGCATGCCCAAGAAAGTATAATCAGAAAGAGTCAACATACCAGACTAAATCAGCTATTCCTCAATTAAAAAAAAGTCTTTAAATTTTTTTTCTCACATAACTATTAGCGTCCTATGGAACTAATGACTTTAGAAAACATGCTGTTTCAGAATTCATGTAATAGTAAGTACAATGTTATTAGTTATGCAGAGATTACTTGGTATAGAATGTTCAATTTTATGATTACAGGTTTTAACAGCAGACTACACTTTGAATACTGTGCTTATTCTGACATTTTGGAGGGAATATTGATTAAAGGGGTAACAGCATAATTTTCCAATGCCATAATATTTTTCCCACTAGGGAGAGAGGATAACCAATGGCATCATTGCCATAGTGTTGTGAATTTGTCAAATTGAGACTTGTTAAGTGGAGCACAAGGTGGTGCCAGATGATCTTTGTTTCAACATCAGACAGCAAGAAAACTGAAATAGAGGAATTTATTATGGGGCACCTGGGTGGCTGAGTTGGTTAAGCAACCGCCTTCAGCTCAGGTCATGATCTCACAGTTTGTGGGTTCGAGCCCCGCATCAGGCTCTGTGCTGACAGCCCAGAGCCTGGAGCCTGCTTCGGATTCTGTGTCTCCCTCACTGTCTGCCTGTCCCCTACTTCTTCTCTGTATCTCTCTCTCTCTCTCTCTCTCTCAAAAATAAATAAACATTAAAAATATTTAAAAGAAGAAAAATGTATTACGACTCCTGGGGGAGGTACCTGGCATGCCTTAAGGGGCCACTTTAAGGCAGAGTAAACAGAGAGACAATAGGACTTAGGACACATGCCTTTATTTATAATCAGGGTGGAATACTTTAGGGTACCTGGGCTAAGGCCAGATCGGTCCATTCATACTAAAAGAGTGGGGTTCTGGTAAGCCCCATGAGGATCTTATCTAAGGAGTCCATAAGAGGAAGACCTTGGGAGGCTTGGGGGATTATTGATCATGAGAACTTTTCGGAAGTCATATTAGGAACTTATACTTGTGACTCTATGGGCTGCAAAGCCATGCATTTGCACAAGGGACTAGTCAGTTTAAGGTAGCTACAATCCACTTGGCCAAACAAATTGGACACTAAGGCGGCAATTCTATGGAGTAGCTGAGCTAAACTCTTGACATATAGTCAACCTAAAGGTCCCCTGCCTCAATCTCCAAGAAATATTATCAGGAATTACCCTCTGAATTTACATAAAGTTGTGACAAGGACTTTAAGATAATACTATTTTAATTTGGCTATCTTATGCTAGTAATAAGATACCACCTTTGACATAGGTGTTATGATATGAGCTACACACAATCATCACTTCCCACCCCTGAGGAAAGGAATTGAAACAGAATTAAGATACATTAGAGTAATACTAATTGCTATAATGAACAAACCCAAACAGCTATAGTGACTCAGACATGATATAAGTTTATTTCTTATTCAAAGAAATTCCAGATTGGCAATGGACTCTTCTAAGGGATGATTTAGGAACTCAGTTTCATTATATAGCATGACTCCACCATATTCAGAGTGTCTTTAAATACCATAGTGTTCACAGCATAGAGATGGTAGGAAGGAAAAGAGAGGGTGGATAAGCACATTTGCTTCTTAAGAACATCTGTCTTCATTATGTCATACATCACTTCTCCTCATGATCTGAGGATATCTCATGGACTAATCCTGTAGGAAGAGGTCTCCTACTCTACACACACACACACACACACACACACACACACACACACACACTTCACAATGATCCATAGACATACACATAAAGTGAAAGGACTAAATACTAAAGTAAAATACAAGAAACTATTTTAGTGACTTGGTTTATACAAGAAATTTAAAAATGAGTCACAGAAAGAAATAAGCATAAAAACTAATTAACTATACTTCATTAAAAGTAATAATTTCATTCATTAAAATATATCATCAAGAATATGAATATGTAAAGCACAGACTGGAAGAAAATAGTTGCAAAACACATATCTGAGCAAGTACTGGTATCCAGGACATATAGAGAACTTCCAAAACTTATTTTTTAAAAACTGGAAAAGTATAAAGAAAATATGTGAATAGACACTTTAGAAATGCATAGCTAATAAGAATTTGAAAAAAGAATCTCAACAGGAATAGTCCAAAGGGAGTCGTAATTTAAAACCAGTGAGATACAACTGTGTGCCCACAAAAATGACTAAAAATTAAAATTTAGAAACATCTATAATACCTACTGTTCCTAAGGACACAGCAATCTGAACTCTCACACACATTTCGTGGGGATGTAAAATGGTGCATACTTTTGGGAAAAAGAAATGTTAATATTCTTGTAAAACTAATCATCCACCATCTTATGACCCAATATGATATTCTGATTAATGGTAAGAAATATATATTTGATCTTTATCTCCATTCTTCATACAAAGTTCCTAAAACCCTGGGAATTTCCTAAGTGATAAGAGTGATAAAGGTATCTTGATGTTCATAACAAACTCCTGCCAACCTGAGTTTATGTTACGAGATGACTTTTAGAGAATCGTCAAGGATGAGGTCTGTTGGCAGAAGAACCAACCCTGTGATTAGAAGGCCTGAATTTTCAGCAACATCCCCAGGCCACTGGGGAGAGAGGAAGAGCTGGAGATTGATTTAATCACTAACAGCCAGTGATTTAATGAATTGTGGCTACATAATGAAACCTCCAAAAAATCCTACCTAAAGGGGTTCAGAGAAATTCCAGAGGTGCTGGGAAAGTGAAACACCCAGAGAGAGCAGGGAAGCTCCCCAGCCCTTCTCACACATCTTGCCCAATGCATTTTTTCCATCTAGCTGTTCCTGAGTTGTATCTTTTTTATAAAAGCACAGTGATCTAGGAAGTAAATTGTTTTCCTGAGCACTGTGAGCTGTTCCAACAAATTGTTGAACCTAAAGAGGGAGTCATGAGAATGCATTGCCTGACAGTCAGGTGACAACCAGATGGGCATCTGAAACTGAGGGGAGAGGTAATCTTGTGAGACTGGGTCCTTAACTCATGGGATCTGATACAAAGTTCAAGTAGAGAGTGTCAGAAGCAAATTGAATTGTAATATCCTCAATCCGTATTCAGAGAGTTATAGAATTCCTTAATGTGAGGGAAAAGAAAACACATACTTGGTGTCAGAAGTGTTGGTGTGACTAGGAATAGAGAGATAAGAAACAACTTTTTCCTTGAGTTGGTGTAGAAAAGGAAACATTTTTTTCTTTCCTTTTACCCAACAGTTCCACTTCTAGGTATTTACCCTAGAGAAATGGAAATATGTATACAGAAAAAAGCCTTGTGCATAAATGTCTTAGCAATTTTACTTATGATAGCCAAATAGCCAAAAACTAGAGGGAGCCCACATGACCCTCAATAGAGAAGTGAATTTACAAACTGTAGTCTATTCATAACATTGAATAATACTCAGGAATAGAAAGGAATGAAATAACGATATGTACAAAACCATGGACAATTCTTTGAAACATAATGTTGAATGAAAGAATCTTGTCACGATGAACTATATGCTATAATGATTCAAAAGAGAGGACTTTATAAAATAAGCAAAACTAGTGGTAAAAAAAACATCAAAATGGTACTTATTTCTGGAGAATAAGAGAAGGACTGTGTTGGAAGGAACATGAGGTGCTTTTCTAAATTGATTGTAATATTTTATACCTTAATATAGACTTGGGATTACATAGCCGAATATGTTGGCCAAAACTCAGTGAAATTTTGCATTTCTTTGTATGTACATTTTATATCAAAAGAAAAAAAAACCCTAACGTTTCATGATTTCTAGTTAATGACATCCATGCTAAAGTATTTAGTGGGGGGGGGGAGATTACTGATACTTTGAAACTTATAAATATATGGTAAATTGATAGATGGATAGGGAGATAGTTTGATATCTGATAAGGCAAATATTAAAGAAAAATTTAACAGTGATGAATAGATATACAATGTGTTCACTGTAAACTTTTTTTTAAGTTTATTTATTTTGAGGGGTGGGTAGGGACAGAGAGAGAGGGAGAGAGAAAATCTGATAGTGCAGAGCTCGACTCGGGGCTTGAGGCTCTATCTCACAAACTGTGAGCTTGTGACCTGAGCCAAAATCAAGTCACATGCCCAACCAACTGAGCTACCCAGGGGTCCCTAAACTTCTCTCTCTCTCTCTCTTTTTAAAAAAATAACTACAATTAACCTTTTTTTTTGAGAGAGAGAGAGAGAGAGAGAGAGAGAGAGAGAGAGAGAGAGAGAGAGAGAAACAAGTGGAAGGGACAGAATCCCAAAGACACAGGGTTCACTGACAAGACCTTGAGATCATGACCTGAACCAAAATCAAGAACATGATGCTTAACCAGTTGAGTCACACAGGCATCCCATGTAAACTTCTTAAACTAGGCTGTGTGTTGGAAAATTTTTATAATTAAATATTAAAAACAATTTAGATTGTTTGGATTGACAAATAGTCACATACTTGTTTGTTTAAGCAAGTACTCTTAGTTGAAACACCAGGTTCACACAAATTTGAAATATTAAATCTAGTTACATCTTTAGACTGATTTTAATTAAATAAAATGAGTTATAAAAAGTAAATATTTTGTTAGGTATTTTATTAGTTAAAATACTTTAAATAGGCTGTTTTTCTGTTTATTTTATTCCTTCAAAAAGACAAAAATCTTTATTCTCATGTCATTTTCTACTGAGATATCAAAGTCACTGTATACATATTGCATATCTAGAATTTGAGGTCTTTAGTATCTTAGATTTGGGGATCTTTAATTTGACTTTCTATGATGATATATAATTCAGAAATGTAGCTAAAGCTATTGCACATTTTACAGATTTTCTATCAAAAGCATACAGATTTGAGAAATCATTGTGATGAATTATTTTCCTCTTAAATATTAAAGCATTTGAAAGAAAAACAAATTTACCATGAAAGCTGAGATTCAGAGACATCAAGGATTTCTCCAATTCAAATGGTAAAGAGTGTTTGACAGGTGCAATGACACATCATAGTATTATCAGGACAGCAGTTTAAAAAGCACCAAAATGAAAACCTATCTATCTATCATCTATCTATCTATAGAGAGAATTTAAATATTATATATTTAATATATATGTATATAATTTAAAATTACATACAAAAAATAGATCCTTGTAATTAATTCCTATTTCAGACTTTATTTGACTCACTCTCATGTATACTGTTAGTGTTACATGGTTGACAAACCTTAGAGTATTTTAACTGGAAAGAAACAAAATAAGTACAGTGATTCCCCCATACACTTGTAGTTTTAGTGCACTCATTGGTCCTTGATTGTAGAATCCTGAAAATGAATTTCTATGCAGTTAGTATAATTATAGTAAATTTCAATAATGGATGATTGCATGAATAAAAATGTGTTTTATCAAGTGAGTATCTATCGTAAATTTATCTAATGAGAGAGATGAAATGATGGGTCAACTAAGACATAACTTAGGAGTTCAAAAACATGAGTTGGCTTGTGAAAGACTCTTGTGGTAAACAGTGACCTCTTGAGGGAAGTACCATTGTTTTGGTACTATCAAGAATGAAGTTTTCAGTATAAGGAGATCCATAGCAATTAAGCATGAAAAAGTGATCAAATAGACCGTGCATCTGAAAACAAAAATCCTGAGGATTGTGGTCTGACATAGAACTTGAGTTATATTCCAACCCATGGCTAGAGAAGAACAGTAGATTGTTTGACTTAAGAGTATATGCAGTAGGGAGGTAATAGAATACCTTAACAGGGAATGATTGTATTGTTCAGAATTAGAGACAGATCCTGAGCAATAAAATAGAGATAAAAATATATATATTTCATTCGGGGCTACAATTATTCTATAAGGAACAAATTCTTAAAAGACAACTTCACAACATCATTAATATTTGTGACTAGTTTTAACACTGTTAAGTGTCTTTTTTTTCTTTCTTTTTGGTTAAGGTCAAACTAGATTAAATGGAACATATTTAAAATACACAAAAAGATGAAATTCTAGGAATTAAGTGCAATTGATTATTGTGTGGGATTATTGTAAATTGATTTCTTTGGTGATAATTCATTTAAAAAATTTGTTTTAAGTTTATTTATTTTTGAGAGAGACAGAGAGACAGAGCACAAGTGGGGAAGGGGCAGAGAGAGAGGGAGACACAGAATCCATGGCAGGCTCCAGGCTCTGAGCTGTCAGCACAGAGCCTGACACAGGGCTTGAACTCCTGAACTGCAACATCATGACCTGTGCGTAAGTCAGACACTTAACCAACTGAGCCACCCAGGCACCCCACTTTGGTGGTAATATAAAATAAGCTAAATTCTTATCTGACAAGAGTAGTTTTATGTAGTGTAGGGTTATAGAATAAAGAACCTCTTAAATGTCTTGAAGTTCTATATTTAAAGATACCCCTCAAATATATAATCACTTGTAAGTATTAAATCATTAAATTCTAAAATGATTCTTAATGAAAGGATTCAATGCTTTATTTAAAGTCCTTTGATAGAAGCAAAGGTAAGAATCCTCCAGATTGTTATTTATAGTTCATGCTCTTAAAAATATTCCTTTATGTCAAATGTCTTCTCACTGGATCATAGCATTAAGATAAAAGTCATAATTGAAATTTCCATTAAAAAGTCTTGCTTTAGAGTTACGTTATCTATCACTCACATGTCAGTGTGAAGGAAAATACACACACACATACACACACACATTTACAATTCAGTAAAGCTTTACTGGTTATTTGATCATTTTTAGTTGGACTGAAGAATATGAGAGATTTAGAAAAATCTACATGTCATCCCAGGACAATTTATTTTCAAAGAACCTTGGATTTTACTAATATTTATTAAGGTCAAAAACTGATTATGGATATAGGTATGATATAAGCATAAAAATAACAAATCTGATTCATTTTCTGTGAATCAAAAGTTAGTCCGCAGTGTGTGTGTATCTGTTTACCAAACAAAGGTTTTACATTGACAACTATTGGTTTAGCAGAAGAGTTTTATTTCCACTGGTATCTTTTCAGTCTCTCCTAATAGCAGGTATTGGATTTTTTCCCCCTTCTTTAACTCCTTATTTTTGTGTTCTTGCCCAGTCTGCCAGAGAGGTTTTAAAAAATATTGATGTCTGGTTCTCACCGCAGACCCATTACAACAAAATCTCTTTGGCAACCAGGTGTTAAAGCCTGGGCAATGTTTAATTTATGTGAGTCTGATATACATTTAGGATTAAGATGTTTATGACCTTCCAACTCAGAGTATGGACTTTGATCTGATGTACTGTCATCACCTGGAAGCTTGCTGGAAAGACAGAATCTCAGACTGCACTATAAGTTTATTGAATCAGAATTCGTATTTTAACAAGATCCCCAGGTAAAGATATTAGCATATTAAAGTTTGAGGTATTGGAGTTCTGGGCCATTGCAGATGAAGGCTTATCTATTTGATGTAATTAAGAACAGCAGACCAAAGTGTATCAGTTCTGCAAATAAACATGGAAGAACGTGGGAATGTTAAAATGAAGGCTTCCATATCTGAAAATGAGGACTGTTAGTATACCTCCATATCACAGGATATGTACACTGTGGACTTTGTGAGAGTGTCATACACTCTTACTGGGACATTAAAAACTTGGAGCTTGCTTTGGTAGAAGCTAACCTCCAGATGCCAACTATGCACACTTTAATTTGCACATCTTTATCCTGTAAGATGAGCCCCACTTAGCCCCCCTGAGGGAAAACTTCCTCCACACAGACAGCTGTAACAACCACAGTGGACACTCCTGGGTGAGATTATCCTGCTCTTCTTCTAGTCTCTTTCCTATCTAGCATTTCTTGCATAAATTTGGATTTGTTTCTTTCTAGACTTTAGCCTTTTTAATCTTAAAATCATTTTATTTTCTCAAAATGCTCAACTCTTACAAGCAAAAGATGAGGCTTTCAAACTACTGTCTCTGTTATGAATTTGAATATTACCTAGGACCTCAAAAGCAGAATATTTTAGTTTCTTTCACTGTATAATCTTTTTATAAGCTTTTGAATTATGAGAAAATAGATGTCTCAAAACTGAATACAGGAAGGAAGGTACAGAAGATAATTTTGAGAGAAACTTTGGTGGATCTGTATATTTAGCAATGAACGGTAAGGATAGCTCTGTGTAGTAATGATTAGAATATTAGTTCTTAGATCTATTATTTTTTCTCACTTGGTGCTTTAATATAAAGAATATTTACATTTAGTTTTAACTCTAAGGGACTGTATTTTAAATAATATCTGTTAGCTCAGTGTATCCTGTGAGGGAAAATAAAATGCAATATAATTTGAATTCAATTGTAAATAGTATACATTACTTACAAGTCTTCAAGCACTTACCTAAAAACAAAAATTGTGTCTTTTGCATGATATCTGTGATCTCTAAGAGGTCCTTCCTCATAGGCTGATTTCATATTCAAAATTCATTGCAGTGCATTAAAATGATGTATTTTTTCTCAGTAGGATGACAACTAGGTGATATAGGCATATAGATATTAAAGTACAAGACTGGCCAGTTGTTTCATGTCTTCTCATGATACATATGGCCTAAATCAAATGAGATACCAATATTAGTCTAGTTCAGAGTACACAGATATTCAGTGCCAGCATTATTTGATGATACTGAAAAGAAAATTAATGTGAAACTATGTCTACATAAAGAGCTATTATTAAAAATATGATGTTTTGTATCCAAACACAACCATATGCTCACATGCAATCTGATTTATATTAATAAATGGAATAAGTCATGGATCATTTGTGAAATAACATCATTGAATATGTTAGTCAATAAAACCCCTATCTGTGGCCCCAAATATACTGATATGGGTTTATTATTACTGTTTTTTTGTCCAGGCATACAGGGATCTAAGTTTCCTCAAATTCAGATGCCACTACACCAACTTTCCCAGATAGAAAAATAAGTTCTATGAACTTGATACAATTGGGAAAGAAATGAACACCCATGTTCTTATATGAAGTGAGTAAGCAGTATCCAGTGTTTCTAGCAAAGTTATCAGAATGTAAATAACATGATTATATATGTATCTATATATGCGTGAGATTATTATGTGTGTATATATGCACACAAGCATATATATGTATATATGTGCATATGTGTATGGATTATAATGTACACATATGTATTAAGTACATAAGCAGCATTATATATTTTGCGTTATATATTATATTATGTATGTTATATATATGAGTACACATATACATGAGTACATGTACATTATGCATATGAGTACAATGTATGTATATGAGTATATGTGTATATGCATATATATGTATATATATATGTAATGTGCTTAGGCAATGCTTAGGCTCCATTTTATAGCAACTATATACCTCCATTCTTTTAATTAACAGCATGTATTAATATCTACTATGGGCTGGGACCTAGTTGCTAAAAGCATATTTATTATAAGGGTGATTTGCTAATTCATAGATTATTTAACTATTTATTATTAGTGCATGTGCAGGTCTATAAAGTTAAAATATATTTCTATTCCTATTTGTGTTACAATAATTTATCTGTTGGAACATGTTGTATGAGTGGACCACTAGATCGTGCTTCTAGCATTCGTTTCTTTTCTCGGTAAGTGTTTCAGAGGAAATATTAGAAACATATATAAATAGACACTAAAGAATTACTGGAGTAATTCAACACACTCCTGCTTCAGCAACTTTATTTGAATCTCTTTTTATATTTGTTGTTTACAACAACCCTGAATAAAATGTAAATTTCCCCACAGGTTCTTAAAATAGATGTGTTTAAAAAATTCTCAGGAGGAACATATGAGTTGAATAACAAGAAGTTTTCCTTTTATAAGTCTCTTTAGCATATTTTTTCTTGGGGCAATTCAGGCAGACTAAACAATTTTGACACAAATAAGAGCTGCTTAAATTGTAATTTTAAAAGAAGTCTTGAAATAGGTATGTCTCATCTTGAAAAGAATTGATGTGCATGTAGTATGAAAACTCATTCCCAAAAGATAATTGGAGCATTTTTTTTTATCTGTGAGGTGATTCTTAATAATCAGAGAGTGTTCTAATTTTAAAGATCAGGGGGAATAAAAAGAAAAAAAAATCCAAGTTAACTCAAAAGTTAATAGTAGAATGAACTAACTGCAAATATAACTCTCTCGAAAAGTTTTTCTTTTGAAATATATCTAACCATGGTTTCTAAAATTGGTTTAGGGTGA
>CM053578.1:59987597-60001940 GCA_028646485.1 Cryptoprocta ferox
CTTAAAACTACTCTGAAAAATAAAGTATCTTAGTTAAAATAAACGCTGATTTAAATTCTTACATAATGTGTTTGTCACACATTGTTCTATCATTACCATGTAGGTTGCTACCCTCAACTATACACTGTTTTGAATTTGGTTATAAAATGTAATATGAAACAGAAAATGCGTTAAAATAAAACTAAAGCATATAAAACAATTACTAATCGTTTAATAGCTTTCTTCATATAAGATCTTTTTTCTCACAGCTGCTCAGAGATAATGAATTCTGCAAGAATGACTTAATGAAATTTGTAATTATGTTTTTCTCATTGATAATGGACACTATGAAAACACTCAGCAAAATAAATGAGTATCTAAAATATCTTATTTTCTTTCATGTTTTCCATTCTATTTTCTTCATTACCGGCAATTATCAAATAAAACTATTTTTTAGCTTGTTAGTTTGATCATTTAAATGCTTTTCCCAAAAATCTTAAACTTGGTTTTTATGTTTGTATATCTATCTAATTTTTCAATATTATTACTGCAATTGTTTTAATAAAATAAAGGTCTTGTATAATTGTTCATAAGTGTCAGATATTTTGATATTTAATTTTAAAACCACATTTATGATCTAGTATTTTGAGTCGACATTTTATTGTTTCTTAGTGCCCTTACAATGAATCTTATTATAATTATCCACTTATGATACTGTATTTTTATGGATTAATTTTATATAATTTAAGATAAAATTTAAACTATCTTATTTAAATTATCTAATGATCATCATGTGACAAAAGATTAGAGGTAAACTTAAATGAGCAGAGGATAGGTATGCAGTATGTATGTGATGGGGTAATGGCATCACTCAAAATCTCTTTTTCAGCCCTTAAAGGGAGAATTGTGTTTATAATTTCAGTTCTAGAATTCTTAGACACTGTCTAGCTCTGTTCAGAGAAAGAATTTGCTGCAGTCAGAACTCTGGCTAAGCTGATGTAATGTTCTCAAAATGTGGTTCCCAGACTAGGGATCAGCATTACCTGAGAACTTGGTAGAAATGCAAATGATTGGCCCTTATCCAGGACCTATTGGGTCAGAAATCTGGGGATGAAGTCCAGAATCTGTGTTTTCACAAGTCCTCCAGGCAATTCTGACCCAGGGTAGCATTTGAGAACCACTGCTCTACAGCTATGGGTACAGCTTTAGTCTCAGCCATGGGACTAAGTCAAAGAACAAAACAAATTATTGGACAGAGTAGCAGCTCTTAGTTAATGCTAAAACACTAATTAAAATAAAGGCAAAGATTCCACACAGCATAATATACTTTAGATGTACATGCTTCTTTTTATTTTTTAAGTGACTTATGATTAAGATTAGACTATAGTAATGAGAACTCTTCCCAATAGGGCTTGTACTCGGTAGCTAATGTGATAACTGGAGCTAATAAATATCTCTGTTACCAAAAAGATCACAGAGTAGTACTCCTAAAATTTAGATTCCAAAAATCAAATCAGTGATATCAGGATAGAAGTTTTCAAGGAGTAAGGCCATTTGCTATATGACACTCTTCTGGAAGGGGGGGTGATAAATTAATCATTACACCTACACATTAGCATGAGGAATCTTGACTATGCTTTTCTTTACTTTTTCTTTTTTTCTTTCTTTTGTTTTGAGGGAGAGAGAGCAAGAGAGAGTGAGCGTGATCAGGGGAGGGACAGAAGAAGAGAGAATCTTAAGTAGGCTTCAGGCCAACCATGAAGCCCTGTGCATATCTCATAACTGTGAGATCATGACCTGAGCCAAAATCAAAACGTCCAATGCCTAACAGACTGAGCCACCCAGGCACCCCTTTAGTTTCCTTTCCTAATGAAAGCAAAGGATTTTCTTTGGGTAAATGTTAAAGAATGTATAATAGTCAATGACTTCCTTGAAGTAACAACTCATTGGGAGATAAATTAATTTTTGTCCTTAAGACCAATAGTTTAAACCCAGACTAGTAATATATTAAATGCAGACTGATGACAGAAATGCTAAGTTTATGTGGAATAGTTAAGCCATGAAGGAAAAAATAGTTGAATGCCAGTGTGAAATAGTTTATGTTGGGGTTTTCTGCCTATTGCCCTCACATTCAACATTTCAAGGTTAAATGTCATGGATTTATAAAATTTATAAAAGCTATATGAAAAGTAGTAGTTTATAAAAATAGGCTGTATTTCCCCTTATCTACAAATTTCCCTTTAATTTTATTTTCTTTCAAATGTTACATTCTAATGTTGTTTTCTCTTGCCTATGTTATGTAGTATAACTGAAATGTTCTAAACTGTATATATGATAATACTTTCATAGGATTTTTAAAAATCATTTCCTCACAATGGCATATCCCTCAAATAAATTGCCTCATCAATTTAGGAACTTGATTAAATGATAAAATATCAATTATTTTTTCTTTCTTTAATAATACAGCTCTTTCATTTTCAATTAGGTATATAGTCAAGCACTACATTCCTAAGCCTCCTGTTGCAGCTTTGTGTGACTGTTTGACAAAGTTATGGCCAATTAAATATAGCAAAGAAATGTCCTATGCAACGTCAGAGCCATTTTCTTGAAGGGAAGGCCAATGTCCTCCAATTGTCCTTCTTGCCTTTGAATTTGCTGAAACATATATGCAATGATGAAGCAAGAGTGGTAGTCCTAGATTATAAGACAGAAGCCACATGTTTAGCACGGCAGAACACGGAGGTAGAAGATCCTGAGTCTCTGACACTGTTGTCAAGGACAGCATATACACTGACTATCACAGATGAGAGAAATAAATTATTTTTACTTAAGCTTTTATTGTTTTGGGGTCTTTTCAGAGAACTTGATGTTTATTCTCACTGATCTACTGAGGAAACCCATTTTACTTCATTTTCTATTGTTTATAAATAGAGAGACAACACATTTGTTGACATAAAATAAAAACAAAGAGATTTACCATGGGGAAAAGCACTGTTATAATGTGTTTGCATTTTCAAATACTTGCCCTAATTCCTTTGATCCTGAAACTCAGTCAACAGTAATTATTAAGCATATTCTAAGCTCAAGATACTCCTCAAGGCTTCAGGGATGCAATGATAAGCAAACCAGCCAAAGTTTCTGCTCTTAAGGTGTCTTAATATTATTGGCAAACTGAAAAAAGCAAACAGATAAATAAATAAATAATATACATGATAATTAGATCAATTTAAATAGGCACAAAATTTCTTAACTTTTTCAAAAATTAAGAAAAATTCCAAACAAGAATTATTACATCTCCATTTAAAATCAGTTTAAAAAAGTTACCATTTAAGAAATTAAGACCCTCTTCACCCAAGCTGCCTGACCCTAGCCCCCAAACCATCCAACTTAATCTAAACAGTATTAATCACTATTAAGTGTCTCTTGCATACCCAGTCTTTCTGCTGTTCTCCTCTGCATATCACTATCCATCTGATTATCTGTCTGCAAAAATACATGTGCTAATTTACTAAAACCCAAATGAGACCATACTGTAGTTACTGGTCTTGTTAGATGAAAATCCTACTTAATAAATAGAGACATAGCTATTTTTTTAAGAATTGATTTCCAATATACCATTGCATACATTTTATTAATTTTTGCTAGTTATTCTCCTTTAATGGACATACTGGTTGTTTTGCAATTTTAAGTATTACAAATATTCTGCACTGAGCACTGTCTTGTGCTTATATTTTTATCTCTTCATTGTATTATTTCTGTATAATAAATCCTAAGAACTTGGATGGCTGAGACATGGGATATGCATTTTTAAAAATTTTATGATTAAAATCAATTTACCCTTCAAACCGTTGCATTAATTTACATTACCAGTAACTTTAAACTAATACATGCTATTGATCTATTTTTATTTTGAATAATCTGATAGGAAACCTGTCAAAAATATTTTGGGTTTATTTTCTCTTTTGTGAATTGTCCCTTTATTTTTCTAGGACTTTGCTTCATGCATTTTGCTTTTATGTTTTTTGGTGCATAAATGTTCGTGAATGTTACATTATCTTTATCACTTGTACTGTTTGATATTTTTGGCCTCAGATTCTACTTCACAGGGTAGAAATGTAAATATACTATTATTTTCTTTCTGTTTGCACTTTCTCTATTTTCTCCCTAAATCTTTACATTCAGCTTTATTACTTTTGATTTAGGCATATTACTTATTAGATTTTATAATCTGAAATGCTTTCCCTTTTGTAGGATAAATTAAATTATTGCCATTCATTTCTAAAACATATGTGCTTATAAGATGCCTAATTTTTTTCCTTCTCTACTATTGGTTATTTTTTTTATAATTTCTCCCTCTTCTAGATCAAAAATTATTTTATTTTCTTATAATTTAATAATTAGTAAAATGTCTTTTTTCATGTAAAAGAAAATAATCACTTAAAATAGGAATACATGCAAAAATATCTAAAGAAAAATAATAATACTTTTACTATTGTTTGACATATTAATCTTTGTTGCAATATGATGAAGTCATTTTTTGGTGTCTCATGAGTATGAGTAGGGGTGTTCTTTTGTACATATAGATGCCATTTTATTTTATTTTTTCCTATTTTTAGGAAAAAATATTTTATTTTATTTTAAATTCCAGTGTTATGTTAGTTTCAGATGCACAGTATAGTGATTCAACAATTCTGTACCTCACTCAGTGTTCATCATGACGAGGGCACTCCTTAATCCCCATTGCCTATTGTACCCATCCCTCACCCACTTCCCCTCTGGTAACCATCAGTTTGTTCACTATAATTAAGAATCTGTTTCTCTCTCTTTTTTCCCCCATTTGCTCAGATTTTTATTTCTTAAAGTCCACGAATGAGTGAAATTATATGTTATTTGTCTTTCTCTGACTGACTTATTTTACTCAGCATTATACTTTCTAGCTCCATCAATATTGTTGAAAATGGCAAGATTTCATTATTTTTTTATGGCTGAACAGCATTCCTTGTGTGAAATTATATGTTATTTGTCTTTCTCTGACTGACTTATTTTACTCAGCATTATACTTTCTAGCTCCATCAATATTGTTGAAAATGGCAAGATTTCATTATTTTTTTATGGCTGAACAGCATTCCTTGTATATATACCATATCTTCTGTGTCCATTTATTGATCCATTGATACTTGGGCTGCTTCCATAATTTGGTTATTGTAAATAATGCTGCTATAAACAAAGTGTTTTGAAATAGCGTTTTTGTAATTTGGGGACAAACACCCAGTACTGTGATTACTGGATTGTAGGGTAGTTCTTTATTTAACTTTTTGAGGAAATTTCATACCGTTTTCCATAGCAGCTGCACCAGTTTGCATTCCCAACAGTGCAGGAGTGTTCCTTTTTCTCTACATCCTCACCAACACTTGTGGTTTCTTGTGTTTTGATTTTAGCCATTCTGACAGGAGTGAGGTGATCTCTCATTGTTGTAGTTTTGATTTGTATTTGATGATGAGTGATGTTGAGCATCTTTTTATGCGGCTGTTGGCTATCTGTGTGTCTTCTTTGGAGAAATGTTTGTTCATTTCTTCTGCCCATTTTAATTTTTTTTTTCTTTTTAGGTGCTTGAGTTGTATAAGTTCTTTATGTATTTTAGATATTAATCCTTTATCAGATATGTCATTTGCAAATACCTTCTCCCATTCTGTAGTTTTTTGCCTTTTAGTTTTTTTTTTTGTTTCCTTCCCTATGCAGTCGCTTTTTATTTTGACATAATCCTAATAGTTTATTTTTGCTTTTATTTCCCTTGCTTTAGGAGACATATCTAAAAGCAAATTGTTGCTATGGCCAATGTCAGAGAAATTACTGCCTGTGCTGTCTACTAGGATTTTTATGGTTTTAAGTCTCATATTTAGGTTTGCAATCTATTTTGAATTTATTTTTGTGTATGGTGAATGGAAGTGGTATAGTTTCATTCTTTTGCATATAGCTGTCCAATTTTCCTAGCACTATTTGCTGTTTGTCAAAGGTACTATCTTTTTCCTATCAGATATTCTTAAATTTTTTTTCTAGTTCTGTGAAAAATGCTGTTGGTATTTTGATGGGGATTGCAATAAATCATTTTAAAATGTTTTATTTATTTTTTTAGAGACAGAGAGAGCATGAGTGGGGAAGAGGGGTGGCGGGGGAGAGAGAGAGAGAGAGAGAGAGAGAGAGAGAGAGAGAGAGAGAGAGAGAGGGAACCTTAAGCAGGCTCCATGCTCAGTAAGAAGCCCTTATACGGGGCCGGAACCCACAACAACCCTGGGATCATGACCAAACCAAACTTGAAATCAGGAGTCAGATGCTCAACTGACTGAGCCACCCAGGCACCCCTGAAATAAATCTTTAGATTACTTTGGATAATATAGACATTTTAACAATATTTGTTCTGCAACATATAATTTAATACCTGTCATTTTTATAACAGTATCTTCATGATCATTTCTTTTCAAGATATTAAAGTATTATTGGGTCACTCAGCATGGAACCTGCTTGGGATTATCCACGTTCAGTGTGGATCCTGCTTAGTATTCTCTTTCTCTCTCTCTCTCTTTGCCCCTCTCCCACTCATTCTCTCTCTCTCTCTCTCTCTCTCTCTCTCTCTCTCTCTCTCTCCCCCTTTCTCTCTCTCTTTTTCTCTCTCTGCCTCTCTCTCTCTCTCAAAATAAATAATTAATCATTTAAAATATTATTGTATTATTTGCAATAACATACTTTTCAGTTTTCTTGTATTGTTTAACTGTTTCCATTATTCAAATTTTATATTGGTTATGGTGCTTATCTATCATATGTAATAGAAAAACAAATATCTGATTTCCTCCTTAAGATTTATAACTAGAATTCAGAATCGTCACGAACATGTTTAAAAATCCAATTCATACTAACTTAAGTGAGTAATTCTATTATAAAGGTTCTGATTGGTCACATAGAAACATCAGAGGAAAGCAAGTAGATCTTAAGAACATGTTTGACCCTGACTCCAAACTTTATACTTGGCAATGTCTACTCTCTCCACTTGTACATCTAAAAGACATCTCAAACTTATTAAAAAATTAATCTAAATTTTAGCATTTTTCACAACCTCTCTAGACTTTCCCATCTCAGTATACTGCACCAATAACTAAGGTCAAATTCTGTTATTCTCTGTTAGTCTTTTCATCACCCCACACCCAAATCTATCGGTAAATCTTGACAATTCTAGTTCAAAACCATTTCCCTGATTCCTTACCTCATCTTCGTCTCTACTGGCCATTATAGACAAATTGCTTTCATTTTAGTATCTTCCCAATATTTTCCCTCCTTTCACCTATCTTTTATTATTCTTCACATACTAGTTTTGGTGCTATTGGCATCTTCCTCCATTCTTCTCTTCCTTCTTTCTTTTTGTTTTATGTTTTTACCTTATATGTGCCTGTATGTATATGCATGTCAGTCTTATCTTTTTTCTTCCACCTCCTTAGCTTTTTCCTTCTCTTCTAGTTCTTTCTTCTCCCTCATACCTACCATTCAAATATATCATCAAACTACACATACCCTTACCTATATTCATGCCTGCCTTTTCTTTGGCAAATATATACATATTCTTAGTTTTTTCAATATACCAAACCAAATCCTATTTTATATTCTTCTTTTGTTTGTATGTTACATTTCTTATGTAATAAAAGAATTGCATAATCCTACCAAATCAATAGGTATAGATACACTGTACTATTTTAATAGATGCAAAGTCTGTAATATATATAATAACTTATGTACCTACTGATTTATTGATAATTGCCTTTGTTTCCAGTTTTTTATAACTATGAGCAATTAAACAATATTGCAATAATTGTTCTTGTGAATATCCTTTTATTCTATTTAGAGAGTCCCAGGAATACAATGGCTAGGTCAAAAGTTATATGCAATTTTAATGTTAATAGATGTGGCCAGATTGCTTTCCAAAAAGACTATGAAATGGAGGAATGTAATAACTGTTATATTTATCTTGACTAATGATAACATATTTTAATGTTATCCTTTTGGTAAGTTAGTTATATAGCATCCAATTACATTAATTTCTTTGGCAACATATTAGAAATGTAGCTTTGGCTCTTAAATTAGCATTGTTCTGGCTTCTATCCCAAATGCTAATATTAGAATTGAAAAGTAAGGGAATAAAAAAGATTAAAAAAACATTATCAGTATCAGATACATATATTACATTGTTCAATATGTAATCTGCCATTCTTTTAAGGTATGTGAAAACACTGCATAATTTCAATTGTTTATCTCTTAGGGCTGAACCTACGCAAAATTGTGAAATTTCTCTGTGATCCATTTTGCATTTTCACTAATTCTCACATTTCCACAATTTCTACATTTCCTTCAGCCATTCAAGACACACGTCCATGCCTATCAGTACCAAAGAGAAAATTAAATTGATGTTCTATTCTACCAGGCCTGACCAATATCAACTCTAGGGAAATTGCCAGAGAATTGGAGAAATCAGAGCTTGAAAACAAGATAATATCTAGTTTATTCCTTTTCTTCTAGAAGTGAGGTGACCAAAGTTAAGTCATTATTCATTCAGTATTCCATGGTTGCTGTACCTGGACATATTAAAGTGATTTCTAGTAAGTTTTTAGTTGTAGTAGTATCTACACAAATTTACATTTCATAGTTCATTGATTCCAGGATGTCTTTTTGTTTTTAACATCTCCATAATTCAGATGTCTTATAATCAGTGGCCTTTTGCAGTTAATTGACAGTGTGTCTGCATTTGTAGTGGAGATAAAAAGTATACATCTTATAATTGATGGAGTATTAGATTTGGTAGAATTCAGTATTTGTTTTTAAGAGGCCCCACATTTAAAACCAATACTATTAAAATACAGAAACAGGAATGTGGGAGATAGACCTACTTCTAGGTAATAATTAATTATTACCTAAAATGATCATCATTTCTTTTCAAATCATACAATAGTATCAGCTGCAGATAAGTTCAATAATATTTATTCAGTACACATCCTATCACTAGGATACACCAGTGTTTCTATACTTGAATAACATATAGATCATTTTTAAAGATTCCTTAGCACAGATTAATTTCACTTGTGGCATAATTTTACTCAAATATGTTAACATCAGACTAATTATAAAAACCCCATATGCTTATAGCTTTTGTGTAAATACAAAATAAAAAAAAAGAAATCAAATAAAAATATGACAAAATATCTAAATTTACAATCTTAATTTAATACAACAGATGACTTTGCTCTGCTGAAACCAAATCTAGTCCCAAAACATGAATGTTTTTATGAGTATTTGTGTGTCAATACTGATCTAAGCATGTCTGTTGATTATGGTGAATATGGGTGCTCTAATTCCTCCATCACTTTTTTCTAATTTAACTATGCCACACCTTCATTTATGCAGATGTCAATATACCACTTGGTCTTATCTAAGAATAAGCAAAAGATGTATGTGTTAAGTTTATAGATTTTTCCTCATTAGTCCAAAACAATACAAACAATGATACCTGGTACCAATGTGATCACAAAAATGAATGCAAACAAAAGATACATAGTGACAAAACTTAGTGACAAATTACTATTATATGATTTCCCTAATGATCAAGAATATGCTTATTATGTTAAGATTATTATAAGAATGAAAAGGAAAGTTTTGAATCCCAATTATATACACTGTAACCACTAGGAATACATCACAGACACCTCTGAAAAACACTGAAATATGCTTTTTTCTCTTATTTTCTTTTTTTCTGGATGACATAAGAGCAGGCACTTGGTTCACACAAGCTCAGGTTAAGGCTGAAGTGGGGACCCAAAAGTGAATCTAATTTGTGGATCATTCACTGTAGTGAAAGGACGTTATCCAGACAGAGCAAAAGCATCCAGAGATTGTAATGACAGGAAGTAGGCAGTCTAAGCATGTGGAGGTAGCAACATATGGTCTCAAATAGCAGTTAAGCAAACTTAAAAAAAGATTTACTTTCCTCTGGGAAGATCTGGGCAGAGCAAATTGCTCAGGGATTCAGGATGCAGGGGTTCAGCCACTGGTTTGGGAAAGGAGGCAAGAACTTGGTTTTGCATTTCAAAGCAGCAGCATTGTCCTGAAATCTTGTGTGAGACATGAGGAGGTCAGGAACAATACCTAGTTGCTGAGCAGAAAATTGGCATCTAAATTTGGGTTAAGGAAAGCAAGGTGGAACAGAGAATTAGGTAAATTAGTACATGCGTGGAGTTTAGGGGATCTGATTTAAATCACAGTTGTAGAAAGAAAAATTGAGGCATTGTTGCAAAAATGAACTGTAATATTTTAGACTAATATCATATATAAAACTTTCATATTTAAATTATTGATTGCAGTTTTTTTCAACTTAAAAGTTGCCACTTAAACCCAAGTGATATATAATTATCCCATAAGACATTTTAAAATTGAAAGGTTTTCTGATTATAAAATATTGACTCTGCATATTTATAATAGCAGATATTTAACCTACGTCTCCAGGTCTCTGATATTCAGGTCTCCTAAATTCTCCAAGTGACTGAGAAGAAATATTTCATTTTTTAAAATTTGGGTGGCATTGTTCCACAGAAATAATCCATGTCAAAATGATTACTAATAACAGAAATCAGAATTACTTTAAATAATGAGAATAGGCCATGGATAGCAGAGATTATAACATAATAAAGAATTTAAAGATGCTTACTTACTTATATACTTTTTTCTTTACACCCTTACAAAAGGAAGGAAATGGGAACAGCAAGAGGGAAGGGCATAATAATTTATCACTGTCTACTGATTACAATTTATTAATAGAAAGGTATGCTTCCTTTCTGAAATGATGGTGAAGTCCTCATTCTCTACTTGTCTTCTCTCTTCATTTTTAGCAAAATTCAAATGAAAGGTTCTTTCATGTTTGATATAAAAACTCCACTCTGTTTAATAGTTGTTTGTTATAGTTAGAAGCCAGATTGCACATGGTGGTGGCTTATTGTTTTGAACGTTGAGGTTAACATGATGAAGAGTCCACAGGTAAGAGAGCTCATTGGTAATTGCATAACAATTATCATTCAGTGTGATTAGTAGTTTTATTTGAATGATCGTTATAGATGTGGCTACTCAATTGAGATAAGGGTAAACAAAAGGAAACCATACTCTCTTCTCATATGTCTATTTAAATTCAAGGTATAAGTACAGAATCTTGCTGATCACACTCAGTATTAGGTAATTTTGAGATGGATTACCTCGTATGTAGAGAAACAATGAGGACAAATTTTATACAAAAATGTATATTTTTATAACTGTCAACATCATGTATTAGCAACAAATCTGTGGTGTGTTTATTACCATTTATATACAGGTTTACATGTGATAGTCTAAAGCTACCCAATCATACCACCAAGTATGTAAGTGGCAAAAGTAGACCATTCTGAAAGTGAAGTGAACTTTCAGAGATTATCAAGATACTTCACTGAAGTTTATTACTATGATATATATGTATCATAAGATATTGATTTATATATGACATTTATGATATATATGCTATATAAACTGCTACTAGAAATACAGTATGACTTTCCATATAAATGATATTATGTTACACGGGACAATTCCTATAAATGATCCTGTTTCCTGAACTGGAAGATCAGCTTCATGACGTAGATAAAAATCTGAACATTTTTTCAGAAGTATTTTTAGATAAAAATATTTCAAAAATCCTAGCTTCGTTTGTTATAACTTGCACATACAAGAAAACTATATTATCTGATTCTTTCACATAGGAAACATCTTCAATTTCCTAAGGAGATTCCTTAGTTTGGTTCAGTAATAAAGAAGATTTTATCTCTTGTCTAATAACTGCAAGTTTTGAAAACCTCAGAAGATGTAATAAAAATCATACAGGTCATTAATTGTTCCCAAAATGTTATGTACAGAGAATGCCTGAATCCTCAAAATATAAATGAAAAATAGCTGTAATGATAGGTGCCAAAATGGATTTAATTTCCACACAATAGGTAGTGGAGATCACTTATTTTTTTTTCCTAATAGAATCATGTTCATACTGAATTCTAACAAATTATTAGGTGATCTGTTCCACGAAGTATATAGGTTTTGGAAATTCTTGCTCTCTTTTTCTCCCAAGACTTCCAGACTCCCCCAAGTGGATATCTGAGAAATTTAGCCAATACCTCTAAATAACTGTGACACTTCATAATGAGCTATGATCAGTCCACATCAACTTTTTTTTTTGTTTGTTTGAATTGAAGCATGGCACATGGAGAAATTCCCTTAGATAAATCTAGGACTCCCTTCTTCTATTCCTATGTTATAATTTACTCACATGATTATTGCCTCTCTTATGATAAACTCTCTTCTTTTCTCCCTTCTCTTCTTTTCCTCTTTCAAAGAATGATATCAAACTGGCAGATTCATTTAGGACCATATTGTAGTTTGCAGAATCATTGCTGTATAAAATGCTATCTGTGGGATACCCATAATGGAATGTCTTGAAATCTTGACCTTCGAATAAACAAGACAAACACAGGTTATATCAAAGTGCAGTTTGCTCTCACATAGGAGCATCAGAATGTCTGGAATCTGCTTTAACCAATTAAGCCATTCAAGGCTAGGGGAAAATAAAGCCTTCAGCAAATCCATTGAAGGCACCATCTCCCAGCATCCCACTGCCTGCTATCGATCTTTTTAAGTGCGGACTAATGAGTCGTATATATACCTGATGGGGTGCTCTCACCCTACCACCTCAGAGGAGTTAAACTTACACAAAGAGAGAATCAACTGGGTGAGAGGGAGGGTGGGAGGGCACATCCAGGCGGATGGCTGCCTTGGCCCCTTAAAAACCAGCCTGATGGTCTGTCTTCAGGGAACGCAGCAGACCCCATCTCCTACTTTCCATAAGGAACCCATTAGTTCCTTTGCAGGAGCTTTTTCCATTCAGGTCGCGTCTAGGGCAAACGCTTTTTGTTCGCTACTACTCTGTAGTGGGAAAAGAACTATAGAGAGATGCAAAGCAGACTTGTGGCAGCAGCTTCTTTGCGGCAAAGCATCCCTTTCCGTTCAGCTTTGGCAATTTAGGAAGAACCGAGGTACTCAGGGGAGATGGGTGAGGGGGAATGCCAGGTCCAGAAACACACTAACCAGGAGCCTCTGTTTTTACCCTCTATCCACTTCCACTCATCGCCACAACTACCCCCGCCCCCATCATCACCGCCAGCACCCACCTCCCAAACTATCAACACAAACACTTGTGATCTCTACAAATGGGTGGTGGTGGTCGTGGTGGTGGTGGTGGTGGTGGGTGGGGAACATTTTCTTTCTCTAAGATTCTGAACAGGATCCAACCTCTATACTAAAAATACATTAAAAAACAAATAAAATCAAATAAGCCAAACCCAACGGGTAGCAACTATCTCGGGAGAGAAGCAGCTGCTGGCACCTGCCTGGATCCGCTGCAGTTGGAAGCGGTTGGCTTTGGTATTGAATTATTAATTTATTTATCCCACCGCCCCCTCCCCCACTCCCGACTGGCAGGCAAGAAATCTCCGTCTCTTCATTTCCCCCTCCGCCCCCACCTTAGAGGAGTCTCCCACTTCTCAGTCGCGGGTCGCTCTGCAGCCCGCCCGCGGTGGCCGTCGCGTCCCTGGCCCTCGGCGGCCGCGGCGCCGCGCGGGGGGCGTCCCGCTCGCTGGGGGGCTCCCACTCGCGCCCGGACCCGCGCGGCCGTGGGTCCCGGCGGCGGCGGCGGCGGCGGCGGCGGGGGAGGGCGGGGGGGAGGCAGCGGGTGACAGATGTACTCCTCTGACAGCTCTCAGTATCAGCCCAGTGGCTCCCTGCCATTGGCTCAGTGCAATGGACCGGCAACGCCGCTCACTATAATAACACTCATGCCTGCCAGCGGCAGCAACTCCGAGTGCGGGCGCCGAGCGCGGGGGATGCTGCTGCCGCCGCCGCCGCCGCCGCCGCCGCTGCCGCTCGGGCGGCTCCCGCTGCCCGGCTCCGCTCGGCCGCCGCGCCGGCACTGACTCCGGCTCCCCCGCTCGGTCCTGCAGCCCGGCCGGCCCCTCCCAGCACGGGATCCTCCCGCGGGGCGCGTCGCCCCGAGGCGAATTAGAAGAGGAACAGAGACTGAGAGGGAGAGCGCCGAGAGCATGCGGAGGCGGAGGAGCCCGGGCGCGCACGGCAGAGGGGTGTAGTGAGTCTGTCTCCCCAAGGCGTGCGAGCGAGGCGGCGGTTAGCCCTCGCGGCGGGTCCCCAGCCCACCCTGCCCGGGCTCAGGCGCGCTGCGGCTGCGGGCGCGAGGTGCATGGAAGCGGC
>CM053578.1:60002040-60029224 GCA_028646485.1 Cryptoprocta ferox
CCCCCCCCCCCCCCCCCGCAAGAGGGCATTTGGACATTTGGAGGATTGAGGTTACTGCGAGATTCTGGAGGTGTCGCAATTCAATTTGGTTTATAATATATTAATTTATCTATCTTGTGGGTGTGGAGTGAGAATTAGATGCAGAAGCTGTGATGCATGGTTTTGGTTGACACTTCGACAATGCTCTGGACTCCCAACACCTCACTCCATAATGCTGGAGATTACCACAATGTCTCCTTATTTGAAGCAAACTGTGTCAACAGGACCTGCTTCTTCTTTTTTTTAAACAAACAAACAAACAAACAAACAAAAAAGAACCCTAACCCCAAGTGACCCTCTAGCATCTTTTGGCTTAGGAAGCTGAAGGTGAATGGGGATGTGGGTGTCTCCGGTGGAAGCAGGGAACCATGTGACTGGTGGCGCGGGGTAAGTGGAGGGATTGAGTGATGGTCTCAAAAGGAGTTCGTGTTCCAGCTATCTCCTGGAGGACTGGCAGCAAACTTCTCTACTGAGAAGTTGTAGGTACTAAGCTTAACAGAGTGACTCCAGACCCCACGTCCTCCACTTTAAGCTATTCACTCAAAAGAGGTTGGAGAGAAGGTGAAGGGCGAGCACTATGTCACAATAAGAGCCACTAGGAAACATGTTAGACAATCAGAACCCATGCAGTTGCTGGGAGGTTCTCACTGGACCACAGAGCTTCATCTTCCAGCATCCTAGTAGGAAGAGTACTTCTGATTGGTGGGAGAGGATGTGCTGAGCATTGAGATAGTGCAGGGTAATAGCTCTTACTTTTTCTTCCAAATCCCCTCTTAGCTACAAAGCCTTCTTGCCTGACTGACTCCCATGTATTGGTATCTCCTAAGAAGTGTACACTTCAAAAAGAAAAAAGGAAATAGAGGAAAGGCTCATTAAAGCTAAGTTCTGCAAGGAGAGCAGAGCTAGAGTAAGGGGATAATATGCAAATGTATGTATCACTAAAGTCTGGGTCCCTTTTTTTACAAAGTGGTTACTGAGCCTGAGAAGGTGGAGTAGAAGTTTAAGGACAGATTCAATTAGTCCAAAAGTAAACACAGTATTCTTAATCTTCTTTTCTTTGCATATTTTAAAATCTGATTCTACATGTTTTTTAAAGTGATGGGATGTGTTTTCCAAAAATCAAGAGTTCTCTTCTGAAGTTTTACATGAATTCTGGTGTTGATATTATACATTTAATCTTTTTTTTCTTTTTCCTATGAATCTTTTGGAATCCTCCCCTTAGCTTTTTGAGATGCAAAGAAGCAGGGTTGGTTTTTTGTTTTTTATTATTGTGGATAAGATTGGTGTTGAACAAACGAAAGTGAAAATACTCTTCTGTGGTCTTCCTTAGTGGAGTATTATGCAGAGCAGTAGGCAAAGGCTAAGGAAATTATTGAAATTGTTTTGGTTCTAATTACTTTCTAAAAACTGTGTGGCAAGATAAATATTTTGGGGTGGGGGGAGACTCTTCAATTTAAAAGAAGTATGCGCTGGTTTGTTTTTTAAATCAAGTTTCACTAAAACTTACTAAAAGTTGCTGAACAAGATCTTTATAATAATGGTGTAAGTAAAACACATGCACGCGCACACACACACACACACACACAGAGTAGAGTTCATAGAAAAAAAAAAAGTTGCCAGCCCTGAACTTGTTAAATTAGGATAATCTGGATTCTTAAGTCAACCTTGGGTTCTAATGGTGGTCCAATTTGCCTATGCTGATTTGTTTGTTGTGGGTTTGAAGCTGATCCATTCAAAATCACTCATATTGACAAAAGATAGGTTAAAGTCTAGATTTGCCATTGTAAGTTTGGAATTGAAATGGGTGTTAAAAAGCAGCTACCTAAATGAGATGAATAAATCTAACTATGGGCAAAAGTTGGAGCAACAGACTGGAGTAAGAAGAGTTAGAAATAGCTCTTATCATATTTCTCTTAGTTATAGCAAAAGGACTTACAGGGACTTAGTAGCTAATCCCTCCAGATTGTGTTTATAAACTGCCCAAGTATATATTTCCTGTGTAAGAGATTTACAGTGAGTAAAATTAGGTAGATTTTCATCTATGGTCCAACTATATTTGAAACTATTACTTTACAAGGTAATATATGTCATACATTTGTTTTCTATATGTCTTCCTATGATTTTGTTATTAAGGAGAATGAGATTTATGCCTGCCTTTAAGTAGAACAGAAGAGATCTAAACATACTCATAAATGAATGTTCTTAATCAAATAGCTCTCTATATTTACTAAAAAATGTATTCTTTACAACATATAGGATGCTATGAGACTTAGTGTAAGCTAAAATGTACTACATCCTAAAAACAGAAAACTGAACCTCAAAGTTCTCAGAATTCGGAACCTTAAGAAAAAACACAAATATTATCTTAGAATATATGTATACTACATTTTGAACATTTTCAGGTAAGAATTTGTGGTTATTACTTTTTAATACCAGTTTCATAGTGTAAGAATTATGAGAGCCTTTTTACTTTCTCACCTATTTGATTTTAAGATATTTTGAATTTTTCCCTTAAAAACATCATCACATTTTTGCATTTTGATATGTGTATTAAGTTAAAAGAATTTTAACAATATTTTAATTTTTCCTATTTCAGGAAAGCACACTTAAAACCATTCAGGGAAAAATTACTTAGACTTTTCCAAAGAAATTTGAAATATTTTCAATTACTGGATAACTTAATGGATATTCTGAACATTTTTTAATTCATATTTTTAAAAGATTTGTAATCTTCAAAAATTATTGAACAATTTAAGATAGGCAATAACTGTTAATACAGTGTTCTTTCATGAATTAAAAGTTACTTATAGAATAAAGGTACCTCAGGCTTCAGTGACATTGATGAATTGCTTTAGCCCTAAAAGCCAGAATGTAATCCTGCCGTATATGCTGAGGAGATTATCAAAATGTACAGTCTTTCCATAGATCATATTATGTCACTCACACATACAATTTTGAGAAGATACTTAAAGATTAAGCCTGCTGTTAATCTTGACCTTATTCTGAGCCTTTAAATACATTCCTCTTGACAATTTTAATGGAAAATATATAAATCTTCATTTTGCAGAGCCTCACAAGCAAAAAGAAAGGTCACTTCACTAGTCATGATTTCTGTTATAAACATTATCATAACTGTGAGATAGCTTTAATTCCATGGAATAAGAGATAAACTAATATTTTATTAGTGCTCCAGAATATGTCTGAATAAGTGATATGATTTAGTGGCAATGAATAAAGTTTACCATCCATGTATTCTCATTCTTTTTCCTTAGATTATCCCTTAGATATAATTATTGTGTATAAAATTGTTTATTGGATAAGGATATTTTGTTATGCTTAGCTTATGTTTTTTCAATTGAGTCACAAAATTTCTTTGCCCTAAATATATATTTTAAAATGTTTAATATAAGATTTTTAAATATATATCACTTAATTTAAATATATAATTGTTCACTTTTAATATGACATTTGGAACTTTGGAAATCATTACTAATTTGTTCATTACATTTTGTTAGTCAGTATTTTTGTATCTCTTAAGAGTATTATGTCTATTTTACTGACTATGGAATTCAAAAGAAAATGAGTGATAAACAGTAAGTCAGTATTATAATGCTGATTTCCTAATCCTAGACATATTTCCTTTATAATCTAGATACTAAATTAAGAGTTCCATAGGAATTGGTGTGTTTATATCCTCATTGATAGAGAGTTGGTGTAGGGGTTATCTATTGTATGAGGGCACCCTCCTTTTCCACTTGCCTTCAGCTGTGGAGAAATAGATTCACAGAATAATTTGAATTCAAATATATTTTAATATTCATCTCCCAGTATGCTAATATCAATAATTTCTCTCTGGCCTAAGCCCTGTTTCTGTAGACTGCCCTCCTTTTCAAATATATTAAGTACCATGTTTGGCAAGAAAAGAAGTATTGATTTATTAATTGGTTCTTATATATTTGTTATTTAATTCATTTAGATTTATTGAGATGCCTCAATTGCAAAGCACTATTCTAGACACCACCAGCCCTGTGCTAAACATTATGTATTAAATATTATGCATTAAGATGTATTCATGTACGCTCCTGTTCATTTTGAATGTGTTGAAAAAATATTCACATATTTTGACATGTTTGCAGGTTTCTTGTCACTCAGGACATTTTCATATGTATTCATTTAGAAAAGAATGAAAAATTCTGGGTTTTTACCTTTGTATATACAGGAACTCACTAAAATTAGGAAAGTCTTTGAACTATACTATTATGGCCTTTTGTTCTAATTATCATTATCTAATATAACATTATTATTCATGTCATTTTCTTATACATTTCTACATATCTCCTAGGGAATGTAATTTAAAAGGTTTCTCCACTCATTGAAACCCACTTATGTGGCACATTTAAGACTGTGCATAAGACTGGAGAGACTAGTTGTTAAATTAGTACTGATGAAAAATTATCATTGTTGGGTTAATATCGTCAAGAAAAATCAGGGGTGAGGGTGGATTAGGGTGATATCTTAGTATATTTTCAAACTTTCCTCTTTATAAACTTGTCCACATAATCAGTCCATTGTATATTCTTCCAAATTTCTTTTAAACTATTATGTATTCAGTATCAAAACCATCTCATGTCTCCTTTTTCTGAACTGAAAGCGTCATATATTCTTTTCTATACTTATTTTTTATTGTAACAAAACTTTACAAGTGTGGATTTTTAGAACACATTTTTCAAGTAAGGAAAATAACTTATAATTGAATTATTGATGTTATGAGCTAGTTATGACCTACTCATAAACGTAAGCAATATTTTAAGGCAAACATTGTCAAGTAATACCCCTGATTTCGACATACCTTTGTTAGTACTTTATTAATTGAGTTATTTTTGATAGCTGAAAATCAAATAGTGGCAAAATATCTTATGATCACTTCTTAGTTCCTCACCAATATTTTCTAGGTTATTGATGACTGAAATGAACGTTTTTACTGAAAATACAGATCAACAAGAGCCTTCTGGACCACCTAGTGCAAGGTTTCTTATGGCTGTAGTCAGGGCCAAGTTCAGACTGATGTAGGTTGTTTAGTGTGCACAGTTTAAACACAATTTTAAAATATTTGGGTTTAAACATCATTCAAACAAAAATGCACTTTGCTGCACTGCTTTTTACTGCTACATAGGTTTTTCATTTACTTTCATTACCTTCCTGACCAGTGAAGGCACTTCAATTTCCCATTCTTTGTTTAGTCTGAGACAAATTTTACATATGGGGAGAGAAACATTTTCATCATTCTGCATGTGCCCTTTGTTGTATCAACTTGTAGGTAGGTAATACTCTTCAAAAAAGTTTTGGCATATTCATATTTTTATAGTATCTATTTGCTATATATTGGTTGAACCGCTTAAAAGTATTCTCCAGATCATACATCTAGGAATGCTATCACAATAAAGAAGCAGGTGGATTTGAGGGTGATGCATTTTAAACTGCAACTTTTGCTCAGGCTGTAGGTATTTTTCAGTAATTTCTTGGTTTGGGTCCTTTTAAATATTCATATTGAATATAATATTATTCTTTAATTTATACTTTTAATAAGCATATTTAGTTAACATAACATATTTGGAAAATAGTTTTTTGAAAGTATTATGCACAGGAGAAATAATATGTTTGATATTTGTAATGATAGCTTAATGTTGAAATAGTTTCCTTCAGTAATCCTGAGATACTACTATTTTAAGCAATTGCTGTATATTTGGAGTTTGAGTAATCCTTCTAGAAAGAAAAAAAGATAGCAGTTTTAATCTGTGGTGTATTGCAGCCAATATTCATGAAGATGTATGTCTATCACTTTTTTTATACTGCTAACTACAAAAAATAAGAAATATCATTTTATTAATTTTTCTTTCTAAAAATTTTACCCTGAAACCATTTGAGCTGTTTTATCTCATTCTAAATTATTCTTTGGCTCTGAGGAACTACTTACCACTTATAAACTATATTATGATGGTGTTTTCAACTAGCAAGTTTTCATTAATTTTATAAATGTATTACAGTACACTTTCTATCACAGTATAAGATAAAATGGGGTAATAAATAATTAAAACTTAATCCTAGTTGTCAAAGTAAACAAAATCCATTACCTGATGTAATACTCTGGACTCTTTCATAATGGTTTGACATCATTAGAAGAAAGTTATATACTTTTGTAAATGGAAAAACATTAAATGTATTAAATGCTTATGATAACAATGCCATATTCAAATTATGAGAAAATATTTTTTTTTCTTAAATAGCTTTAGAAAAATGACCTTTGCTGTATTTCATAGCTAGCTTTATGTGTCAACTAGAATAGTATTCAATTATTTAATCAAACACTAATCTTGCTGTTGTGAAGATATTTTGTAGATGTGGTTAATGTCTACAATTCTTTGGCTTTAAATCAAAGAGATTAACTGAAACAAACGTGAATGGGTCTCATGCAATCAGTTGAAAGGCTGTTAGAGCAGAAATTGAGGTTTCCTGGAGAAGAAATTCTGCTTCCAGACTGCAGCATCAAATCCTACCTTGAGTTTCCAACCTACTGGCCTGATCTGCAGAAGCCCCAAACCTACAATCTCACAATTCCTAATTCCCTAACATATTAACCTAGCTGTCTGCCTGTCTGGCTGGCTATCTATCTCTCCAATTAGTTCTGTTTATCTGGAGAACCCTAACTGATATATAGAGGATCAGTTTATTATAAGTCTTACAATAAGGCAACTCAATATTTGAAATACAAATCATATTTGGATTTAATTGGAAATGGGTGAAATTGACATTTTAAAACTATTTAGGTTTAAAATTGATTGACCTTCTTGTGGAATGTTTCTGTTCCCTTACAAAAAAATTATAAGAGCTTTATTTTATATCTTTGCCTGAATTACAATCTATCCTCCATCAAACCCCCTGCCTCCCCACAAAAAAAACTTTTATAACTATGTAAAATATAGTTATTTTTATCTGTTCTGCTCCAACAGATAGTCACACATGCACTTACTGTATTGGAGAAAATCAGGCTATCTTTAAATGAGAAAATATTTTAAACTTAATTTCAAGAGTGTATTATTTGTTAGTCACAATTTAAGAAAATAGTCTGTAAAGGGTGGCTATGTAAAATGAAGGACTTAGTTTTAAAAAACAAAAATGTTTTCATAAAAATATATAGATTTCTGTGAATGCACCCCAGCTGAAACAACTAGAAACACAATTCTAGTTGAACCGGGTTGTACATATTGGTACTTGTTGGAACAAGGTAAGGTGTACACCACGGGGAACCTTTGTGCATCTCATGAAGAAGAAATAAGAAATAATTTTATACAGTTTGAGATTGGGTAAAGTGATTTTGTAGAGAATTGATTAAAGAACTGTTTTATTCTGGATACCATAAGAAAGAAGGGGGAATTCTATGATTGGTTCTCTTAGAACTTTTTATCCATGAGGGAAGGACAGAGTGGGGGTAAAGCTGTAACAAGGCGAAAAAAGCAGCTTTTGCTCATGTTGGCTGGCAGATGGGGATATTTAGTAACAAAAACAGTGTTTTTGTTTTTGTCTGTCTTCAAACATGATTGCTGAGTGGTCTTGTTTTTTTCTGTTCCATCATGCTCATAGATGACCTTGCCTGATGTTAGTGGGCTGTGAAACTCATCCTGTTTGATAAGATAAAACCACACTTACTCTTAGATCCAGATAAGCTTTTTTTTTTTTTTTCTCTCAGATAGGACATGAGAATGGATAGTTGCAAACAGCTGGGAGGCTGGGCCATCAGTGAAGATAATTTCAAAGAAATGAGATCCAAAGTTGGGGACTTTTAGGGATGAGGGAGGAAGGAGAATGGTCAAGAATTACCAAGGTGGAGGGGCACTTGGGTGGCTCGGTCAGTTGAGCACCAGACTTTGGCTCAAGTCATAATCTTGCAGTTCAACCCCCACGGGCTTGCTGCTGTCAGCAGGGGGGCCAGCTTTGGATACTCTGTCCCTCTCTCTGACCCTCCCCTACTTGCACTCCCTCAAAAATAAATAAATATTGGGGGACCTGGGTAGCTCAGTCAGTTGAGCATCTGACTTCAGCTCAGGTCATGATTTCACGGTCTGTGTGTTTGAGCCCCTCTTCTGGCTCTGTGCTGACAGCTCAGAGCCTGGAGTCTGCTTTAGATTCTTTGTCTTCCTCTCTCTCTGCCCCTCCCAATGCTCACACTCTGTTTCTCTCTGCCGCTCAAAAATAAATAAACATGAAAAAATATTCTAAAAAGCAATAAATAGACATTAAAAATAATTATCAAGGTGGAACAAGAAGGACATGTGTCCTGCACTGGCACATTAATATGAGGATTTGGGAAGATAAAACATCTACCCATCTCTTGAGATACAGGGGAATGTTTTCAAGAGAGACAGTTCAGACAGAACAAAAAGTAAAGAGAAACTTCAATGGAAAGTCTAAAGCTAAAGAGATTTCATTGATAATAGGCATTACAGAATTCAAGAAGGCATAGTCCAAGTGTTTTAGGACATGTAGAAATATAGAGAATTGTGTCATAAAAGGATATAAAATAATCACATGGAGATTAAAGTTTAGAGAATGAAGCATTTGGAAATTCTGGGCTTCTTGTGAAACTAACATTATGGAGGATACAAGGTAGGGTAACATTGGTTTTGATAATCCCAGTACCAGTCGAGTGGTGGAGGATGACAGAGAGGTAGGGATTCTGTGGGGAGCACTCAGAGTTCTTGGGCTCACCTTTGATTCCTTCTGTGAGACTGAATTATAAAGGGCCCCACTCTGAGCCTACTCTGAGCCTCAGAGCTTTCTCCTGACCCCTGCTGAAGTGTTACAGCAGAGGGACATGGTTAGTTCTGGTATGTAGATTTCCTCCCGTATTTAGCCAGTGAGGTTTAAAGTTCTAACAATACTTCAAAGGTTAACCGATCCAAATTGTGTTAACTGACACAAGCCTTGTTTGTGTCCTTCAGATAAGAAACTACAGAATTCAATGTAGAGCAAGCAAATTTGGAAAGATTTTGGTACAGATCCAGAGCTCAGGGAGTTTTCAGGCACCTTAGATGGATTATAGAAAGCAGGAGAGTTTTGGACAATAAATTACTGGGGAAGAAGTAAGACCAGTTGCAGAGAAGGAATGGGTTGAATGATGAGAGGTTTGTACTGAATTATTTTTCCTACAACTGGTCAAGGACAGAAAGATGGGATAAAATATAGATTCTCTCTTTGTTTAATGAAAACATCTCAAGTGACATAGTCCAGTGGTGTCCAAGGAATTGTCAGTAGAATATCATGAGGTTACCTTTCAAAACTTGATATTTAGCAAATCACTTCTCCTTGCTGAAATGAACAAAGTACCTTCATGCTAGAGAAGAGAATCACTGCTCTAGCTCCAGGATTATGTTCTTAAGTTTTTATATATATACATATATTTTTATATTAAGTAGCTTAATAATGTCAAAGCCAAGAACTCTTTGATTTTATTTGTATGTTTCCTACAGTTGTAAGGTGGTTACTGCTCCAGCCATCACATCTACATTCTAATCTAGAAAAAAATGAGTAAAGTAGGAAGGACAAAAGTTGACTGTTCCACCCAACACTGTTTGCTTATATCTCTTTTGATGGAACAGTGTCACAGAACCACTAGGGAAGGGTGAAAACATGATTTTTTAAAAACATGATCAGTTAAGCTGGGTACATTGCTAATCCCAATAAAAGCAGTGTTCTGTTAGTAAGAAAAAGAGATACTTGATGATACCCTAGAAGTCTACCACAACTAGTCACTGGCTTTATGACCTTGGTCAATTTCACCTCTCTCATTATCAATTATGTTTAATATCTATTATGTTTAATAGAGATGATAATAATACTTACCTGGAAAACATGTTGCAGATCAAATGAAAAGTAATTTGCCCAGGTTTGATACATAAAAACTCTAGATGGTGGTATTATAATATCTGTTTATGGACACAGGCAAAATAGGCATGCACACATGGCAGAATTAACAATATTACACACTTGAACATTCATATCTGTGTTACAATCTCATTCAATTCAATATATAAATTTACATAGTTTGGACACTTTTGGTATTAAACAATACCAGTACTTCCTTCATTCTTCAGTTTACCCATGACACCTCTTGCATACTTATTCTCATTCTGAGATTTGTAAAATCTCCTTCATTAAGTATGGAGTGGGCCCTGAATATTCTAGAAGATAAATTAAAATCTTATGAAAACCTTCAGATATCAGTCTTGTTTTTGTATCATAAAACTCTGTACTCCTAAGATGGCTCTTTAGGAAAACTTAGAATCTCTTTTAACTCTCTTCAGTAATGATTACCATAACTGATTCCCTTGCAGTGTCTTGGATCACTGCTGTTCTGGTGTTACAAAATTAATACTTACACTAGGGGGCGGCATAACATTTCCTCTTGCTCTTACATAGACCAGTATATATAGTAAATAATCATGGATTAATAGATTTGTCAATTACAGTTATTACAGTTTTATTAGATAAAAGTCACTTTAAAATTTCACAGACCAGGAAGTCAGTATGGACGTGTGACATAGGTATGATATAGTTACTGTATACTCTATTCATGTATTTTGCCACATAATTATTTTCTACCTTAGTCACATGCGATGTATTTATCAAAATGGAGCTGACATGGAGTTGATGTCTAACTACCTTACTAGACTATCATTCTTGGCTGTAATTGTGTCATTTCTCATTATTGAAGTTGATGTTTGTGGGTATTCCTAAGTATCTTCAGCCAAATCATTTTGTCAATCTTAATGCCCAATTTATTTTAATGTAGTAGTTAATTTATAATTAAATTTGATGCATATTTTCATGGACTACATTATTAAGCAAAATAAAGGTGGACTGTGATGACCATTATTTGTTGAAGCAAGAATAGCTAAAACATGAAAATGAAGAATATTTGAAATTGTGAAATCTAACATTTATTGCATTATTGCCACAAGTCACATTACAGAAAAATAGTTGAAAAATGCCTGAGATTCAAATTTCCCACTTTTACTAAAAGTCAGTGGAATTTCCTTCATGCAAATTGGGATTACAATTCTTAGACAAAATGTACAGATAGCATAAAATAACACAAACTGTTCTGTTTGTTACTAATCACCGTGAAATTATTGATACAACATAAAGATGCAATTTTTATGGATCAAGACTTGGAGAAGTTTGATATTATGATACATGCTGCTACTCAAAAACTCAACAGGCTATATTCAGGTGGAATGATACTAAAAAAATTTCAGATGTAACATATTACATATTGCTGTCCTGGAGACCCACATTTAAGACAATCTATTACCATGTCATTTCACGGTAAAGGGTTATGCAGTAAATAATAGTAGTAGTGGTAATAATAGTAATAATAATAACAACAATAATAATTAAACAATTTGCTCTTCTTTATACAGTGCCTAGCATAGCTCTAAGCATAATTTGATGATGTAAGGAAAAATATTGGAAACTAAGGATATTGTTTACTTATAATGTTAAAATGGTCTAATTAAAATACTGTATCAATTCAATTCATATATGCTATAGTCAATAATTATTCTCCTTCCAGGCACTAAACATGCCACTCTTTGACACATTAATAAAGTGCTAATACAGTCCTATCAACTATTGAAACTATAGGCTATGTGAGATATTCTCTCTTTCCCTCAGCACCCGACATAAAATAAGTATAATATCTATTCATGGACACAAGCAAACTAGGCATGCACCCATGGCAAAATGATTCTTTCTCTCTCTCTCTCTCTCAACTCCCCTCTTGCTACACCCCACTGTAGTCTAGAAAAGCACAGAAGATATTCTTACTCCAGTTTCAGTCTGTCTGCATGTTTGTTTCTCAGGAAGTACATGTAATTCTCCTAGCAGTTTTGGCCAGGTCTAGGGATCAAAAAATTATTTATTTGAAACGTAATTAAGAATTCCATTCCCCCGACCTCAGCCACTGAATATAATATCAGAGGTCTGAAAATAACAGTGGTAATATTTTGGGAAATCTGAAGTAAGCTGGTGGCCAAAGTTCCACTGGATGACCACAATCCTAGGAATTAGAAACATAAATAAGAGAGAAAGAAGGGAGGGAAAAAGGAGGGATGGAGTGAGGAAAAAGAATGTTAAAGAAAGCTCATTCTTCTTAGGCAGTTAAGAAGACTGTCAGCTGATACAAGAAGGTATATCAATTTAAATAACTGCATGATGGCACATCCAGATTTGGCTGGGATAATCCCAGCTAAGGCTGTGGTCTTGGAATGCTTAATAATGGTACTACCCTCACCTCTCTGATTTGGATGATAATCTATATGAGAATCCTTTAAATGTAGGAACCTCCACAGTGATGGGAATCCGTTTGGAACAATTTCCTATTCTCTATCCTGGCTGAAGTTCTGCATTATTTGTAGATCCCTGCGAGAATGCTATCTCCGAATGATGCCATTAATATAATGCTTGGTTATTTTTTCAACAACCCTAAACCTTGTATATGCAATGATGAAAGGAATACCGTTATTCTTTTTCCCACCTTTTTGGCAGTTTGGGTTTAGCTGCATGATGGAAGAAGGGTTATTCAGAGGCAGGGTGGTGCACAGGCACAGGGTCACTGAGAGGTCATCTGTGGCAGATGCAGTAGAATGAAGAGGAGAACAGGCCACAGTGAGTGTCCAGTGACCGTGTGTGAGCCAAGCCTTGTCAGTGGAAATTCCCTGGGGCCCATGAGCCAGCTGCATTGTTCCAAGCTGACTATTTAGTGGAAGAATTTTTCCCAAGCCAGTTTTGGTTCCTCAACAAGCCTCATTCAACAAGGTCACCTTTGAATCTGTCACCTACCTAATACTCTTCCAATACATGTATTTTATGCTTCATGTAATGAGTTAATTTTGGTTATTTTTAGCTGAGAAACCTGACTAGAATTTGGGACAACTGTGGAATTGGCAATTTTTTTCAAGGACATGAGTATTGTGCCAGATTTTACATCTAGAGACTTTTGACAGTGTTCGCTCCCTCCTTTGCTTCTCGTCAGTCCTCTTGCTGGTTTTCTATAGTGAAAGGTGTTAAGCCTCTGGAACGAGACTTAGGTTTGAATTCTGGCAATGTAACCCGGGCCAGCCATTTATCCTCTTTTAGGTTCGGTTTTTTATCTATACATAACAAAATTGTAATTCATTTAGCTCTTGCTATATACCAGATGTTATTTGAAACACGTTATATAAATCATATGTAATTACTGTTGAATTGCTTTAAGAGGGGTATGCGTGAACAGGATTATTGTAAAGATTAAATAACATAAGGGAATTCTATACTTCAGAGCCTGATACATAATCAAAGCTATTTTTATTTTTGCCATTATTGATATCTTAAATAAGGCTTATCCTTCCTCCTTTCTGAAGCTAATACAGGGTCTTATGCTTTTCAGATAGAACATGAGGGATGCCAAATGAATAATACTTATTGTAGGTGCTACAGGGAATCCCATGAAAAATAAGCCAGGAAGTTGATCATAAAATTTAGCACCTATATATGACCTGTGAGAGGATTATCTAGTTTATTCAGTGTGGGAAAACTGAAGTTCTCTTTATACAAATTTCAAACTAGATGATCATAATTATCACCTGAAGATTTAGAAAATACAGCATCCTGGACTTCACTTAATATCTATGGTTAGGCTCCAGGAATCTAGCTTTCTTAAGAGCTCCCGGATGACTCTCATTGTTCTAGGATCAAATACCTCTTACTTGACTTCAACCGACTGGTTTCAGAAGGACACTTGGATGTCACACACTCACATTTGACATGAGAAATGAGACTCTGTTCTCCTTCTTTCTTAGATTCTCTTTGTCCAACACTCCTCCTCATCCCACTTTGCCCCCAAATGGAAACTTTAGAAAGTTTGCAGAAATGCATGTTTTGTTGTAAGGAAAAATGCAATTAGAAAAAGCTTAGTTAGAATATAAAGGACATAATCTTAAAATTTGATAGAGTCTAACATCTACACACCAGATGAAAATGTAAAACTTCATGTTCTAAGCAGAAAAAAAAATCTAGCTGTCGCATCAGCTTTGTGAGACAATTTAGTTAACTTAGCCAATTCCCTTCTCAACCATGCTTCAATATATTAACTCATGAAGAAATTAGAAGTAATAATGCACATCATAGTATTTAAGAATCTTCAATGTATGCCATTTTCTTCAGTCATTGTGTTGAACAACAAAGCAAATGGTTGAGCTAATAGTTAACATCAGGTAATTTACAACATAAAAGACATAAGGGTGAATAGCTTTATGAAATGTAGGGTGATAGTAGGTACTTTTATGAAAAGTATGTGGAAGATTTAACAGTGATAGTCTGGATTTATAAATAAAATCATATATGCTAATTATATTCTTATTTAATCATATATCTCAATTACCCTTTGGTATTAAAATTATTTTAAAATTTCGTGCAGGTACTGGGTGTTATGTGTAAGTGATGAATCACTAAATTCTACTCCTGAAACCAATATTGTACTATATGTTAACTAACTAGAATTTAAATAAAAACTTAAGAGGTGCCTGGGTGGTTCAATTTGTTAAGCGTACGACTCTCGATTTCAGTTTAGGTCATGATCTCACGATTTGGGAGATCAAGTCCTGAATCAGGCTCTGTGCTGTCAGCTTGGGATTCTCTCTCTCTCTCTCTCTATGCCCCTCCCCAACTTGCACATTTGCTCTCTCTCTGTCTCTCAAAATAAATAAATATACATCTAAAAATTTAAAAATTAAAAAAAATATAAATTTACATTATTGACTGTTTATCAATTAAATATTCAACAAAGACATTTTCATTTTTCTTTTTCTTTTTCATATAGGTAACTGGACAGAAGCTAGTTAATTGGATTAAGTGAGTTAAATGGCATATTTTATATGTCATATATTGCACTAAGGTAAAAAAGATTATTTAGTAAAATATATGATCTTAGTAAAATTCAGAGCTTAAGTTATTTTTCTAGTACTTTCAATTCACTTTGGAATTTTTTTCCTTCAGCTTTTTTCACTCCTAGTGTTTGCAATCTTCTATTTAGTAACTATTAAGAGTAATGGAAGTTCTCAAACCAAAGCAGATAATGAATTATTTGTAAGTTGTTTATAGCTGAAAGAGCGCCATCATTTTCTAGGATATATTATTGGGTTTTTCATTTATAGGAATAAGATAAGAGAAACTGTCCATTTTCTAATCACTGGGCTTTGCAGCACACATTTGTCAAGGCTTGGCTTTCAGCTTTAGACGGTTCATAATATGTATGTTATCCTCCTGTCTTTCTCAGAAGATTATTTTTCAGGGAAAATACAAGAAAATGAAAAGATCTGAAGCCTTTTAATATATTTTTCGGTAAGGTGTGGGTGCTTCTAAATTTATTTTCTCCTAATTGCTGGCTGTGCTGCAAAGGAGAGGAATGGGGGATGGGCAAAGCAAAGAGAAAAGCACCTTGTAATGTGTCAGCAGAAAGGAGCCTTTGAGCAGCCCTTTGGTGTTATTTGTAAGGAGCTTTCTACTATCTCTATCCTCATCAGTCTGGCCCAATTCTAAACTCTGTGTGTGTGTGTGTGTGTGTGTGTGTGTGTGTGTATACATACAATAAAGATAAAAGGTCTAAATGTAGTTACAAACTCTGGGATATCTGGGAGGAATAGGAACATTTTTAAGGATTAAGGATGTTTTTATGCTAAGAAAATATAGTAACTTTTTGAAGTAGAGAATAAAGGCAACATAATTCATTGCAAAACAGAAGCTAGAGACAAAAAATACATGGCTAAAACTGATAATAAATATCCTTAGAGTGGAGACTCACAAGATAATAGCATATTATTCTTCTAACCTTATATTTTTATATGATTACATATTCATAATACAAAAAGAATATGATTTTTGATCAGGCAGGTACCATTATTATCCACATTTTACTTAGGGAAAACTTGAGAATCTAAGGTTATTGCCAGAGATTATAAAAGCTGTGAGTGGTTCAGCCTAATTTTGTCTTAAGTTGTGTTTTAGTCACAACCACAGTAAGTGAAGGTAATTATATTAATTTTATTATAATAATGCTTTAAGTACTTCCATTTCACAAAGAAAAATAACTAAGAGGTCAGTTAATTAAACAATACAAATTTTATATATTATTTACAAAATACATACTTTATATTCTACCCTTAAAACAGTTTATGAGGAGAACCTAGGAGGCTCATTTGGTTAAGTGTCAGACACTTGATTTTGGCTCAGGTCATGACCTCACAATTTGTGAGTTCTAGCCCCACGCCAGGCTCCGTGCTAGCAAGGCAGAGCCTGCTTGGAATTCTCTCTCTCCTCCTCCCTTTTTGTCCCTCCCCCATTTGTGCTCATGCTCTCTCTCTCTCTCAAAATAAATAAACTTAAAAAAAAAAACAGTTCATGAAAAAATCTATATATAGTAAAATTATATTAAACTAAAAATCAATATATATTTCCAAAAATAAGTCTACAAGTATTCCCAGGGATATGCATATTTTTGCCTTTATAAGTTTTAATTTTATATCATCTGGTTATATAGGTTTGTCAGAGAATCAATAGTGAATACTTAGCCCACTAAATTAAAAATGTGAACTTTTAAAGATAGTTTGTATGAAAACTTTTGAAAAGTAAAAATAATCACATTTAATATAACTTGTTGAGCTATCGCCTACCAATCCCTTATACCTGTTTTGTGTGCCAAATGCCGCACACGATAAAATTACAGTTCATTAACTTTCTTTAATACAAGTTAAAAGGAACGGGACACCTGGGTGGCTCAGTCGGTTAAGCATCCGACTTTGGCTCAGGTCATGATCTCATGGTTCACCATTTCGAGCCCGGCATCGGGCTCTGTGCTGACAGCTCAGAGCCTGGAGCCTGCTTTGATTTCTGTGTCCTCCTCTCTCTCTGTTCCTCCTCTGCTCTCATTCTGTCTCTTTCTCAAAAATAAATAAAGATTTTAAAAAAAGGAACAAGTTGTGTGGCAGAGATGCCTCCAAATGTGAAGTAAAATATATTGCTATATTTTCTGCTAAAAATTTGCTAGTTTTGCAAACTGATTTATAAAAGGGAGAAGGAGATAAGCAATGACTTTCACCAGAAGGCAAACTACCAGTAAAAAATAAGGTTATATTGTTGACAGTAGATAGGAAGCTAAGTAATCTGATTTTTTGTTTTAGCAATTATCTTTCATCAAATCTAGCAAAATGGACTCATGTATTTATTCATCAAATATGAATTACGCAGGATAGTAGCATTATCTGATGATTTTCCCTTTCTCCTCTAGTAGTTGCTTAGTCATCAGGGTGTGGAATCACACCTATTCTCCTTGCTTGAGCCTTTTGAAAGTTATCAAGTAGAGTATAATAACACTATAAGTGAGAGGCAGGAAGAGACTTTCAAATGGAAGACAAAAAATAGTAAATAACTTATGAGATATAATAGACATTCTACAGAGGAGTGTTTTAATTACTGGTAGGATAAAAGGTGTCATTAATCATCTGATCAGTTTCACAGGCTATAAACATGAATACCCTGCTGATATTTTATAATTTCAGAATCTCAAAATAGGTAAACTATTATCTTCAATTGTAGTAAATGTCTAAAAAGAAGATATTTCACAATTGAATATTTGGGTTTTTAATGGTTTTTATTTTTTATATATTTAATTTCTTATTACCAAGATTAATTAATAGATGATTGACAGAAAAGTTAACTAGATAAATAAATTTAGAGATAAGGAATTAATGACATAGAAAGAACAAAACAGACTGCTATTAATATCTGTCATTTTCAAAATATCAGAATACTACAAATAAAATATCATACATATACATATAAAACTCCTTTGAAATATTGTTATCCCAAGCGTATTTTCCATGTCTAAAATTATTTTTATAGGCATCATTTAGAAAAGCTGCTTTCCAAATAAAATATTTATTCTACTTTGAACACTGTCAGACTTTTTTTTAAATATTTAGGTACTTAGGATCAAAACCTAGAATCCTGACAATTTCCTACTAAAATAACTTATGAACTTGCATTTAGTCCCAGTAACAAGTTATTTCCTGCTATTAGTATTTACATTAATAATTACATATGTACATATATTTGCATGAATTATATATATTTTAATGTTTATTTAGAAAGAAAGAGCATGAGCAATGGAAGAGACAGAGAGAGAGACAGAGAGAGACAAAGAGAGAGAGAGACAGAGACAGAGAGAGAGGATCCCAAGCAGGCTTCATGCTGACAACCAGGAACCCAGTGTGGGGCTTGATCCCACTAACTGTGAGACCATAATCTGAGCCAAAATCAAGACACTTAACTGACTGAGCCACCCAGGGGCCCCAAAGATTTATTTTAAGAGAGAGAGAGAGAGAGAGAAAGAGAGAGCACGAGGTGGGGAGAGGGGCAGAGGGGGAGAGAGAGAGTGAATCTTAAGCAGGTTCCATGCTCAGCTCAGACCCTGATACAAGCGTGATCCCATAACCCTGGGATCATAACCCTGGGATGATCTAAGCTGAAATCAAGAGTCAGATGCTCAATCAACCAAGCCACCCAGGTGCCCTTTGTACATCTTTTATTTGTCTTTCTAGATGGACAAGTTGACCTGAGTGAAGGAGTATTGGATTTAGAATTTGAAGATTTAGTTCTTACTTATTCTGTCTAATTAAGACTTAGTTTCTGGATAATTATGTATAATGTTTGTGAAAGTATGTAACTACTCTGCGATACATATATTCATTTATTTCTACATTCCTATAACATTTATTGATTACCTGTATGTGTCAGATTCTGTAATAGGCACTATTAATACAATGGAAAGCAATAAGGATTTGGTTCTTTGTTTCTAGAATGTACTGTCTTATGCAGTGGTCACCGAATTGGAGTGTATGCAGTATTCTAGAAAGTGTACAATATGCTTTATGTGGAATAAGTAGAAATATTAAAAATTATCTTTATATATGTGATTATCTCATTTTAAAATGTTTTATAATATTTTATCCTATAGAGAAATCCATGTATTTATTTGCTTATTAGTTTAAAAGTCTATTGCTAATAGGATTGTGCTATCAAACGAATTCAGTGACTAAATTAATATAAGGGAAAAGAATCAAATGAAAAGGAAAATGTTACAGCCAAAGACAATATAATTTTTAAAGATTGATTTACATTTTTTTTGGCTGGAGTATTTTGAAACATCACATATGTGAAATCCTCTGTAGTTTTGCAGTTAAGCATCAATATGAACATAATATGTTTTAGACACATTTCCAAACATTTAATTTGAATTAACACATTTTATCTTCACAGCAACCCTATTTGAAAAGTACCCTAATTGTATCTAACTTATAAATGTCATTCAAATTCAGGTAATTTGTCTCCAGTGCCAGAGTTCACATCCACTATGCTAGCCTGTCTCTTACACATCAAGTTCTTTGATAGAGTGCAATGATAATGGCAGATCTGGAAACAAGTATAGTATTAATAGCTTTAATCTATTTTTCATTATTTGCATCTTCACATTGTGTCATGAAATAGGCAATCTTTCTTTTGCTGTGAAGTACATCTTTCCACACAGCATTAATTTATAGTTTTCTGATCGTATTCTTTTAAAATTCTGTTTGAATAGTCATCAAAGACTGAGTCAAATTTCAACCTTGCAATATACTGAGAGCAATACATCTGGACATGGAAACATGGAGCCTATTGAGATAACTACTCTGCACCAATAGGAACCTCAATTTTATACTGAATATTAATAATATTTTAAATTATATATAAAATGCTGAATGAAAAACCTGCTTACCTTCTTCAATAGAATTCTATTTTTTATTGAAACTGATTCATATCACATATACTTTGGGGTTCGTCAAACTATTATTTTCATTTTTATGTCAGTTTTAATAAGGCATAATTTTTTTTAGTCATTGAGTTACTTTCAGAAAACCCTGGTAGTTTTATTTATTTTGTATCAAAACCAAATACAAAGAATTGTTTTCTGTGAGTTAACTTGTATGGTATGTTCATTATTTAAAAATGTATAGGGGCTTCTGGATGGCTCAGTTGGTTAAATGTCTGACTCGTGGTTCGGCTCAAGTCATGATCTCAGGGTTTGTGAATTTGAGCCCTGCGTTGGTCTCCTCGCCGACAGCAGCAAGTAGTCTTCTTGGGATTCTCTCTCTCTGTCCTTCCCTTTCTCTCTCTCTTTCTCTCTCTCTCAAAAGTAAATAAATAAACTTAAAAAAATTTCTACTAGGCACTATTGTGTAAGCAGATGTTGTGGGGTAGGTGCTAGAAATGTAATAGTGAGCAAAAACACACAAGTTTCCTGCATTCATAAAACTTATGGTTTAGCAGGTGAGGTAGGTGTTAATCACTCAGTATATTTTATTAGGTTCGCAGGGTGGCCATAACACAGAACCACAAACTGGGTAGTTTGAAATAACAGAAATTTATCTTCTCACAGTTTGATGCTAGATTCTGACTTCAGAAATCAATGTATTGGTAGGGCCATGCCCAATCTGAACCTTTAGGGGAGATTCCTCTCTTGCCTCTTCTAGTTCCTGGTAGCCTCAGGCATTCCTTGGCTTGTGACAGCAGTACTCCAATTTTTGCCTTCGTCTTTACATGATATTTTCCTTTCTGTGCTTGAGTGTCTCTATGTCTACACATGTGTGTGTCTCTGCTTCTTTTCTTATAAAGATACAGACCGTGACTAGATTAAAAGCCCACCATATTCCGATTGACTTTATTATGACTAATTACATCTGCGAAGACTCTAGTGCCAAGTGAGGTCATTCTGAAATATTGAGGGTTAGAGCTTCAACGTATCTTCTTGGAGGATACAGTTCAGCCCATCATAGGTTCATTGCAAACTGTGTTAAGTATCATGAAGGAAAGGTACAACCAGAATGAGAGCATGTACAATGGGGAACAGATCGAGTGTGGAATGTAGGGATGGCTGTATAAAAATCATAAGCAGGCAAAGATGGCAGAAGGTGGGATTCAGTAGAGAAAATGGAATAGTCATGTGACTTTCTAAGAGAGGAAGCTTAACATCTTTTAGAAGCTGAAGGAAAGCCAGTATGGCTAGAGATTTTAGAGTTGGTGAGAAATTGGTGGAGATGGGACTGTACATAGAATCTAAAGTTCAGTATTTAAGTTTCCTTTGGAGGTATGCTGAAAAAATGATCTGATTGTATCTTGAAAATATCACTCCAGCTCTTGGGAAATATGAGATGGGGAGAGTATAACGATGAATGCAGATATACAAGCTGAGGGTCAATTGTAGAAGGCTAAGCTGGAAATGGTTTGGACTAAAACAATGTAATTTGAGATATGTGTTCAGATTTAATATGCTTTCACTCAACAAAATCAACAGGATGTATGATAAATAGTATATGGGGAAGGAAGTCAAAATATGTGCCAAGAGTGCTCCTAAATTATTCTCGTGTAGCACTGTACAAGTATCAGTATCACTCACTGGCAAAGAGGTAGTGATAGTAAATATGTTAAGTGTGTTTGGACATGTTGAGCATTAGGTGCTTTTCACAAATATTTCAGGTGTGTAGTTAAATATGTGGACTTATAGGCCACAAATAAGGTCTGGGTTAGGAGATATATTTTAGAAAGAACTCATGATGTGCACTATAGTGAACAACCTCTAAACACAAAAGCTAGACTTTCACTTTTTTAATGAAATAAGTTCCATCATCATTATAAAGTCTTTAGTGGAAAAGACAATTCTTAAAACTTGGGAGTTTTAAGTTGACACTATTTTTAGTTAATTTTTAAATTCATTATTTTTTCATTCCTTTTTATATTTTTTTATTATTATTTTGGAGAGAAAGAGAGACCGCAAGGTGGGGATGAGAGGGACAGAGGGACAGAGGGAGAAAGAGAATTTTAAGCAGACTCCACACTCAGAGCGGAGGCCAACACAGGGCTCCATCTCATGACCCTGGGATCAGGACCTGAGTTGAATTCAAGAGTTGGCCTCTCAACCAATTGAGCCACCCAGGCACCCTCTTTTAATCTTAAATTCTAAAGGAGAAGGCTTGATATTTATCCATGGACATTCTTTCTCACTACATCGGTACAGATTATCAATGAGACTCAAAAACAAATGCTCTCTGGGAGACACTTTTCAGGTCTGTAATACTAAGTGTGCCTGAACAATACAAAACCACTGGAAATGAAAGAGGTAATTTATTTGTAGAGGGTGTATGTGTGTATGTGTGTGTGTGTGTGTGTGTTTTAAGATCAACTAACAGTGAATCACTTTAAATTAGTCTCTAGAGACTAATTTAAACAAATAGGCATAAAAAAATAACTCAGAAAGGAAAAGGATCTAGAACTGGGAAACATATTTGAAAGAAAATCTTTAGTAAATGGAATGCCATTCAATTATTGCCTGTAAAGCAAACTAGAAAATAGCATTTGAAGGAAAGGTGGCCACATGACAAATATGTGATACTGCGTTGAGAAACCAGGAATTAGAACAATCTGTTCCCTCTATCAACAGCAGCACTATACAAACTAAAAGCCATATGCTAATAAGCAGGCAAAAAAGTCATTCTCTTTATTTGCTGGAAAAGTGAGTAGTGGGTATATGAGCAATGATTACTTTGTAGTGTACTATTCTTGTTCTAGTCATGGTAGATGACTAAAAGTATTTGAACATTATTAACTGTTTCTTAATCGAAATCTGTATAATAGTGAGTGTATAATATTTCACCCTCAAAATTCAAAAGTAAATGAATATTTGCATGAAATATTAAGAGTATGAAATACTGTTGAGTTATGAAATATTAGAAGCAAATTGTTTTGAATAAAAACCTGATGAAATGAAAAACAAATATGCATTTTAATGCCTACATCATATCCATAAATTATTACCAAGTATTTTGTGCCATTCTACTAAATGCATGTAGATTTTAAACAAGGACACATCACAATTTTCATATTTTTTATGTTAGTTGTTCCAAGGAATAATTTATTGATTTTGTGTATTTCTTAGGATCAGATTATTGGCTATCAAAACCATGCCAAGTTTTCATAAATGATACCTACTGAATATTACAATAATACACAATTTTTTAAAGATGACATCTAAACCCATCATTTAACACCCATGGAAGTCTGTTATATTTAAAAGTATGATTGTCCCTACACTGTCCATCGTCTTAAAGAAAAATAAAAGAAGAAACACATATAAGACAACACTCATGTAATATGTGCCAAATATCAATAGCAATATTATGGAAGAAATTGTCTGGTAGATAGGTGAAATACAAATCATTACTCAGATTATAATATTCCACTGGGCCTCAAAATTTAAGTAAAGAATCTGAGCTTAAAGGGAAAGCATAATCAAGAGGTATTTATGGAACAGTATAAAGAAATCAGTGTATTTATTTGGACAGTCAGTCAAAGGGGCTAAGGATTCTTAGATATAGCTGGCTCTTCCAAGAATCTTACAAGCATGTCAGGATTCCCCATATTGATTGACAACAGTAGTTAAAATAATGTTGGTCCATTGATCCATTTGCAATTATCAGTAGGTTAAAATAGTTTTGGCTCCTATTTTATTCAGCTGTTCTTTCATGTGATGCTGATTAAAAATACTCTAAGGATTGTTGCACAACAATGTTAATGCGCTTAATGCCTATGAGTTGTTCCTTTCAGAGCGATTAAATTCGTAAATTTTCTATTGTGTTTTGTTACCACAATAAAAAAACAAGTCTAAAACTACTACAAATCTAAATTCTAGTTGTAAATACAATGCTTCTAGCCTGCTGGGGAAGTTTCTCGTCTCACTTTGGTACAAATATAAGCTATCTAAATCCCAGTATTCCCATTAAAATATATATGCATGTCTGCATATGAGGAATGTAGTAAGTCTGTATCGTATTTTCTCAGACCACCAGCAATGAACATAAAAGACTACCTTCATGTGCCAGCTTGGACTACTTATAATCTGGAGAAGATACACACTTTCATACATTTTTTTAAATTATTCATAACGCAGGTTCCAGGTTGTAACTAAAATATGGAACTCCAGATGTAGTGTTCTAACACCTAGAAGAGTATAGTAAATTTCTTTCCTTCCATGAAGAACCACTCTACTTTTTTCTTCATGAACTTCTAGACCCCTATTTTCTATTTATTTTAGTCACGTAACATTCTTTATGGAAAGTTAGTCATCATCATTTGGAATTGATTTCTGTATAGTATTGACATGTATAACTAGGTAGCATAGCACCTGACTTAATTAATGATAAGTAATGCTGTATTACAAAGTTTGAAAAATCTATGACTTTGGGACTAGAGGTAGATGGACAGCATGCAATCTGCATCTGCATATTGGTTTTCAGTGTTATATTGCTTACAGCAATAACTAATGGTTTCATCTGTGTTGAGAATGTTCTCCTCTGGCTTTTCTAATTATTAAAATAAATAGGATACCTTGACTGTATCAAAAAGGCATGGCATTATCAGAACAATTCAGTTTTTCAGATATTTAGATTTTTAATTCAAGAGCATCCAAATGACGATGTTAAGGATCAAACTGATAGGGGTGGAAGGGCAGACAGACATAATAATAAGTGTGTTTTTTTTCTCTTTACTGAACATCAATGAGAGGGATATAATTTTAATATTTACATTTAAAAAAATGTTAGTTACTAAATTATAAAAAAAAAACTATTAAGGACTTACTGCTTTCCTATCTTCTTATTTTCCACAAAAAACAATCCTATGGGTTAAAATTTATTGGAAAATTCTAGTCAATTTGAAACTTTAAAATTACTGTACAATGTGATATTTTACATTCAGATAAAGAACAGGCATTATCTCGATCTGTATTATCAAAATAATCTGGAGAAATGACTTATTAATTTTTATTATATAAATACTAACACAACATAAATAAGTTGTTTTATAATGAAAAAGAGAAGGCACAGATGGATAGGAAGGGAGATAAATAGCTAGATTAGAAGGTACAATTTTGGGGCACCTGGCTGGCTCATTCAGTAGAGGGTGCAACTTGTGATCTCGGGGTTGTCAATTTGACCCCCATGTTGGTTATAGAGGTTACTTAAAAATAAAATTTGGGGCACTTGGGTGGCTCAGTTGGTTAAGCATCCTACTCTTGATTTCAGCTCAGGTCAAATCTCACAGCACCATATCAGGCTTTGTGCTGACAGCACAGAGCCTGCTTTGGATTCTCTCTCTTCCTCTCTCTCGGTCCCTGCTCTGCTCTCGCATACTCTCTCTCTCTATATCTCAAAATAAATACATATTTAATAACATAAAATAAAATCTTTATAAAAATAAAATTAATAAAATTAAAAAAACCCAAAAGCTACAATTTTAAGGTGAACCAATTTTTGTAAATCTTGTTTCAAGCTATTTTAGCTTTTATAGTATAGTGTTGAGTGCAATAAATTAACTTATATTACATTATTTTATCACTATGTTATTAATTAGTAATATAATATTTCATCAATTTATTTTGAACAGTATTCTTAATACCATTAATCTTATTTCTAGAGATTAATTTATTAGAAAAATTTAAAGACAATTTTTAAAATTGAATTTTCATAGAGCTAAATACCAACAGACAATCTAACAATACGGATATCCTCATATGTAATACTTAGAGGGCAGGGTAATTTTCTATTCTTTTTGCTTAAAATTTAGTCTCAGTTGTGATTAAGTTGTATTTTGCATCTAAGTTCATCTAATAAATTTCTACACACTATTCTGTTTTAAGCTCTATTAAAAGCTGTATAAAAACAGAGAGAATTTGTGTTTCTAGAATTTTTAAAGCTATGTTGGATACTTACTACCTGATAGAAGTTAAACATCTACGTTTTCATCCTGGATTTAAAGAGGTTGGAAAATACATTTTCTTTAGCCATAAATAGGTATATATCTTTCACCATAAATAATTATTTCAGAACCCAAATTACATAGAAATAGAATACTTTCAAAGTTCAGAATATGTGCTCAATAGTAGGACGTGATTGTTTATGTACTCATGCTGTTCTCTTGACAGTTTTTGTAATGGTCACAAATCCAGGAGTGATGTCTTTATGACTGAAAATGATAACAGAGCCCTGCTTCTCTGTATCTAATTACCAGCAGGTCATGTTTTAAACAAATACACAATGTAGAATTAAACTGGTATACTTTAAAAATATTTTGATGGAATGAAATTATAATATTAATAGTAGTCATTTTCCTTTCCTTCAAAATATTTATACAAACGGTTTAGTATTGTAAAAATTAAGATGAATATCAGCAGAAAAACAAGACAATCATATATATATGCATTATGTAACATCAGAAAAAGAAAATTTAAACCCATTAACAATAAATACATATATCTTTATTAATAGATAAAATTATTGTATGTCCGGTGAGTCTTTACATTAAATTTCTCCCAGTGTCTAATTGAGCTCCAGCTACAATGCTAAACATATAGTTAAATAAAATGCATGTTTTAAAATGGTGCTTAATACTAGCAAACTAGTGTGGTAAAATGCCGATAGCAGAGAAGGCTAAATAGGAAATTCATTAATTATGCTCTGTTTATCATTTTATTGTCAACTCTGATCATTAAGATGATATATCTTGACTACTCTCATTAGTACATGAAAGTGAATCATAATGCAATTTAATTTAATCAGCACATCAAAATTTCATATTTGTGCCTTTTCCAGAAAGAATATGTTGACTTATTGCTATCTAGAATGAAGATATTTTTTATTTCATTTAAATTATGTATATCTTTAAAATTAATTTGCTTTTGACAAACTGTTTCATCAGACAGAAACATTTTGTTATTTAAAATTTTTGCATTTTTACTGAAAACTTTCACATCTGTGTTCCATTTTTTCCTAACCAAATTGTATTATTAGTTGGAAATCTTGCCTTTAAATGAATTGCATCTACAACATACTCACACCCAACCAGTTTAATTATTAGTGTGAGCTTGATATTTGTTGGATATTATTGAATATATAAGCAAATATATTGTATA
>CM053578.1:60029724-60055976 GCA_028646485.1 Cryptoprocta ferox
GTGTGTGTGTGTGTGTGTGTGTGTGTGTGTTTCCCTGATCATAATGAGAAATGTTCCAAAACAGTCTTTCCACTTAACCTATTCTTTTTCTTTTTATCTGTTCTTTTTTTTCAATGTTCTGTTCTGTATTAAATTCATTTAATGCTTCCAAATATGGAGGTTATAAAAGTCCATACTGTTTGTGATTATCAAAATTAAGTCCTTAAACATTTTGGGCTATTAAGACACTAGGAAACAACTTACATAAAAAATGGGATTTATCATCTAGGGTATTACTTTTTTAGAAGTTAGACTTCAGATACTTTAGATCAGAATAATTTCATTCCTAATATACACTATTGCTGTTTGAATTTAATGGTATTTAAAAATAATGTGTAAAATATTTTTAAATTGCTGTGTAATGATGTAACCATATGATATTGTTTCTGAAATAATATCAATTTCTTAACCTGCAAGTTTTTCGAGTATGTCTTATTTCATTTTTAATTGCAGTGAATGGAGTTTAAAATTAAAATCTACTTTTAGAACTAGGGGCATTTTTCACTTAAGAGACCAATTTTAATGTGCTGTAGGTGGTTCTTTTAGAACTCATGATAATTATATAGTAAATGAGGAGAAGATAAAATGTAAATTATTTCATGAAATATTTTGCCCAACCTTGGAAGATATTTTTGGCAGAAGGAAACTTAGTACTATCCTAAAAAATGCACAAAGTTTACAGTGACAAATTGATGCTCTCTGGGGAAGGAAACTTAGGAGAACACTTTTAATAATGCCTGAATGATTATATTTCAGACTCTTCCATATTTGCCAAAAAAGACTGTTTCTGTTTAATAACTAGTTAACATTTTATTACTGTATTCCAAATTTAAAAATGGAATAACGTAGTATTATCATCTGAAATGAGTTATGGTCAGGTTTCTAATGTGCTAATAATTTTGTTTAAAGCAGGAATGAGAACAGTGCAGTAACTTAAAATAGATTTATGTTGTGTGCATTTCTACCTAGAATTAATATGTTATAAAATACTCTGCAGGCATAATACATTCTTCTCTGTATTTTTAGAAAATAACGTTTTTAATGGATTTCAGAATTATTGTGCTTAACAATAATTAAGTTACTTTGTTTGAACTAACCATTTTAATATAACCTTGAAAAAGCTGTAACCAATGTTTCTCTGGACACAGTAGCCGGAGGGAGCAACAAACTCATAGAAGCAGGAATCAAACCAATTTTCTAATCTAGTACTCACACACACAAAGATAAGACATCCCTACTCCTTCGTCCTACTCCATACCATTTTGTTCTGGACTTCTGGCCAACTAAAGAATGGTGTCCTCCTTCACTACCACTTCTAATGATGGTATGGGCATTCCTAGCCAGTTAGGTTTGTGAATATTGGAAAGAGCCTATCAAGGATTTCTCTTGTCTAGAATTGGTTGTATGGATGTCCTGCATCCTGCAGAACTTGCTACTGCTCCCTATGGCTGCATGCTAATTATCATCCCTCTGGAAGTCACATGTTCTCTGATGTTTTCTGTGCAACAATGTAGAGCTGCCCAGTCTGCTCAGGTCTCACAGGGATTTTGACAGTATAACTTCCATCTTACTTATTATTTACTCCAGCTCCTCCACTCATGAATGTGAAAAGTTGAGGTATGATTAGAAAACAAGCTGAATGACAGACTGGTCATTTCAAAAATCACTCCTATCTGATGGCAAGCAGACTTCGTATGTGGATCAAATTTCCATTATGGTTCACTATCTACCTATGGGCCAGCAGTACCGTACAAAATTTGAGTGGCTCCTATTCTGGATCCTTCATTCATTGATACATCATAATGAGTGGTTTATGAAATAAGGTAGATCTTTGAATATTTTTGATCATTTTGTGGGTATTCTTTAGTCTATACAAACTTCAAAATTTGAAGTTCCAAAAGAATTTCCATCAGATTTTAAACTGTTGAGAATATAAATTTGGTTATAATATAGAGCCAAAAATAATTATTACCAAATGTATATAATACAGAATTTACCAGAATCAATACACATAAATTTAGGGCACTTTTCTTAATGTGTTACCACTAAATGTGGCTCACAAAAATCACCATTCCCAATGTTCTGCCTCCATTTTTCTCAGTATTTTGTGAGAAGAAAGAAGAATGGATACTTCAAAGGTAGAAAAAGTTTGGATATTTATATCTTCATCTCATCATTGCTGCTTCCTATCCACCATTCATATTCCCAAAGACCACATGCTCACATTTACCTTCTCTTACACTTTTCATGAATCCTTAATTACAGCAAAGTAAATTCAGAACAAGATTTAATCATAGACAGGTAAGTCTACCATAAAGTTATTCTTTATACTGCTTGAATATGGACCCTAAAATAGGAATCTCAGTAGTAACTGGAATGATATGACAATAGAATCATTATTTAATTTTTATATTTTAAAATGTGTTTCTCTTCAATAAATTTTATTTCTTGACAGGATATTTTATCATTATAATCAAATATTTAAATGTTACTAAAGTACTAATAGACCAAAGGAAATCTTTCATGATGCTGTTTGAAAAACTTAGGTTACAAAAAATGGGCTTTAAAAAAACCTGAGGAATGATGAGTAATAATGTCACCTGCATTACTTAACTTGGAAGATTGCCTTTTAAAGTGCACATTTTTATGGTTAAGTTAATTAGAAGATGAAGTGCTTTAAGGAAAATAAAATTCACATAATTACAACCTATCTTCTATGTTCTCCAAACAGTGAAACATGTGGGTATGTTCATAGTATAGAGTTGTGCATGTGAAAAGTGTCCTGTTTGTCATTCCCTAGAGAGAAGATGGTTTAAATAGCACCCTCTGATTCCTGCCTTTCCCAGCCTAAGGAGTGTTCTACCTGAAACTCTCATGTCTTCCGTTTTTCACTATCAGTATGAGAACTAAGTCCATTTTCTATAATGTGGCCTACAAGGTCTTCAGTGATTTGGAAAATGCTTATCTCTTAAGCTCCACTTCTTCCTCTAGCTTCATACTTTATCTTATCAAGGTTCTAATCAGATTTTGTATAAATTTACAAGAAGTAATATATAGCCCAATCCTTGGGTAACAGATGCTTATTGCAGTTTGTATCCATCCATAGGGCTTCAGCCATGACAGGCCGTCGAGGAACCCCTAAGGCTGAGGAGACTGAGTCATCTATTCTTGAAGAATATCCTAACCCTAATGCAGTATGATACTTCTCTAAACTGTGTTACACAAGACATTGGGGAAGCTTTGAACCATAAGTCTTTGTAGTTCAACCCTCTTCGCAATTCTCCGTGTACTTTGTATTGTTCTTTTCCTTCAAACACTTGTTTATATTGTTCTTCCTCACTGAAACACACTTTCACAAGCTTTATTTTTACCCATTTACTAAATATCTTTTGGGACTCAGTCCAGGTATCAGTTTCTTTATCTTTATTTCTTTATCGCTTTCTCTAGGAAGTTGTTTTTAAACTTTGAAGAGTCATGAGATGAATGAACCACCTCAGTAACAGCAAAACACACTTTGTAAAACTCTGCCCTGTTCATAATATACAGTTTTATGAGTCTTCCATTTTCTTACTCCACTGAATATTGATATTCTTGAGTAATGTGTGTTTGTTCACTTTACTTTTAATTTTTTTAGCAACTAATGCAGTTATCAAGGAGTGGCTTTTAACTGAATGGATGAAAACATAAGACTAGAGATAATGCTAATAATAATAACAAGTTGTCAGACTTGACATATATTAATATTCATCTGTATTTTAAATATTGATTTGTTATATTTTTGTTTTGGGGGAGGATGGAAAAGTAGAGATAAGGGTAACTGATTAAGCATATAAATTTGGTCTCATTAATCTCATAGACCTGAACTCAAATATGTGTCAAAATACACGAAATGGACACAATTCTAGGAAATGAACATCATTAACATTTTTATGGAAATTATAAGAGATGGTAGCCTTTATTTCTTATTTCATTATTAAAATGTTACACTTTTATATAAAGTGCTTTGTTTCAGGATTTATAATTTTTAATTGATTTATCAGGTGGCTTCATTGTGAATTCTATAAATACTTAAGAAAGAAATAGTACCAACATCACATGATTTCTTTCATAAGATAAAGGGGGAAGAAATGCTTCTCAACTTATTTTAAGTAGCCAGTGTTTCCTTGGTACCCAACTAGGCAAAAACAGTACAAGAAAACTATAGACCAGTATCTCTTATGAACATAGATATAAACATTATTATCAACTGTCAGCAGTAGAATACATCAACAAATTAAAAAAGTATGTAATGATCAAGTGATGACTAAGTGGGATTTATCCTAGGAATGAAAGATTGGTTAAAAAAATAAAAAAATCATTTAATTCACTTTACTAGAATAAGGGAGAAAAACATAAAGTCTCATAATACTTATAGAAAAATGGACAAAGTTTAAGATTAATTTATGATAATAGTTCTAAACAAATAGAACAGAAATTCCCCATCCTGGAAAAAGACATCTATGAACAATTGACAATTAACATCAAACTTACAGACAAAAGACTGACTTATTTTCCCCTAAATTTGGGAATAAAATGAGAATGTCCACTCTTCCTACTTTTATTCAATATTGTACTACTTGGTAATATAAAATATAAACAACAGATAGATACATGGAACAGGAGGCATAGATCTTAAAACATTATGCTGACAAAAGCATTTAGACACAAAGTATAATCTATAGTGACAGAAAGAAGATCAGTTGTTGCCTAGGGCCACGGGTAGAATTAACTAGGAAGAGAAACAGAGGAACTTTTGGGAGTTATGGAAGTGTTTTACATTTTGATTGTGGTAACTAGCAAGTGTATACATTTGTCAAAACTCATGGACATATATGCTTAAAATTAGTGTCATATAAATTATACCTCAAAATATTTATTTTTTAAAAAGAAAACGCATTGTTTCATGGTGGTATAGAAAAAATATATATACTCAAAGATATGACTACATTTAATGACAAATTATTTCCTTTTTTTAAGTTTATTTTTTATTTTGAGAGAGAGAGAGTGTGCAAGCAGAGGAGAGGCGGGGGGCGGGGTGGAGAGAGAATCCCAAGTAGACTCTGCACTGTCAGCACAGAGCCTGATGCAGGGCTTGAACTCACAAACTGTGAGATCATGACCTGAGCCAAAACCAAGAGTTGGATGCTTACCCAAGTGAGCCATCAAGGTGCCCCCAGATTATTTCTTAATAACAGATTATTTCTTAAAGAGCATACCTAATTATTTCTTAAATATTACGAATTTGTAATTCGGCCATGAAAACTTCCAGCATGTATCTTATCTTTATAATATTTTTATATTACATTTTCTAGATTTTAATGGCAATATAATGAAGTGATTGAAAATGTTTTCCTTCATCAAAGAGATAAGCTCTTTATGGCAGGTTTTCTGCCTTTGTGGATTGCCTAGGATTAGAAATCAAATATTCCACATTAATGTAAATTAGATCTTTTACCCCAACAAATTTGCCAGAACATTGACAAAATAAGCCTAAGTCACAATTTCCTCTGATCTGAGATGCTCTCTTCTTTAACTCTTAATGTTGTCTTTAACATACACACACACACACACACACACACACACACACACACAGGATATGCTTCCCTTTTACATGGCTAAGGATTCTCTTCCTGTGCATAAAGGCCTCCAACAACCTACGAATTGCAATGTTTGCTGGCACTGTGTTTTTTTTCTTGATACTAACTTTAAATACATAATTCCATACTTGTGTTTTGTTTTTCTTACTGATGTTTTTATGGTATTAAATTGTTTAAATGGTTTTAACTTCATTACTGACTAAGAGAAACAATGTTTCCTTTTATTTGATCTCAGTTTGTTCTTAATCTGTCCTTAAGTGGCCATCATTTAACATTCTTGCCCTACACTCAAAGCCTCCTTCCTCCATTCCTTTTACTTTCCTTTTAATGGATATTCTCTTACTTACTGAAGTCATGGAGGGTTTGTTAGACTTAGCCACGGAGAGTTTATTACTTTTCTTTATAATAAGAGGATGATGCTTCATATTTGCTTTCAAATAACCGTTTTAAAAAAAATTTATGTCTTTATTTTATTTTTGAGAGAGACACAGAATGTGAGCAGGGGAGGGGCAGAGAGAGAGAGTGAGACACAGAATCGGAAACAGGCTCCAGGCTCTGAGCTGTTAGCACAGAGCTTGACGCGGGGCTCAAACCCATGGACTGTGAGATCATGACCTGAGCTGAAGTCGGATGCTTAACTAACTGAGCCACCCAGGCGCCCCTCAAATACCCTTTAAATTTAAAGTTCAAGGTTTGCTTGGCTCTTTATGCCAATGTCTTCTGAAAAATAAACTATAATAGTTTCCAAACTGCATCACTTCAAATATAACAGGAAAAAGAAATGTGGAAGTCAGATAATGTATTTAATTCCTTCCCCCTCTTTTCTGTTTTCTTTTTCCTTCTCTCTATATTATCTGTGTAGGCATATGGCCACCAGTTGCTCAGTGAGCCAAGTTTCATTAGTGACTCTGGCAGCATCCCCAACTCATTCTTCCTACTACACCAATCTTATACAAACAACTTGGTAATAACAATTATAGAAGCTCTTGTGTGCCAAAGAAGGAAGAAGTCTGAAGAGCTCACACCTGAGAGCACACTCTCAATTCTTGTCCCCATATTCTTATAATCTAGATTATTTTCATGTTAAAGTCAAGATCATTTAGAATGATGGCCTTCAAGTGTTCTTGGTATGATCATGGCTGGTGGTGTGATATAGTTAAGAGAATTTACATCGTCTTATATTAGTTTAATGAAAATATAAAAGCAATTATAGTTTTATTTGATTGACTTACTTCTTCCTTAGTGAGCACCATATTTATCTAGAATGGTAAGACTAGATGAAAAATTGTAGACACAGAACTCCACATTAGAAAAACATAGCTACCCATCTTCTGACATAGCATAGAGGATGATATCTGGATTGACAATGTTACATAAGGCCCATTTTTTTTATTTTACTTTAAGCACTGAATCTGTACTTATTAATTTTCTTTTTTATTCATTTTCTTTCTGTGATGAGCAACATGTTGGCTTGAAGGATGGTGTAGTAGAAAGAATAAAACCTAGATCTCAGTTCTGTTTTGTCACTTATTAAATCATATGATCTCTGTCAAGTCACCCAAACATTTTGAACTTTAAATTTCGCTTTTAAAAATGAAAATTAAAATACTTTCTAACAGCCTTATTCTCACAGTAAATTTATAAAGAAACATACTCTTGAAAAATTTGAATAACTAAGAGGACATGTACATACTTTGGTACTATTATTTTTTAGAGTTTATCTTATTTTTACAACATATTCATGATAAATAAAAAGTGGAGTGATAAACATATTTTACTAAAACTATACATAAAAGTTTTTGTATAAATTTTCTGGCTCTTCTCATGGTGACGAATGTAGAACCAAGAAGAATCATTTTATTACTGTCTCTTCTCATTTTACTAATACATGTTAAGAAAGTTACTAATCTTGGAGTACCTGGGTGGCTTGATCATGTAAGCATCTGACTATTGTTTTCAGCTCAGGTCATGAACTCATGGTTCATGAAATCAAGCCCTTCCTTGGTCTCTGTGTTGACATCACAGATATTGCTTGGGATACTCTCTTTCTGCTCCTCCCCCACTTATGTTTACTTGCTCTCTCTCTTTCAAAATAAATAAATAAACTTAAAAAAATAATGCTACTAATCTTGTAAAAAATAAATATATATGTTGAAATAAAAAATAACAAAAAATAAAAAAAATATTGGTCAACTGAGTACAGTCCGTCTGACAGTATGGGTTCTTTGGAGTCAAGAATAGCCCATGTAAAATGACTTCCATTACTCACATGTTTCTAAAGATATTTTATCATAAAACTCTTAGAACACTTTAGAGTACTTTTAAGGTGAACCATGTTAATTCAGTTATTTGTCTTTAGTGGTGGGAGTATAGAGTTAGGAATCTCTTGTTCTATTTCTAGAAAATGGATAGTGAAGTAAAATACACAGAAATTAACTGTCAGAGTTAGAGGTACTATAATAATCATTGACAGAGAGGCAAGAACCAATGAAGAATAATAAGATTGCAATAGAACTAAAAAGTTTTTAATAAACATAATTAATTGTATTTTGAAAGGGGAATATTTAGATAGATTATAAAATATCATTTCTTACCTGTACTAATGCATAAATAAAAAATGTTTGTGTGTATACAATTTTACCTTCTAATATTTTTGTGTTTTAGCAAGTATTTTGTTAACCAACCTTTATTTTTTAAGTTTAGATGAACTAATTGCAAAGTAGAATGAAAGGCATAAAAATTCATCCTGATTTATAGTAATAAAATCTGCATATATTACCAAGTTTTGTTTTCCAGAAAAATGCTCTCTAGACATTTTATGTCTTCTAGTAATATGCTCATTTAATCTTATACTAATATTTAATATTTACATCTGATATAGGAAAGGTGGTTTGTTCCTTATTAATCTGTTATGCAAATAGAGGTAAAACACTCTCACTATTTGAAAACATTTCAATGCTGTGAAAAGATAGGCAAGATGCAGATTTTTCAAAAACCTGTATAAAACGTTATTTCACAGCTTGCTTTTCATTTCTAACCTATTGAAAGGATCTTGTTAGGGAAATGTGTTGGGCAGGTATCTTTCTTCTACTGTTCAAGTCTTTGATGTTAAATATTGCACCAGACTGGGGCAGCAGTCAGCAGGATTAGTTTTCTTAAATAAAAGTCTATCACAAGTACCTGGTGTTTGGCTTTTATTTAAAGAGTAACAGGAAGCTTATGCTTCCTTTCTTCATACTTTTGGCATCTAAACTGTCACCTGTTTGTAGTTTAACTGTGAGAAAACAATACAGAGACACTTGATTTATCAAAGAGTTTTGGGTACCAGATCAGCATGTAAAATCTTGTACATGACATAACCACATTCATGTAAGATACCTCTGGCATATTTATTTTTAAATTAATGATTCAAGGCATCACAGTGGTCAGTAGTTTCTTATTTACAACTCTCTGTATGATTTCTGCACTTTCTGCTGAAACAGTTCATCTTTCTCTGGTATATGAAGTTTGATATATTTTACTTACAAGCAAAAGAAACTTTAAAAAATGTTATTTCGATCTTATGCATGTGCACTATCAATAATCTGAAAGTTTAAAAAAAACACTCTAAGGCCACAAATATTATGTTCACGTGATTATATTAATCTGAGTCTTTTCTTTCTGCCTCTATCAGTGTTTCATCCTTTCATGTACAAAGGCAATACTATCCATGTGGCTTATGTTAAACTTCGAATAGACTTTTCTTCAACACCAATGAACCTTATTGGCATAATATTGTATTTTACATTGAAAATTTACATTGGAGATATTTGGTTGTCCTCTGGTTTATTGCTAAGGATATGAGTACCCCCAAAAGCCAATGTAAGATTATTAAAGGACTTTTTACTTTTCATAGTTGGTAAGAATATTTTTTTTCAAATATTAATTTCTTTGATGTAACTGCTTAGAATTTAAAGTTCTAGTGGGAAGATAGTCGGGGGAAAAACATTACACTGCATTACAGGGTGTAACAGCTAGGGAAAATTACAAACTCTGTATTTAATATAATATTTTAAGTGTTTTAATTATTTCATTCATTGGATTTTGAGGATACGGAATTTTAATGAAATTCTTGATTGGTTAATTCCTAGGCAATAAAAATAAGTTATTTGTGAAAGAGGGCCCTTTTCATTCCTTTGTTAAATAGGAGCTTCTCCAATACCTTTCTAAGCACTTTCCCTCCAGCCCTTGTCTGGTCTAGATCTATCTTTTGACCTTCATTCTAGCTCTTTCTACTTTGTCCTTTAGTGTTTCCTATTATAGTGTTAATCAATACAATGGCAATTGAAATCATCTTGCTTGGATTGCAGATTCAAACAACACTTAGGTGTTTTAATTTGATAGTCTATAAAATAAAGTGAAAAATAAATATTTATATCTACAAATTTCCTCAACACTTATATACCATTTACTCCCCTAATACAAAGCTGTTTTGGTTATAAATAAGACTACAGAAATAAAGCCTATTTTTTTTAGCTTTTGCTGTAGATATTGGTTCAGATATTGTGACTTTTTTTTTTTATAACAGAAACTGAAAGGCAGGCAAGGGAGTGGGAACATATAATGAAAAAAGGGACTCAACAATAGGAAAACAAACAGTTCAGTTAAGAGAAAAGGGCCAAACACCTTAGTGGACACAATATGAAAGAACATATACAGAGAGCAAATAAGCATATGAAAATACATTCCACATTATACATTATCAGAGAAATGCAACTTCCAACAACAGTGAGATACTATCACACACCTATTAGATCAGATCAAATCTAGAACAACACCAAATGCTGGAGAGGCTATAGAGAACAGCAGAAACTCTCATTCATAGCTGGTAGGAATGCAAAATGGTACAGCCACTTTGAAAGACAGTTTGCAGTTTCTTACAAAATTAAATGTACTCCTGTGATCCAGCAATCTCTCTCATTGGTATTTACACAAAGAAGCTGAAAATTTATCTCTACACAAATACCTTCACAAGGGTGTTTATAACTACTTTATTTATAAGGGCCAAAACTTGGAAGCAACCAAGATTTCCTTCAGTAGGTGAATGGATAAACTATGGTACATTCTGACAATAGAATATTACTCAGTTCTATTTTTTACCATAGAATGACAGCGATGATGTCAGCCAATTGACTTTTTTTTTGCAATACACCATTTGCCATTTGAAATTCCTGGCTAAGTGTATAAGTTGATATAGGTCAGGTGACTCTGGGGTATGCATCCAAACAAATTACATATTCTTCTTTTTTTTCATATTTTTCTATTAATACTTGCTGGTCTTAGTCTGGATTTCAGGAAATTCTTAATTGTAGTTTTTAATCCACTTTGGGTCCAAAGTTTAAATTCTACAGTTGCCTGAATCCCTGGATGAGAAGGATGGATCTTTAGAATCAATTATATTCTTGGGGTCTTAGGAGAGTCACTGGGAAAATATAGGAGTATAGACCAGGGAAGGGGGGGGGTGGTACTGGAGCTGTAGGAGAAGAGCGATTGAAGGAATAATGGGGATGTGAAGAACAGTATATAGGGAAGCAGTTGAAAACCACGGAAAAGGAGGATTGACTTGGTAAAGTAGTTTGTTGTTTAAGATCATCAAATTGCATTTCGTTGAATGAAATTTTAAATCAGAATTCCATTTGGAGGTGTCTACATACCAGTAAAATATGTTGCCCATTGGATCTGAGAAATCATACTCTCCTCCTTTTCTACGGTGTCCCTCAAATGAACATCCTTGTTCAAGTCAAATGTTTCCCATAGTAGCCCTGAAGTCGCTGTAGTATTTTGCAAAATGTTGTCAAAAATCTGAAACGGCATACTTCTGACGAACACTGGATACTGCATAGAATTGTTGAATTGTATTGTACACCTGAAACTAATATAACACTGGATGTTAACTATACTGGAATTAAAATAAAAAAAACTAATTAAAAAAATCTGTCATGTATGATGTGACTGGGGTTTTAAATTAAGCAGTTCACTGACTACAAATGTCAGAGTTCTTTCTCTTTGAAAAATAAATATCATGCCAATATTTTTATAAAATTTGGCAAGATTGGCAAAGGGTGGTTACACACAGGTACCTTGTTTTTCTGTCACTTTAAAGGTGTTGGACTGAAGTTTTGGCACCTACATTTTTATGGCTATTACTTAAACATTTTCTGACCTAGTTTGTACATAAAAAGAGGCTTATACTAATTCTAATTAGCTTTTGTCTCAAGGTTAACTTAAATCATCAAATAGTTTATTGTAAGAATGGGGAACTGCATCATTAAACAAGGAGAGAGAGAAATAGCATGAGTTAGGTACATACAGGGTAAACTGTTGCAATGGTTAGGATCTAAAAATGGAAAGAAAGAAAGAAAGGATGTGAAAGAATAGATATGTCAAATAAGAAGAAAGGTCAAAATTTGATTGTTAAAGTCAGAAAGATCCTGGCAGTTCATCTATAACTGAATAAGGTCAATGAATCTGATTACTACCTGTGTTATTTTAATTCATCTGGACTTACAGCTCACTCACATACTTTTGATGGTTGGAAGATTAGTGTGCATATGTCATTCAGATATTCTATTTCTTATAAATGTACATTAGTTTGTGTATCTTCTATGGTGTTTTATTTTAAAATACACTCTATTCAAATGAATGGCTTAATGTAGAATATTTTAAAAATCTAAATTCTGTTTTTTTTATTTTATTTTTTTAACATTATTTTTGCGAGACAGGAAAGATCATGAGCAGACGAAGGGCAAAGAGAGAGGGACACACAGAATCGGAAGCAGGCTCCAGGCTCTGAGCTGCCAGCACAGAGCCCAACACGGGGCTCGAACCCATAAACTGTGAGATCATGACCTGAGCCGAAGTCGGACGCTCAACTGACTAAGTCACCCAGGCGCCCCTGAATTCTGTTTTTTAAGTGTGTTCATAATATCACTAAAAAATCACTACTGTTAATATGGTAAAATATTACCTTTACTCTTTGCTGTGCAATATCATTAAGTCGAAATCAAGTTGTATACAAAAGTTTCATCTTCAAATAATACAACATTGTCCAGTGGTAGGCAATGATTTTTAGAAGTAGGATGTTAATGGTTATATAATATGCATAGCTTAAATGTATCATATTACACATCTCTATACAGTTATAGTTGGTCACTCTCATTTTTTAAGTAATATTATGATAATTATTTTAATTATATTAATAAAATTTTCAGTTACTTAGAAGAAGGTGCCAATTTATTATTGCTAAATTTGGATCATTGAAGCCTAGTTTATTAGTATTATTCCTTTTAAAATTTCTGGCTTGGCATATTTTAGGGTATTTGGGAGGGTGGAAAAGTATTTTATTAATTTTATTCCACAGATACTTGAAAAGAAGTTTCATTTTTTAAATAAATTTTAAAAAAAAATTTTAAGAGAGAGAGTGAGAGTCCATCCATGTGTGTGAGCAGGGGAAGGGCAAAGAGAGAGAGAGAGAGGAGAAGAAATGAATCTCAAGCTGACTTTTTGATGGGCATAATCCTACAACCCTGGGATCATGACCTGAGCTGAAATCAAAAGTCGGGCACTCAACTGACTAAGCCACCCAGGCACCCCTAGTATATTATTTTTATATGCTTATTTTTTATTCTTTCATTTCCCATATAATGTTTTTTTATTGTTTTATTATTCACTGTTTTTGAAACTAAAAACCCTTCAAATGTTCCTGGTAGTAATTGTCTTGCAATTTTACAAAATATATGTTTAGATCTGTATTTCCCAATCATTTAAGTCACCAAAAAAGATAACCTTCAATTATCTCTCTGTGTAAGGTGTTGAATTGCACCTTTATCCTAACCCCAACGTTTTTCCCTCTTCTGCCCAATAATCAATTTGGTTGCCCAATCAGTGGAGAACCAAACCATCCATTAATCACTCCTATCTTCAGTAGCTTCTAGTATCAAAAATGGAGTACCAATGAAAGTTATCTCAATATGTACAGGCTAAGAGAACACATTTCCTATGTGTAGTGCAAACTTAAACTTAATTAGAAGATACATGTTTTTTGGTAATAAAACTCATTTTAGGTGATGATGCTAAAAGAAGCAATAGTAAAAGAAAGCAATTACCTTTCCAAGATAATGAGATATTTCTGCCCCAGTTAATAAAATACGCTTCCAAATAAATTTCAAATAGATTTCACAACTGAAAATTAAACCTGTAAATGGATAAATATTTTCTGGTGGGAAAACAGATTTTGGGTGATGACGCTAAAAGAAGAAATACTTTCCAAGGTAATAAGTTAGTACCATCCTAGTTATTGAAATTATGTAAAAAGATATGTTAAAATTTCATAACATTTAACTTCACAGCACACAACATGTAGTCATATTTAGAGTGTTACAAATGATATAGATTCCTTAATGTGATGCCTTTATTTTCACACACATAAGAAAATGTAGACATTTTGCCTCAATGAAGCACAGTTCTGTCTTTATACAGAACAGTTCATTAAATGTTTGGATTGAATTGAAAGCCAATTTAATGAGATGACATTGATTTTCTTATTAGATTTTTTTCTGGTTGTTTAACATCTTGAAGATGCAATTAAGACAAATGTATTATTTTCTGATTTTTAATTTTTTAACTTAATATTTACCTTATTCATAATATGGGGATATATGTCCATAATACTGTGTACTTACCTAAGGAAGTTCAGAAGATTCCCTGCAGTATTTTACATCAATAATACAGTGAAATTTCAAACCATTCCCATTGTTAATTGTGAAGCTTCTTTAAGCTTGCTATTTGGTTTTAATAATTAAATGCCATTGTTAGATTTTCTTTAGTTGTCATTTGAATATGAAATTTCAATGATGTTTTCTTGTAGTTTTTAACTATTGCTTTCTCTCAAATTAATTTTCACACTAAAATCTGCAAGTAGGTAAACAAAACAAGGAATTATATGAAAATTTCATAGCATGGTTCTTATCCTATCAAGCAGAAATACCTCATTATGATAAAAATAGATTTTTTCTTTAATAACCACATTTTAGTGATATTATCATAATGAATCAAATCTAAAATAACCTGTATCTTGGATTATTATGTTTTACATCTCCCAATTGTTTTCACATAATATATAAATAAATATAAATATGAATATAAATATAAATATATTTAAAAAGAGAAAGTGTGAGCAGTGGGGAGGGGCAGAAGAAGAGAGAGAGAATCATCAGCAGGCTCCATGCTTGATGCAGACCCCAATGTAGGGCTAGATCCCACAACCATGAGATCGTCACCTGAAATGAAATCAAGAGTCCAACGCTCAACCGAATGAGCCACTCAGGCACCCCAGTTTTCACATATTGTATTTTAATATATGGCATTTATCTTTCTATGTAGACTTTTTTAAAATTAGGACATAAAATTCCAGGTAATTTGGCTACACCAAATCAAAATGTCAGAAATAATACTCTTACCAGTTTACTATCTGAACTTCCAACTCATCTGTCATGTCTCTTCTACTGAACACCAGGAGTGCATCAATGCTTCAGCAAGTATCCTTTATAGTTCACTGTCATGCCCCACCATGAGGACATGTGGGTAACAGTGTTAGAACCACTTATTACTATATAGTATTTGGGCTTGTGTTGGGTGATTTGGGGGAAAATTTGAAGAAGCAGTCTTTGATCTGAATAAGAAGCAGAGGTATTTTTTTTTTTATTATCTATCTTAAATCTTACCAACAAAGAGGAAAAATTAGAGCAAGGTTAAATCTGTAATTACTAAAGAAGCAGCAGTGATTCATATTAGCCTGGAGGTAGGATGGTGATCTTTTTGTGTTTTGCACAATGTTCATGACCCTGTCTGGGTTCAGATATGATTAGAGAGTACTTTTGTGTTTGACCTATCATGGTGACAAAATGGCCTTGTTTGATATTGATGACTTGTTAAATTGTTTATGTTCAACAGAACACAAAGTCTCAGCATTGTGACTGCCAGATTAGTTCCTTTCCTTTTTCTCAGATCAAACATGACAAGTTATAAAAGATAAACTTTTTGTGTGCATATGTATGAGTATTTCCCAAAAATGAGTTATTTGATGCAAATTTGAGGTGAGAAACTTTAAGAATAAGTAAGAAAAATTGTATTAAGACTTAAAAAAGGCACGGAAAAATAAAATTCGTAAATGAAGTTGATTTGTAACCTAAACTCAAGAGAATATGGAAATGAAACGAAAATCTAAATATTTCTATAAATATTTATATTTATACACATCAATTTATATATAAAGAAAAGTGCATTTATTAAGTGAGAATTTGATATATAATCATTATTGAATAATTTAATTTGCCTAATTAGGTAAAATTATTGAAATAAAACTTATTGATTTTATGTATTATTTTCTTATTTGAGAAAATGCATTGACTAAATAGTATCACTAAATATTTGCATGATATATGGATGAAAATTCATTACAATTAGGATGCTTAATAATGCTTCATTGAGTATATTTTTATTTATATTTTAAAAAAATTTTTAATGTTTTATTTCTTTTTGAGAGAGAGAGAGAGAGAGACAGCGTCAGCAGGGTAAGGTCAGAGAGAGAGGGAGACACAGAATCTGAAGAAAGACTCCTGGCTCTGAGCTACCTGTCAGCACAGAGCCCGACGTGGGGCTCGAACCCACCAACTGTGAGATCATGACCTGAGCCAAAGTCGGACACTTAACCGACTGAGCCACCCAGGTGCCCCCAGTATATTCTTAATTAAATAAAATATTTATTAAAAGTTTCTATCATTATTAACTGTGCTGAGACTTATTTCATCTTATCTGAAACTCATACCAAAATAGTTTTAGTACTTATGTGAAAATTCAAGGTAAGAAATGATAAATGTGACTATGAAAAATCATTCTAAATTTACATCATAATTCAGGATCACAGTATGCACAGTCTCAGGAAAAATTAAATAAGAGATGTATGGTAGAAAGTGATGTTAGATATGTTATGTCTGACCATGGAGCAACTTTTAATTTAATCCACCAAGTCTTTTTGAACAACACATTACTTTTTTCTTTCAATTTATTTTTAACATTATAATATATTGAAAAACTCAGGAGAACTATTTAGAATGCTATTTGTATATATTTTATCTACTAATCATTTTATTAATTTTTCCAACATTTTATTTTGAAAAAAATTTAACTATGTTAATACAATGAATACCCACATAATTTAACTTAGATTCTCCAATGAGTAGCAAATTTACCACATTTGCTTTATTTCTCTTTATATTTATGTATATTTCTGCATTTGTCTATAGGCAGAATAATTTGAGAAACACTTGAGTCATTATAATATTTCACTCCTAAATTCTAACACAGCTATCTCAAAGATCAAAGACATTCATCTAGGTAACCATAAGTTAACACACTCAAGATATTTACCATTAATGCAGTATTAGTTTTAATATATACTCCATAGTCATGTTTTTCCAGTGATTCCAAATTGTGTTTTGAATGAGCATATTTACATCTTTTTGTTGTGCATTGTTTCACTGTGTTTTGATCTAGATTTTAATTGTAGATCATGTATTTCATTTAATTGTCATGTAGCATATATTTTAAGGCATTTTCAAATTATTAATAACAATGGGTATATTTTCAGATTGAATGTATTTCTTCCTTCTTTGATGCCAATACTTGGTAATATGTATATCATAAATGTCTTAAAATTGACCTGAAGGAGATTTCTTTTAAAATGATGGTAAGATACTGTCATAGACTTAAATACTAAGATACTTTATTAGATATAGGTTTATTAAACTAAATGTTAAATCAAGTTATTTCCAGACAGAATTACATGTATGTTGAGTCCTTAGGGAGAGACCTGTCTTCATAAGCATGTCTCTACCTAATGTCTACTTATTTTCCCTTATTCACCTATATTTTTCCATCTAATCACTATAGCATAACCTCTCAGCTATTTTCTTATAAAAATCTTGAAATTTTCATTTTATTCCTAATAGACCATGTGCAACAACTTTTCAATTCAATATGAATTTATTTTTATTATACTCTAGTCATTGACTATATGTTTTGGTGGATGTGAGAAGAAATAAAAAGGAATAGCTATCCAAAATCAATGTGCTTTGCAATGCTACAATCTAGTTGGGGACCATATATACAGATCATTTCTAATATCAAGCAAAATCTTGGTTTGGTGTCTGTTTTATGCACTTCTATATCTATTATGACAACTTCTATCAGGCAGTAGTTAGAAAACACACAGTAATATCTATTATTATTCATTTTGTATAACAATTAAACTAGTAGAAAGCAAAGCACCAAAACAGTTTTTCTCAATATAAATTACAAATGAAACTCAGACTCAATACATAAAGGAGCTTTGCTAAGTATTTTCCTGCTTGATCCTGTTTTTTAAAGAATTTTTAAAAGCCCAAATTTTTCTATAAATTTTTGCAGATCTTGGTAGAAAAAAAAAGTATTTATATAAACTTAATTTTAATATATATGCATTGGCCTAAACAAAGTCTTAATTTACAAAATGGGAAATCTGATAGATTTGAATAAAGATAAATAATTAAACAATAACTCTACGGAGTAAATTGATGCATGCATGGATTAAGACAGGGATGGCAAATGAATTCATGTTGCCACTCCCTCATTCTCTGCGCTAGGCAGACATCACAAATAGATGTCTGAGATGAAACAATTTTTTTTTCTTGGAGTCTATATTAATCTCAGTGTCCTTCAGAGCACACAGTTTAATTCAACATTTTTTTAAAGGCAGAGAAAATGATAATGGAATGAAAAGGAAGAAGTATGTACAACACAGTGAGAAAGAAACTTTTTAGAAGACTTAAAGAATATGGAAGGCAATGGGAGATAGTTCTGGAAGTCACAAAGTTGTAGTTAGAATGATGAATTTGGCATAAAGATATATTTTGTCTCTTTTGCCTAGTGTTAACAAATTATTTAAACATCTTTGTAAAGAGCATATGTTTCCCATATGTTTGTTGGTATTACCTGCCTAGTTTGTGAATACATGCATTTAGGTTTCAAAGAAGAGTAGTAAAACAAACCAGAGCTAAATGACAGTATTTCTATCAATAGAATTCTTTTATTTTTAGAAGTGTTTATATTTCATAAAGTTTGAATAAATCAATGGAAATAAATAGGGAACTAAACTGGATTTAAAAGAAGTTTCTATACAAATATAAATCATGTAATTAGATATTTTTATTATATATGCTAAATAGTATAAATTACAAATTATGCAATATTAAAATAACACAGAGCTGTTTAAATTACATATAAATAAAATTGATAGAATTAAATAAAGTGAACATTATTATTTATATTTCTAAATCTGTTCTTGAGTATGAAAAATGAATATTTCATGTTAATAATTCTCATCTGAAATGGTATAGAGGATTGTTAAGTTAATTCTCAATTCTTTGCTCAAGCTCTTCATCTAATAATTTCATATCTTAATGATTACTTGGAAGAAAAAATTTAAAATACCATTTTCTCTTTTTTTATTGTTTTGCAGCAATAACATTGATTTCTCAGTTTATCTTCATCTTCTTTAGTTGTATCAGGTAGAGAAGAATAATTTGATATAGTCAGCTGTATCCATTTCAATATATTATGTTTACATTCTTCAGGTTCAGAAAATGAGCCAGAGGAAGTATTGTTCTTGCAATGGCTGCTTTGCAAATACAACACTATCACAATTCTTACAGCCATGACCTTTATATTTTATAGTTTATAATTACATGCCATTCTGTATTGATTAAATAATTGAATCATTGATATAAATGATTCTAAGTGTAAATACTTTGGCACTTGAAATCAGTAGGGTATATCAGACCTGAGATATCTCTAGACCTTTATTATATTAATTTTTAAATATTTATTTAGTTTTATTTATGTTTTAGAGACAGAGACAGAGACAGAGCAACGAGTGGGGGAGGGTCAGAGAGAAGGAGACCCACAGAATCCAAAGCAGGCTCCGGATTCTGAGCTGTCAGCACAGAGCCCCATACAGGGCTTGCACTCACAAACTGTGAGATCATGACCTGAGCTGAAGTCAGACACTTAATCCACTGAGCCATTCAGGTGCCCTTATATTAATTTATTAAAGCATAGCTGAGTATTCAATAATTTTAACTTTAGAATAACAAACAGAATTTGATCTGTATCATATATATTTCAGGTAGCTATATAAATATCCACACACATACAAACCCTTGCTATTGGAATACAATTTAAAATACTCAAGGCAAAGCATTTTCAGAATTCTTAAAGATAACAATTCAAAAGCTTAAAAAGGCAATTAGTAAATAATAGATTTTAAGCAGTTACAGATGACAATTAAGAAAGAACCAGCCTTCAGTTATGGAGACTTAAAATGCTGCTTTCATATGATATTTTATGATTATGAAGCTGCCCATGAGGATGCTGGAATGCACAAGGAAGCCTGCTTTTAGTAAATATGCTATTTCTAATGCCCCTATCTGAAGGTTCTTTTGAAAAAAAAGATCCACTGTGTTTAACTAAGCAGCTCACCTATAGAAAGAACTCATAAAGATGGAAATTTTAATTTGGAGATAACGTCTTGAGTTACTATGTTAGTTTTCTCTTACTGTGTAACAAATTACTACACATTTAGCAGCTTAGGACAACACACATTTATTATCTCATAGCTCTGTAGGTCAGAAATCAGAAGTCTGGCATAGTATGGCTGGATTCTCTGCTCAGGTTCTCACAAAGTCAAAGTTAAGGTGTCAGAAGGACTGGGCTCCTATCTAGGGAACAATCTATATTCAGGCTCATACAGGTTGTAGTAAATTCAGTTTCTTGAGGTTATAGGACTCAGACTCCCATTTCCTTTGTGACTGTCAGTCAGGGGCTACTGTTGCTGGAGGCTGCCCATATTTTTTTTCTCATGTGGTCAATCTCCATCTTTAGTTCAGAAGAAGTATATCATGAGTGCTTCTCATGCTTTGAGTTTTAATGGTGTTCCCCTCTGCCACATCTCTTTCTGTGGCATCCTTTCCTGCCTCCAGTTTTCACCATTAAGGGCACATGTAACTACTAACCCAAATGAAAAACCTTACTCAGGATAATTCCCAATTTTAAGGTAAAATGATTAGTATACTCAGTTATATCCACAAAGTCCCTTTTGCTGTATAACGTAAATTATAACCATGGAGATACCACCAAAAGTTGGAGATGATGGATGCCAAAATTCTGCATACCACAGTTACTTTCCAAGGAGATTTGTAGATTTAATACAAGATGCTTGTTTATTTTCAAATGTTTTCTTTACCCAATAACAAACATCTATATAGAGTAATTTTAGTGCATACGCAAATACAATTGAATATGAATGCAGATTTTATTTATTGCAGATTTTAATATTGCATATCACAAATTGATTTTTTTCAAAAGAGTCTTTTAAATTAGTATCACCATGTATTCTTTCTTCAGAAGCTAGGAAAACACATCCATTTCAAAGCATACACATAAATTCTAAGAAGTATGTTACATCTTCAAGTACAATATGATAATCTATTGTCATACATACATGACAGAACATCAAAATACATGTACCCTAAATTTTTAGCTAATTAAGTTCAACAGAAACAACCTATACAAATAGAAAAATGAATAGTCAATATCTAAAATGAAAAACCCTATCTATACACTCTCAATTTTAATTTTATGTTGTAATACAATTAAACAGTCTGGTAAAAAGATTTTGTGGTAATTTTGTATTGCAGCAGTTGTATGAATATGTTTTCTGATGATCAGTAGAAATATTAAATTTCCAAATTGTATGCTATCATCTCAAGCAGATTAGCATGAAATTTAATTTGTGCTAATTAGCCAGAGGTGAGGGAGGGAAATTAACCTGACATTAATTTTGCATTTACAGTAGTCTTATCACAATGTGCATATACATGGGGAAATTTATTAATTATTCTCTTTGCATCAATATCAGAATTTATTTCTTAAGGTATCTTAACTGAGGAAAATATTTATTTACAAAATTTAGTGCAATGAAAATTGAATTTTAGAAAACTGGCTATGTAGAAAGTAGTTCCACAAGATAATTGCATAGAACATAGTTTTTGTTAACCACAAACACATTTTGATTTGATTATACTAATAATGTATTTACGTTTTAAATATTTGTAATATTGAGGTTCTAAGAGGACAAATAATCCAAAATACCAATTTGAATGTTTGCAAAATGTGCTTACCTTAAAATTCGTGGTAAGAGGTAAGAAATCTAAGTTTGTCTATAATTTGATTTACTGCTCTCTACTATATATATACTATGTATATAGTATATATTATAAAATAATATATATTATATAATAATATATATATATATTTTTTTTTTTTTGAGAGAGAGAGAGGGAGAGAGAGAGAAAAAGTATCTTAAGCAGAATCCACTCCCAGCACAGAGCCCGTCCTGGGGCTCGATCTCACAACTGTGAGATCATGACTTGAGCTGAAATCAAGAAGTTGGATGCTTAATGGACTCAGCCACCCAGGCACCCCTATATACTATATTTTCAATAAATGTAGCATTTTAAACCTATTTTGTTGATTTATTTTATATTATTTATTAATTAATATCATCTTTGGTTGTTAGATATTCTAATTTTTCTTGATATTTCAAGATTCAGAGTTACAGTGCTGACTTTCTTAACTTTCAGGTGTTATTTCTTTGATTCAGTGCACATTCACCAATTGTGAAACACCAATGACTAATGGCTTTTTTAGGTCTATTCTTTCTTTGACCCAATTATCCAGTGTTAGACTTCGTTACATATAGCTTATCATGCACATATTGACATATAATGATTTATTTCATCTGAAATTATGGTTGAAATTTGTGGCCAAGGCATTATTCCAGGAGCAATAACAATGTAATGGTGCATGGTATGGGAATACTGTCCTCTAGGAGGATTACATAATAAAAAGAATCATCAACCATTTATATACATTTATATACATAGAAGAATAAAAGCCATTAAAGAATTAAAATCAATAATTTATTTGAGATAGATAACATAACCCAGAATTCTATGAAAATTAATTGAAAAAGCTTTCATATGAAAATTCTTTAAAATTTCTAAAACTCATTTATAATTCAACCAACCAAAGTATAAAACAATCAATGCAATTAAAAATCTCTTCAAATCATTAAAAAAAAATCTTTAAAATGTTCAAAGAGCAAGCATCCCTAACATTAATTGTCCTCATTGCTTTGAGGCAATGTGATCACTTGGAATGTGAACTAAATTTTAATATTATCAAGTTCAAAAAGATTTAAAAAGTAACAAAAATCAGTTTTAGGAAAAATGAAATCCAGTTATCTCAGATGGAAATTAAGATTAATTAGAACATCTATGAGATCCCATAATGATTCAGAGACATTATTTTCTGTGTGTTTATGATCATCTATAAATAAAATCCAATACCATTTTGTTTATTTTTTCCTTACAATTGCATTTAAACAGAACATCAACTTTTAGTTGATTATATAATTGAAATAACATTATTACTTCCTCCATGCACCAATTTCCAAAGAAAATCTATGATTTTCACAGTAAAAGCTTGGCAGGAAATTTAGTTGCTAGAAGCAACAGGAGCCACTCAGAAGATTTGAAGAATCATGAAATATGCTATTTTGGGTTCTTGAGGAAAGGAAAAACACTGGTTTCAAGAGCTATTTGGAAAGTTATACCACTTGACTGCAATGATCAAGATTGTACAAAATCAAACAAAGGTCAAATGACTTCTTGATTGAAGTTGTCTATTATTTAAAACAGCTAGAGAGAACAATATATCTACAAACTCCAAGAGGATTATGTCAATATAAATAATAAAAATATATTTTTTAAATTTAATCCATTAATATTGTAATCATTGTTGCTCTAAAATTGATGGGATTAGACTATGGAATTTGTCATTTAAGCTTCTTTCCTGGTCAGTGGAGAATCTAAGTAAGGCACACCATTACCCATTTGGTGCCATTTTGCTGAAGAGATATTGAGCACCATCCCTGCTTGTACCTTCTCTCTGAGCCTTGTGAGGTGGCTGTCCTGGTGGTAGCAGAAAACAAAAGTAAAAACTATACCCCGCCCCCAACCCTGAGCTTTCATTGTATGGAGAGAAGATTAGGAGACAAAATTAAACTACATACAAAAATTCATGTAGTAACAATCAATGAAGTCTCCAAAGGATAAATAACCACTTCTACATTCATGCAGATATACTGGGTACAGTTGTTTTCTGGAAATGCAGTCACATGTAGTTTTGGGTCTTTATTGATCAGATAACATATATATTACTCCATACACGTAAAGTTCTTACACACTGTATAATTGTAGGATATGGGTCTTTTGTTTTTTGATTGTGGGTTCTAAAAGAGGAGACAAAATTTCTAATCATGCTCTGCCTTTTATTAGCTCTAGTGACTTAGAAAAATTATTGAATTTAATTTTTAAATTTTAGTTTTCTGTGGAATGGAATTAATACATATTTCTTAAGTTAAAACATATAGGGTATGATTGCCAAAAATAATTCTAATGATTACAAATTTCCTTCTTTTCCACTGTTCTTCTGTATGGATATCTACTATCAACAATGAAACATTGGAAATGTCACATGAGTAGCCACAAAATAACTGAATAGATCAATAAACACGTGAATAAAGGAATTATTTTCAAGCTCTTTTATAATTAAAGGTTTAAAAATGGTAGTAACTGTCTTGAGATCACGTGTCAGTGATCCTTCTTGATGAATTAGTTACCAAGTTTAATTTCATATATCAAGGAATTTATGAATGGAACTGGATAAGATTTTTAATGAGTAGAAACCAAATACCATAAAGTAACTTTGAATTAAACGGACAATGCATTTTGTCCCATGTTTCTAGTAAAAATAAAATTTTCTTAAATAAGTCAAAGATAGGGAATAGTTCTAAAAGTTATCATCCAGTGCTTATGTTGGTTTTAGGAAATGTTATAAATGCATAAGTTGCCTCATTTAACAATCTATTATTAATTGGAATCCTATTAGTAAATGACTGAGAAAGCACTCAACTTGGGCATGCACACAGACACACACACAGAAACAATATCAGAATTTAAAAAAAATCTAACTTAATTTCAACTTTTTAAGTTAACAATTTGTTATTTTTATATTTGAGTTCATTACTTTTCTATGCAAATATGAATAATTTCTTTTTTTAATTTATAGTTCATTGTCAAGTTGGTTTCCATATAACACCCAGTGCTCATCCCCACAAGTGTCCTCCACCATGACCATCACCCCCCTTTCCCTTTCCTCCCTCCCCTTTCTGCCCTCAGTTTGTTTTCAGTATTCAAAAGTTTCTTGTGCTTTCTCTCCCTCCCTCTCCCTAACTCTTTTTCCTCCTTCCCCTCCCCATGGTCCTCTGTTAGGTTTCTTCTGTTAGGCCTATGAGTGAAAATATATGGTATCTGTCCTTCGCCGCCTGACTTATTTCGCTTAGCATAACACCCTCGAGGTCCATCCACTTTGCTACTAATGGCCAGATTTCATTCTTTCTCATTGCCATGTAGTATTCCATTGTATAGATAAACCACATCTTCTTGATCCATTCATCAGTTGATGGACATTTAGGCTCTTTCCATGATTTGGCTATTGTTGAAAGTGCCGCTACAAACATTGGGGTACATGTGCCCCTATGCATCAGCACTTCTGTCTCCCTTGGGTAAATCCCCAGCAGTGCTATTGCTGGGTCATAGGGGAGTTCTACTGATAGTTTTTTGAGGAACCTCATACTGTGTTCCAGAGCGGCTGTACCAGTTTACATTCCCACCAACAGTGTAGGAGGGTGCCCGTTTCTCCACATCCTTGCCAGCATCTATAGTCTCTTGAGTTGTTCATTTTAGCCACTTTGACTGGCGTGAGGTGGTATCTCAGTGTGGTTTTGATTTGTATTTCTCTGATGATGAGTGATGCTGAGCATCATTTCATGTGTTTGTTGGCCATCTTGATGTCCTCTTCAGAGAAGTGTCTCTTCATGTCTTCTGCCCATTTCTTCACTGGATTATTCGCTTTTAGGGTGTGGAGTTTGGTGAGTTCCTTGTAGATTTTGAATATTAGCCCTTTACCGATATGTCATTTGCAACTATCTTTTCCCATTCTGTCGGTTGCCTGTTAGTGTTTTTGATTGTTTCCTTTGCAGTGCAGAAGCTTTTTGTCTTGATGAGGTCCCAATAGTTTATTTTGGTTCTTGATTCCCTTGCCTTTGGGGATGTGTCGAGTAGGAAATTGCTGCACTTGAGGTCAAGGAGGTTGCTTCCTGCTTTCTCCTCTAGGGTTTTGATGGTTTCCTGTCTCACGTTCAGGTCCTTCATCCATTTTGAGTTTATTTTTGTGTATGGTGTAAGAGAGTGGTCTAGTTTCATTTTTCTGCATGTTGCTGTCCAGTTCTCCCAGCATCACCTGCTAAAGAGGCTATCT
>CM053578.1:60056476-60181131 GCA_028646485.1 Cryptoprocta ferox
CTATAATTTGATCAAGCACCCCTTAAGGACCTTTTTCTCTTTCTTCATCTTCAGGAATTCCTATGATACGGATATTGTTCTGTTTGATTGTATCACTCAGGTCTCGAATTCTCTTTTCATGTTCCTGTATAAATTTCTCTCTCTTTTTCTCGGCTTCCTCTTTTGCTATAACTGTGTCTTCTAATTCACCTCTTCTCCTCTCTGCCTCTTCAATTCGTGCAGTGGCTGCCTCCATTTTATTATGCACCTCATTTATAGCCTTTTTTAACTCGTCACAGCTATTTTGAAGGTCCCTAGTCTTTGTATCAATAGCTTATTTTTTGCTTTTTTCACGTCCAGCGATTAATTTTATGACAATTATTCTAAATTCTTGTTCAGTTAGGTTGCTTAAATCTGTTTTGAGCTGTTCTGTGACTGTGACTTCTTCTTGGAGTTTCTTTAGAGGAGAGTTCTTTTGTTTTGTCCTTTTGGGTAGCTTTCTGTCTCTTGTCAGTTTTAAAAGCTCGTTGTGCACTGTGCACCTGTTAGTATTGCTCTATTAAAGGAGGCCCATTGACTGTCCAGGGCCTGTCGTTTCAGAAAGTGTTCTTTTAATGGTCTCTTGGTTTCTCTTGTTGTGCCTTTGATTATTTTACTTCCCTAGTCAGTGATATTTGGGACTCCACCATGTGTACTTTGGCTTATTTCTCGAGGTAGCCCTGAAAAGGAAAACAGACAAACACACAGGGAACAAAAACATGCAAACGCACAGACAAATCAAACAAACAAGCAAACCAAAAGGGGAATGGAAGGAAAGGAAAGGAAAGGAAAGGAAAGGAAAGAAGAAAAGAAAGAAAAAAAAAAAAACATGGGCGGGGGACAGAGACAGCAAAAGACTATGGACAGTCTAAAAGCATATAACCAGCCATGAGGAGAGATAAGAATAAGATAAGGGAAAATATATCTGGATGGCAAGGGAAATGAAAAGGAGAAGAAAAGAAAAAAGGGGGGAGGAAAAAGGCTGCTCTCCTGTGTGGATGGGCGTGGTTTGGTGTAGGTATATCAGGTCTCGGGGGCTGCTCTCCAGGGCCCCGCCTTGGTGGCTGTGGGGAGAAGAATGGCGGCGCCCCCAGCTCTGCTTGAACCAAGTATTGAAAGCTGCTCTTTTGAGTCCGATCTCCCTGTGCTGCGGGCAAGCCAAATTGTATTTTCCAAGCTCCACTTCGCTTCCAAATCCTAGTCCATGCACTTTAATACTACCACCGGAGAGGAGATGGGCTCCCCTTGGCAGCCGGCCTCCCAGCCAGGATTATGCAGGGTGCGGGGGCTGCCTCTCCTGGCGCCTCTTTCCCACGAGGTAAGACTGACTCGCGCTGGCAGCCGGCTTCCTAGCCAGGATCGCATATGGGGAGGAGGCTGTTTTTCCTGGTGCCTCCTGGAATAGGTGCCACCGCCACCTCACCCAAGGAAGTATTCGCCAGCTAGATGGGAAGGATTTCTCTCCCCATGCCCAGCGGTTATATATGGGGTGACAATATCACTCTCCTTCCTGGGGCGAGTTTTTTATCTCTTCTTTAGAGACAGTTCTATGAGCGTTTTCAGTCTCTCTTTCTCTTCCCCTTGTCTCTCCAGGGCACAGCACGCTCTCCCTGTGTTGGGCTGGGGCTCCCATCCCTCGGCAGCTTGGGGGCCTGGCCCGTCCTCCAATTTCCCCGGTTCGGACTCACTCACTCAGGCATCTTTGAGGTTGTCTTCTTTCTGGAGTCTGTATGTTCTACTCCCCCTCTTGCAGATCAGAGTATTGTCTCTTCAGTCCTTCACAGTTTAATAGCTGCGGGCAGGCGAAGATTACAGAGCTCCTTACTTCTCCGCCATCTTGCCATTCCCTCTGTCTCAAGATCCAAATATGAATAATTTCTAAGCCTAATCATTTTTTAGGTCTTCTTTTGTCTTCTAAATTGTATCCTTTTTTCATTATTCCAGTGATGGTCTGTGGCTTTTAAACTACTCTACTGTTTATTCATTTGAAAAAGTGTTTATTTTCCATTAATTTTTGAATAGTAGTTCAGCAGGGTTAGAATTCTAGTTGAACATTTAGTCTTGTGCACCATGATGATGATTTTACTGCATAATTTTATGTCATCGTTTTTATCACATGGTATTGTCAGCCGATTTGCTATTTCTTTTTATATAAATATCTTTTCCTCTCTGATAGTTTTACTTTTTCTTTTTATTCTAAATGTTATATATTATCAACCCAATTTTCAGTTGCTGATTTGTTTTAATTTACCTTCTTTGCACATCATAAATTTTTTTCATCAGAGTACTTCTGTCATTATATATCTGGAAAATCTTAATTTTTTTCCTCCTAAAAATAGGCTTCCTTATCATTTCCTTTACTTTCTTTGGAACTTTATTAAGACATATGTTAAAGCCTGTTAATTCTCATGTCTTTTAATGGCTCTTTCATTTTTTCCTTTTTTCAATATATTTATATATATTGCATTCTGGGTAATATTCCCTATCTTAGTTCTCTATTTTAATGTGACTGTTAGATATTGTAGTCTTTATTGAGTATTTTATTTTATTTTATTTTAGAGAGAGAGAGAGAGTGAGTGTGGGTGGGTGTGTGGGTGTGTGTGTTTTTTTTCACCTGTCCTTCTCACCTCCCCTCTTTCTTACCTTGTAGGTTTATAGTTGCGTTCTTCTGACTCTCTGTGGTTCTCATTCAAACCAGGTTCCACATTATACTATCTAGCTGGGGATACTTTGTTGTGGTAAGATTAGATATATATTTGATATCTAATCAATAATCGATTTGTTCAGATCTTAATTATGGACTTAAACTGATTCATCTGCCTCTCTAACATAATCAGGTCCATGTAATAAATCAGGGCTCCAGAAATTGATCAGTAAAGGCTTTTCAGCCATCTGAGGGCGTGTCACCTCAGATTTTGTTTTGAGTCAAAATTTCAGACACTTGTTTTCCCATCAGGGTAGATATTTTTTGGCTCCTCTTTGTCTACCTTCATGGTGTCCATTATGATCTTACTCAAGGAGACTAACCGGTGTAGAGAATATCAATGGTCATTCTTGTCCACTGACTACTGACTGGGTCCAGCCATGGGAAGCCCCAGTCAGAGATTAATGGGAAACAGAATGTGGCTGAAGTATTTATTGCTTTAAATAATTCCATCATTTTTCAGAACAGACTAGAGATATTCTATAAAAATTGGCTCTATATCTCAACTGGACTGACCTACCTTTCATTGCATTATCCTTTCCTTTCTTATTCTGGTAACTACTTCATTACTTGGGGTCTAAGGAAATATAACATCTTTCCTTTAGGGTAGAGACACCTAATGTTTTCACTGTATCTTGACATTATTTGATAATCAGTCCCTTTATGAGACCTTCCTGAATCATCTTAATATTAGCATGTTGCCTCCTTCCTACCAATTAATTACTATACCATGTTTCTGCACAGCATTCCACTGTCTATTGCTTGATTCTGAAATAATGGTCTCACTCATCTGCAGGTTCAAATCCACTTATCTTTTTGTTTTTCTCTTCCATGTCTGTCTGATGAAATATTTAATTCAGTTTATGACATTCATTATAGTGTGTTATTATTCTTTTTCTAAAGTGACTTCTTTATCAATGCTGTGCTTTGATCAGGGGGTGGAGTGAGTCAGTTGTTCATAAAATGAAATTAAAATGTTATATTGACTAACATCTTGACTTTTTCTACTTATGCAATATTAAAATTTTAAGGCAGAGAAAACTTAAGATATTGCAACTGTGATAGATGGAGGAAAATACCTTCAAATTATCCAAGAAGCTATTTACAGGAATTAAAGTTAAATGAGTGTCTCCAAAGGCCAACTCAATGATAGTACTATAACTCCTGATATGGTGTGGGAGTACTAGTTATAAAGATGAATGTAGGCTACTTTTGTAATATCCTTGCTTGTTTGCACGTATTTTGTCCCTGTGGTCCTAACAGACTCAGAAAAGAAACCCATATTAAGTGTATGAGAAAGTGGAGATAAATTGGACCTTGGCTCCAGAATCATACAGAAAGAGACTACAGAGCTTCTACAGATAAATTACTCATCAGTTAGCAACTCTTAGTCTATTTCTGTAATATTCTTGCTTACTGTGATTACCCCATGCCCTAAAGTCCCAATACTGATCATTTAAATGTAGGATAATGTGATAAGCCTGTACTGAGAAACATATATTCCCTGAAACCTTCAATGAAGGTTTCTTAAATAATTTATTTTGTGATAATGTCATAAAGTGTATTGTTACTCAAAGAATCTCTGGAGTGTGGGTGATGACTAGAAATTTAAGCATGAAAATTCATCAAATTCACTTTTTTTTTAATTTGAGAGAGAGAGAATGAGAGAACAGGGGAGTGGGAGAGAGTCCCAAGCAGGTTCCATGCTGTCAGCACCAGAGCCTGACACAGGGCTCAATCCCACAAACTGTATGTTCATGACCTGAGCTGAAATCAAAAGTCAGATGCTCAACTGACTGAGGCACCCAGTCGGTGGCTAAGGGTGATTCTTTTAATGACACAGAAAGCAAGTATGGCATTTTGCCAGATGGGCAGAGGGTAAACTTAATTTCTACAGATGTTTATAAATCTCATCATAAGAAAAAGAATATAGGAAAAAAGAAGGAAAAAAGAAAGGAAAGAGGAGAGAGGAAGGAAGAAAGGAAGGAAGGAAGGTAGGAAGGAAGGGAGGGAGGGAGGGAGGGAGGAAGGGAGAGAGTGTGAGAGGGAGGAAAGAGGGGAGGAATGATGAAAGAATAAAAAGGAGAAAAATCAGAGCCAACTTAATTCTCATGCTGTACATTCCTCCCAAATAAAAAGAAAGGCATTGCTTGTGTTTTGTTTTCAGATGCATTTGAGAACCCATTTATATGCTTTGTAATTAACCTGTATTTGCCCCTTTCCAATGTTTAGAATCTCCATAGCTCCCTATAGCATTTGTCTTTAATTCAGCTACTTTTATCAAAAATTGAGTTACACATTTACCATATCCTGATTCTTTAATAGCCAGGAAACCTCTGCTTTGCTTAAATCAGATTCAGCTGTGATGAAACTTACACAGAAAAAACCATTGCTTGTGAGAGCAGCTAGTTCTCTAAGTCCTATGAGATGTGGCAGTATACTGTTTACTGATAAATTGCAGTGTAGCAGGAAGAGTGCTACAATAAGTATTGATTTCTTTTGTACATAGAACTCATTTTGCTACAGCTTGTGAACTGCCTTCATAAGCTGACAATCCATTAAATATTAGTTTGTGTGTCTCTTCCTTCATTATTGCTTTTTTCCCCTGCTTTCTGTTTTACTACCTTTAAAACAGATTGCCAAAGAAAAACGAGTAAAGAGAAAACTTATTGGTAGCATCACAATTTGGAAAGAAATAAATGACTTTATTAGGTGAAACTGAATTTCTGCCACCCCCTCCAATGATGGGCTGTAAAGAATATAACTTAAAAGAATTAAAAAATCTTACAGTAAACAGGAAATGACTTGAATCCTATTATAAAATCAGTAGTTTTACTTTGACATTTTATATAACTTACAGGCAACAAAATATCTTACTTTCTTCATTTCTTCATGTCAGATCTGATATTTTACGTGTAAATGCAAAGAAGACATACTTGGAGTTTAACTTCGACTATCCTAGACTGCCAAGTAATATTTTTTGTTATGAATGAATTTAAATATTTAAGATACTTTTTTTATTATTGCTTTGTGTCTGTTCCCTTAATTTCTTTGTATTGTTGCATCTTAAAGCATCAGTGTAAAGTTAAAAATGTAGTAAAATATTCTTAAAATTTAAGATTTTGATGCCATTATTACTCCTGATTACTTTTCAATTTGTCTGGCTTCATCTTCTTCAAAAAGTGGTAGAAATACAATCATCCTAAAGCATATGAGGAAAAACCTATCTTTCAAAATTAATGATGAGTCATTAGTAGAAAATCAGTTAGGTAAAAATGTAGGAAAAATTACAAATTACTAAAATGCATTACAGAATATAAACATATTTTTTTACCAACTATTTTCTTATTTTACCCTGGCTCTGGCAATAATTTGATTTATATTTGCAAATACATATACACACACACACACACAGAAATATACAGCTTCTTTAAAGGAGAAATCATGTGTATATAAAACCAACATTAAAAAATGTTAAAGTGATGCATTTTATCTTATCTTAAACAAGATAACTTCTTTTAAATTATGATTTTTGAAATAAACCATTGATTATAGAGCAAAAATTGTGATGCCTACGTTGTTTTTTATATTATCTACAAAATTAAAACAAATTTAACATTACTATATGTCAGATACTATTGAGCTTATTTTTTACTTGTAGTAAATCACTTAATCCTCACAATACTTATTTGATAGTTAGCTATTTTCAAGCTTTGTTTTATGAAAAAAGAAAGTAAAAGTTCTAGTCCTAGTTAAGTAAAAATTCTATAACTACAACCCTCTGCTTTGTTTTCAACATCTGTATTTTGCCTCTGTTTTTCTTATTATTTCTCTTGTCATTGGGTGAAATTCTTTTCTCACTAAATATGGTTAACAAAAAATATAGAAATATAAGTTTGTAACTGGATAAGCAAATGTATATACATTGTAATATATGTAGTATCACTAATTGTTCATTTTTTTTAGTTTCTAGTTCATCCAAACCTTAGGTGTATTTGTTAAATAAAAACAGTTATACACTAACACTTTCAATAATGCAACAATACTGGAAAGAGTAGAAATATGTATATTAACAGCTTTTACTCACTACTCATACAGTTACTTTCATAATAACATGAAAGTAACCAAATCCTGTTGGCTATAGTCATTATAAAGATTCCTCATAAATCATTTAGTTTGTTAAATTAAAGTTGATATAATTCCATCCCCTGAGAACATTTAGACATTTAGTTTTAATGAAAATGTGCTGAGAAGAAGATATCGAATCAAGTTTACTGTTCCATTAAATATTTTATAATACCTATTATATGAATTCTTTATTAAGAATATATTTTACTCCACTATTTTTAAAGCTTGAAGATCAAACATTAGAAATACTTTTAAAAAACATTTTAAAAACATTAATGGCAATTATACTATAACTAATTTTATCAACAAACATTATTTACTTAAATTTACTCAATTGTTTTGACAGTATTATTAAGGATGGGATAAATCCATACTTACTTTTAAAGATGAGTTAGTTTTTCATAATTTAAATGAAAGTTTGTATGTTTACTGGTATATTTACTAGATGCATAAACATAAGATGACAAAAAAATGAATGGCTTTTGACTGAACATTGGTTTAATTAATGCCATAAAACTGAAAAGAAAAAGAAAATATTTTTTCTGTTATTACCAAATATATCTCATCTGATGATTTGGGCTGCAACCAGTAGAAATACAAAATATATCTGATTCAATTATACATGATTTATTATTTTTATATAACAGGAATATTAGAGCTTAGAGGGATTCCAGGTTTAGTCAGTAGATATCACCAATAACATAATTTTCCTCTAATTTTCTAGCCTGTCATTCTTTATGTTGATTGTGGTGATTGCAAACATAACATTTAAATACTAATTATTTAGACAACGAAGAGGAATCATCTCTTCTTGTTGGCAGCAGACTCACCCCCTTACCCTCACAATTCATTGGCCTGAGTTGGGTCAATGAACCAATCCCTGGCAAGAAAAATGAGATTATCATCAGCAATACAGATGGTACACAATCATCTATGTGGAAAACATGTTGGGAACTAACCTCAAGGCCAATAACACTGAGTATATAAACAAACAATAAAACATACAAATAGGAGAAAAATCCAAAATGGTTTTATTGAGGGAGTAAATGTCTCTAATGCATGTTGCAAAATGTATACATTTTATCCAAATCATTCTTTGTTTCATTTCATGATTACTCTTGAAAATAATTTAGTTGCCTGAGGGATGTTAAAATTATTTTTTCTGCATTTTAATATGCTGGACAAACTATGTCCTATGCAACTTTTAGCTAGAGTTATTAACTAAAATTTCATATCTGGGGTTACTCTGTCCACCTATCCAGTGTATACTTGATTCTGGAGATCAAATGAATGATAAACACCCAAAAGCAGGCATTTTGAACTTCCATTCCCACAATTTAGTGTACTAAATTCCCTGAATCATTGCCCCAAAGACTGATTTTCCAAAGTATTGCACTGCAGCATTTTTCCCTCTTCAGTTTCAATGGCTAAAACAATTCCTAAAGCAGAGTTTCTAAATGGAAAAATATACACAAATATGGGCAAGGTAGGGGGTGAAAAAGAACTTATAAAATTATAGAATGCTAGAATTAAGAGCATGGTAGTATATCCAAGGATATGTGAATATAGATAAAAAATTTTAAGAATTATATTAGATAAAATATGCTGTAGTTCCTTCCTTAATGTAGCAAAAACTTTATTTATAATATTGTCACTACTCTTATCATATGAGTCATTTAATGTCTTCAGTAATATCTAATTGGGGCCTCATCATTGTCCTTCCTCTAGATAACATCCTGTTCTCATCAGTTTCTTTTGTGGCATGTGTGATTATTTTTCCCCGGTAACCTTTTATTGACTGCCAGAAATGTCTATTAACTTGATCTTCTCTTCCTTATTTAGTTAGCTGTTCCTTTAAAACATAAGTCTGGCCAGATGTAATGATAAGCAGGCAGATGGCTCTAGAGTGAGTCTTCTTTGATAAGGGAGTAGCTTCCTCTGAAGATGTGGCTCTACAACTGTCCTGGCTCAAGGCATGATACATGATTTTTGAGCTTGCACAGGATGCTTTTTAGTCCCATGAAGATAAAACAAAAAACAAAAAACAAACAAAAAAAACACAAATATAAACACTGATATTTAAGAATAAAAAATCTGCCTTTTCTATGTGAATTTTGCATTTCCTGACAACAGGGTATATAAATAACATAAATGGATAGAAAATTGCAATTTTTTGAAAAAATAGAACATTATTGTTAATACATATCCAATTAGTGCAGCTATAAGAAAATTGAAATTATAGAAATAAATTTATCTTGTTACAGAGTTAATGTCACTGTATCTGATTTTATTGATGACTTTTACTCATTACATATAAAATCTACAGTCCATTTGTGTATATGATGTCTATATTTTCTTTTTAAAAAATTTTTAATGTTTATTTATTTTTGAGAGAGAGAGACAGGGCATGAGCAGGGGAAGGGCAGAGAGAGAGGGAGACACAGAATCCAATGCCTGCTTCAGGCTCTGAGCTGTCATCACAGAACTCGATGTGGGGCTCGGACCCATGAACTGTGAGATCATGACCTGAGGTGAAGTCACATGCTTAACTGACTGAGCCATCCAGGTTCCCCTATATTTTCTCTTTTTAAAGAATAGTGTGTATTTACATAATGAAGAAGTTTCATGCAATATCATTGGAAATTGTTAAAAGTCAATACTTAAGTTATATTTGATTTATTCAGCATTTGTTATCATTTTTAAAGATTTATTGAGTCGTCAGGACAACAGATAAGGCAATAGTGAATGTTGAAAGTTGTCAACATGTTGTAACCTTTGAGGAAAATGTAAATTGTGATTCATAGTTTTTTAAAGGGTTTAATACAAGAACTAAAATACATTACCTTGTCTGAAAAGTAAAATTTTACTGTTTATTTATTTTTAAAATAGAGAGAGACAGAGTACGAGCTGGGGAGGGTCAGAGAGAGAGGGAGACACAGAATCCAAAGGCTCCAGGCTCTGAGCTGTCAGCACAGAGCCCAATGCGGGGCTCTAACTCGTGAACCACGAGATCATGACCTGGGATGAAGTTGGATGCTCAACCAACTGAGCCACCCTGCTCCCCGAAAAGTAAAATTTTTAAATTCAGTAGATTAGAGATTACTAGGACCTGTGAAGATTAGGAAACAGATAGGGAATTATTGCTTAATGGTTGAGAGTTTCTGCCTGGGCGGATGAGAAAGTATTAGAAGTGGATAGTAGTGATGATTGTATAACAATGTGAACATAATTTTTTTTCTTTTATAGTTTATTGTCAAGTTGGTTTCCATATAACACCCAGTGCTCATCCCCACAAGTGCCTTCCTCCATGCCCAATACCCCCTACCCTTTTCCCCCTCCCCCATCAGCCCTCAATTTGTTCTCAGTATCCAAGAGCCTCTCATGGTTTGTCTCCATCCCTCTACCCAACTATTTTACCCCCTTCCCCTCCCCCATGGTCCTCTGTGAAGTTTCTCCTGTTACACTTATGAGTGAAAACATATGGTATCTGTCCTTCTCTGCCTGACTTATTTCACTTAGCATGACACCCTCGAGTTCCATCCATGTTGCTTTGAATGGCCAGACCTCATTCTTTCTCATTGCCATGTAGTATTCCATTGTGTATATAAACCACATCTTCTTGATCCATTCATCAGTTGATGGACATTTAGGTTCTTTCCATGATTTGGCTATTATTGAAAGTGCCGCTATGAACATTGGGGTACATGTGCCCCTGTGCATCAGCACCAATGTGAACATAATTAATGTCACCAAATTCTACACTTAACAATTGCTAAAATGGTAATTTTTTATGTTATACATACTTTACCTCAATAAAAAAAATATTCAGACAAGTATACCAGAGGTGAAGAAAATTTCATGAGCATAAGTTGAATAAGCACTTCTAAGTCACAACATAAATCCAAGATAGAATGAATATTTTTAAAAAATATAATGGTAAAATGAATCATGTATGTTTTCCATTCTTCTCTGTTGAGACTGCTAGGCAGGGTTTGTAGGCAAAATCTATGTACCAATGGAGTAATCCTCTCTCTCTCTTTGTCTCTATTTCTTTCTCCAAAATAAATTCAGCACTATGTCTTAATATCTGGTGTACATAATTCATCATACTTTTAATAACAAGCTCAAAATTATTAAATAATGATTTTCAGGCTACTAAATCCCTTTCTTGGCATACTTCCTCCTAGTGCAAAACTCAAGCTAAAAGTTAGGGAAGATTGCCATTCTCACGTATTTTTCAGTATTTTAACTGATTTTAATAATTGTGTTTTAAATTTTCCTCAATACCAAATGCTTCAAAACTGCTTTGAATGTTTACTTGCCTAGGGGTATAAAATATTTTTGTTGTTCTCTGGAAAAACTCATTTTAATGGATAAAACATCATGAACAATTAAATGAAATAATGATGCATCTTTGTGCTAAAAGGAACATTTTAAAAACCTGAAAAGTAAAATACGCTTAATGATACTCTTAAATCTATTTTTAAAAAACCTCAATTTGATGTATGGTGCATATATTCCAATTCTAAGAAAACTCAAAAGAAGGGAAATTGATTATAGACTGTAGTGTATATCAGATACCATTGAAATACTTCTAATTTTATTTAGAGAAGATCTAGGTCTTTTGCCCCCAATAACTAACAAATTTATAAAATCACATAGATATGGATATAAATTTATACTCTAAATAGTATAAGCAACTAATTTCCAGCCTTAAATAAACACTCACATAAGGAATATGGCATCCATCAGGTAGTGTGGCATCCTCACAAGCTTTGAACTGATTGTTACTTGATAATGCTAATCTTTCTGAAAGTCAAAGTGTCTCTCACTTCAAGAAATTCATATATTGTACAATACTCCAGATCTGAGATTGCTCATATAATTTTCCAGATGATTTGTTTTCAAATGACATTCACCTAAAATTTCTCACAATAAAATAAAAATAATTTTTGACTTAGCAGTTGAGTGTTCAAATTTTAGTCATACCCTTTAATGATGATCTGGCCATTGGAAATACATGGTCTCTATAGTTAAGTCATCTAATAAACATGTACACTAATAACATACCTAGAATTGTGAAAGAATTCAATAAAAAAATACATTTTGAAGCTGTCGATGAACAGTAATATATTGTAAGAAGATACAGTAATTGAAAAAGTTTTGTCCCAACATTAGGGCTATGGTTTAGAACAACCTGATATCACTAAGTTCTAGAGATAGATGTTTTAATCTTACTACATTTGAATATGTGAGGTAATTAAATATATTTAATGTGTTGTTTATAAACATAAAATCTTTAGCTCTCAGACACCATGTTTGAACTAAACACTTGTCTTTCCACTTGACTTCCATAACAAACACTGGATATGTGCAAATGTCTCCTTAGAAATTTCCTAGATTCTGTTTCTTCTCTCATATTCTGTGTTGTATACTTGGAATATACTCTATGGTATTAAACCCATAGATGTATGTAAAACAACACGCAATGGAAGAATAAAAGAATTGGGCAGTTAGCCATTAGATGGCATGATTTTTCTTTTTCTTACAAATGTATAGAGAAGTAAAATATACCAGATTTTCACAGAACAGTTTTACTAAAAAAATGATTAATAGCAATCTACTTACAAAACATTTTTTAAAAATCACTAGAAGTAAGGAAATATGTAGATTTTCTAATTAATAACATAAATTCAAAAGTATAAAATTTCGTAAGCAATAGTCTGTAGGGGGTCCTTGAATAAAAATTAATTTGTCCATCCAATGATAATGTAGTATTGTATTAAAGGTATCTCAGTACAAAAAAAAATGTGATAAAATAAAATGAGACCTACTATAAATTTGTGAAGGGTGAATGGTGACAAGCCAATCATGCATTTGGTGTATATTTAGACCCAGAATTTGACTATCATAGCACTGTGTATTTTGTAAAGACATCAAGAAAAACTCGATTCTGTGATGTGACTGCTATTACCTTTCTCATCATCCATCAAATCGTACATACCTTGTGTTTACTCATTCAGTTACAAATACAGTGATATATAAAGAATTTAATAAATGACTCTTTAATGAGTTTAGATGGGTTGGCAATAACCTGTTAAGATATAAGACCTACAGTTGTAAGATGTAAGTAAATTCTAATACTTGCATTTGCAAGTCCTTTAATAAAATATTTTAACTCGGAGGAGAAATTCATAATGGAAATCTCATAATATCGCAGACCACTCTGTGAACTATTACTCAAATCATGCCAGAGAAATAGCTTTTAGCACTTCTTGGTAAGCCATTCACTAAATGAACAAATGTTTACTGAATGTCACCTTTGTGAAATAACTGAAGGAGGCTTTTCTTACCTAAACTTCACATAAGATTCATTGATCAGTAGTGTTATCACCCAAAGAGGACATCTCCTGAAAACAAACATGTCTTTGGAAACATGTCCAATTTTACTGTGAGTAGTTTAGAAATGTATCACTCTGGTATTTAGTTTTTACTACTTTTATATCCATACATGTTAAACTACATTGTGTAAAGAGGCCTATAAAAATGGATTCTATGAAATCGTTATTTGAAAATAATTCATGGAAAAATATACTTATTTCATAACCTAAAATCCTATATAGTAATTTGTTGAAGAAAGATATATTTAGTGAGGCTCGCTCCTCTGCGTGTCACTCTTCTGCAAGCCAGTTTTGTGTCGGCACCGTGGTCTTGATTTTCCTTAGTGTAATTTTAATAAGGTGATATTTAGGACATTCACCTTGCTCAGCACAAAACCCTAGAAGCTTTGCCTCTCTTTTTCCCTGAAGTACCACTGTTTATAGTAGACTAGGACAAAAAGTACCCACATTAGAATAAGCTGATGCACTACAGGATTCATTTTCCTTTTGTTTTGAGCTAATTGCTATGAGATATACAATCATATGTGAAAAGGATATATTCTAAATGTTGATTTTTAAGATACAGAATTATATTTTTACATTTTCATTTATGAAATGTCTTCTTTATTTAGACAAGTTTACAAAAGTGAACCTTCTCATAAACACATACCTAATTATCACATAATATCACAAATGTATACTTCTAAGCATTCCTAAAAACAAATTCCAGTTGTCTGATTTGGATGTAATATTGATATGAACTTTCACACTTAAGTTGACTATCCTATCTTGAAATACCATTTATTATCTCTTAATATTGATAAGGGGATATAGCATAATGAAAGAAAAGTCTGCATATTTCTATTTCATTAGTTATTTTATATGGATTCATATTTATTTTTATTTCCCTGTGCATTTTTTCCTATATATCTCTCCAAGAACTGTGAGAGTACAGTTAAACCTATACTCTTGGAAATGACATTTGGAAGGAATAGAACACAGAGAAATGATTTATACTCTGATGAGAGAAGTGATAAGAGATATTTTATAATTTTGTCCTTAGATAACCTGCAGGTAAACTGATTTATAAGTGAAAGATACTTTCTAAAGGTGTGTATTAGATGTTACTTCCTCTAAAAAGCCAATTGAACTGTATAACCTACTAAAATCCTGATATTTAATTCAGTATTTTTTTCTAGAATAAAACTGGGCATAGAAATATATTTTAAGAGACAAAAGTAGACAAGTAACAGTTGTTCAAATATATGTGTCTTCATACACATTAACTGGTGTGTGTGTGTGTGTGTGTGTGTGTGTGTGTGTGTTTAAATTGTAAACCCAGGGCACAGCAGTTAATAGCAGCAACACTTCACACACACTGATTCAGCACTTAATTTTTATTAGAAAACCCTAACTGTCTTCTTTCGTGGTGTGAATGTGTCTGCCTCTAGGACTAGCACCATGTGTTGAATTCATTACAGTCTTTCATAGGATCCCAGGAGAGTTTATTCACAGATGTAGATTTACTGCCAACCACCCATAACTGTCTGTTTGGCCTTCATTGTGAGCACAAAGACAAGAAATTATCCAGTGGAAATAATTCATTGCAGCATATTAAAATAATAAGCATTACTCCTAGTCAGTGATGCTGGAGGTTTATAGTTTCTGACACTTGACTCTGGTTTTGTGGCAGCCCCCAGGATTTATGTGTAATATCATATGTCCTTTCAATGTCTCACAGTAGAGCTTGAATTTTTACAGCTTCAAGGAAAGCTGAAGGATGCTGGCACCATAGATCTGTCTATTTTATTGATTTTCCCATAAGTGTATTTAATTATTCAGTGAAGGATCCATTTAACAATCCCATCTATTTTTAACCAATTAAGTTCTCATTAAAGATTTACCAATATCATTCTAATAATAGAATGTTTCATGGCATTTAGTCAGCAACAACGCAGTTCTGTGGTTCTATATCCTTTGGTGAACATAAATATTCAAAGTAAGTATGCTTTCAGACATAATGAAAAAAATATAGAGAGCTATCACCTTATGGAGAATGATTAATTACTGATATATTATAAAACTGTATACCTTTTTGACAATCATATAAATATTAGTAAATGAAAATATGATTTCTAAAGGAAAAGAAGTCTCAAATGTGATATTACAAGTCTTAGAAAAAGTATAATCATGTAAAATTAAAGAAAGAAGTATAATAATAATTTGCTGTGGATTCAGAACACATATATTATTTCTCCTTATCTGCCAAACATGTTTATTAAAATGCAGGTTTCTTATTTCTTCATATTATATAATCCTTTTATTGCTAGAGGAAGATCTAAGATTAAAAGAATTTATTAGAATAAGACATTCTCCACTATCTTTTTTAAAGACCCATGCAATTTATGAATTAGAAGGTCTTTAAAAACCGTATATTGCTAACACTTCATTTTATAAATAAATGAATACTCATAATGCCTTGTTAAAGGTTAGCTAATGTTAATAATATGACAGTTAGATCTCACACTTTTTTGCCTGTTAGTCCAAGTTATTTGTACTTATATTGTATTTTATAACTCCAAACTCATAATTTGTCTGTTCATTAATTTGTATTTACATGCTGTTTTCTCTGCAGCCTAATTTCATGATAAGTATTCATACCTGCAGGATATGTTACAGAGGGTTCCTATTACTTACCTATATTCCCAAGATGAAAATTCAACTTTAGTTGCCTAATTGTGACTTCCAATGCATTTATGCTTTAGCTCTGACATATATTTAATTTTGAATCTACTTAAAAAACGATACTTTCCATCTAGGTCTATATGTTGCTTTTTCTCTCTTTTTTCTTTCTTTTGTCAATGTGCATGTAGCTAGTGTTTCTCTATTGATAAATTATTTTTCTATACCCTTTATCTTCCTGGATTTTTTCTTATTTTGCTACATATGATATCAGCTTGCAGCCAGTGGATATCACCATAAAAAATAACAAAACCAAATAAGAAAAAGAAAATCTCACTAGTGTTCAACTGATATAAGGACAAAATCAATGATGCAACTAACCTTAGTATTATGTACTGAAATTATCAAAGTAACATTCTGTTGTAAACTGCAAATGGTATGAGAATTCCTGTGTAAATGGAGATTACCACAAAGACTTCTTTCACAATCTGATTCTCCGGTTCATGGGTAACTTCTTGGTGTTTACCATTCCAGAACTAATTTTTCATAAAATACATGCCTACTCTATATTCATCACTATTATTATATTATACGCATATATAGTTACATAAATTGATCAGAATATGCATATATATTATATGCATATAGAATATAGAAAACTATGCATATATAGTTTTAAAATATATGTTTAATAACCTAACAGTATATAGTTGGCATTATCAAAGGTTGGATTTCCTAGAAGCAGAGCCTGAGATAAGAATTCAAGTGCATATAATTTAATGAAGAAATGCTCTCAGGAATAAGATTAAGCAAATTTTATTTTGCTAAACAAAACATATGGTATGCCTAGTGAAATATGAATTTCAGATAAACAACATTTATTTGAAATATTTGGGGCATACTTATATTAAATATCATATATGTTAATAAATAATTTATAATATAATTCTAATTTGTAATTCAAATTTGTCTCAGAGTCCTTTTTTATCTGAAGAAACCAATCAAGGGAGAGGAACTGAAGAAAGAGGGCAAGTGAAGGAGCTTAAGCACAGGTGTGGTGTCAGTTGGACTCTATTTTCAGCCTGATTCTGTGGGGAGCTCTGCTTCTATAGAAAGTATGAATTAGACTATGAAGGTGGTCCCACACTGGGCTGGTCTTTTGTACCAGCAGGACTCAGTCATTGGCTGCAGGCTGTGAGGAGTGGTGGTGAGATAGTGGGGGAAATAACTTCCTGGAAAGGCAATACCCATTCTGACAAGGACAATTCTCTAGAGAAGGTGGTAGCTTTGAGTGGTTAGTGGGCAACAATCACATTAAATACAAACATGTTTGTGTGTTTGTGCATACAAACCTACAAATATACCTCATCTTCCTTGCAAATAGAAATACCTTGGCTTGCCTGACCAAATGGGTTATAGATTATTAACAAAACTTAAGGAGTGCCTTCTTACAGCTGGTACTTAGGACATCTCATAGTCAAAAAGTAGATAGAGGCTTATTCTTGCTTTCCATAGTGTCAACTCTTTGCCTTTTATAATTTTTTACAGTTTTTACTAATAGCTGAGATGGTCACATCCTCTACTTGTTATTCTTACAAAACTTATATTGCATGATTTGTTGATTAGAGATGACTGTTTTATTATCCCTTCACAATCTTTATATGCTTTGTAAGTCCATTGTATTTGTATAAACACTACATAAGACTTGTAACTGGAGTAACCAATTACATTATAGTATCTATTGGGTTTTCATATTACTACTGATGGAGACCTGCACCCATTATAGTATTAACTTCAAAGATATTTTAGCCCTTACCAGAATATGATACATAGGAGTCTCCCCTACCAAGTGACACCTGCTGGTCAGAGGAAACACAGAGGAGCTAAAAGCACACTTTCCAACAAAGAATACTTTCCAACAAAGTCAAGATTGGATTAAGAAAATTAAAATGGGAGGACCAAATGAATTGTGTGTTATAAAAAAGATAATTTGAAATGAGGGAAAAAAAACAGATTAAATTCACACTAAGGTTGAAGCCTCTGGTAGATAGAATCAAGTTTGGAATCTAGTTGAGACAATGTACAGAAGTAAGGGCAGGCTAGAAATAAATGATAAGAATTCAGATTGATTATTGTGGAGTTTAGATGTATCCGAGACTTCCCTATATTGGATTTCTGGGGTTTTCTCTGAAGGACCAGAGGTTCAGGGAATGCCACCTAACCTCCCTATCAATTGTTATAAAATGTTTATTATTTCAGGAAAGATAGTACCATTCAGCATACCTCCCACTGAACTAATATTTTTATATCATCCAAATAAATCAGATATATATTGCTAATTCCATAATTTTATTTAATCTGCTAATGTATGAATCTAAGTACAGAGTTAGAATCACAGAATAATATATTTCATCATCCACAATAGATGCTTTCATGGAAAAAGCACCAATCAAGATACAGTAAGTCAGAGAACAAAGAGCTATCAAAACTGAGTGTTTAGTTGTTTTTCTAAAATTAAATAATGTAAGAAGTTACCAGCATGACACAAATGTACATAGAAATTCAGCAACATGCATTGCATTCTGTAATATTTTGAAAGTTAATTTCCATTTGATTTATAGAACATTATAATTTAAGAACTGTAAGAGAGTTCAGACATCATGTATTTAGTTCAGTGGCCTGTAAACTGTCCACAGTAGAGCCCAAAGTTTTCACAAAGAAGGCATCAGTATATGATATTAATCATCACTGGGTGGCTCTAGGTCCTCTGCTCCCACTTGAACCAAAGCATATCACTTCATATCCCATATATTGAAATTTTGCATGGGATTTTATTTGGAAAAAGAAAAGGTTTAGTTGCTTTAAAAAAAAGAAAAAAATAAAGTTTAATTTGGGCCTATTTTATGTCATATTTGACAAATTAATGATCATTCCAGTCAAGTTCACCCACTGGTTAATTCAAAACCAAAACTTAGTCTTCTAAAAGTGCTAAGTTCTTTCAACTGTAAACCTCTACTGTTTGGGTGGATTTGAAGACCTAAATCTTCTAAGAGTGCTAGGATAACATTCTTCCCACTACACCGTAATAATGTATACGGGATATGCAACCTAGTATGTGAACAGAACAGTTCAGAACAGAATATGAACAGTTTAGCCATTATAAAAAGTTAATATCCTTCAAGTTTGTAAGTTAAATTTTAATAACCAAAGTTTATTTTTGTGGGTGGGGAAAGTATAACCTTAATCACTTCTCTTACAAAGCTAAAAACATGCTTCAATCCTGTAACTGAAAAAGAAATATACCACCACTATTATAGTCACTCAGCAGCCTAAAAATAAGATATTCTTGTTGGCTAAGATAAACTATTCTGCCTAAATCTTTGTACCTTCATCTATTTTGTGAGAGAAAGATTAAATGATATTAAATAAATGATCCTTTCCGGTCTATATCATTTAGGATGCTTTATACTGCTAGTGGCAGGGAATGCTCATTTAAACTGGCTTCATCAATGAAGAAATTTATTACTACATATAATGGAAATTACAGACATATGGTAGCCTCTAAGGTTTGATGACTCAGCAGCTCAAGTTTGTCATGTGTAACCTAAGTTTCTCTGTCTTTCAGCCTGGTATTCCCAGGGCTAGCAGTATTCTTGGCAGGAAATAGATGTCTGAAGAAGTTCTATTTGCTAGACCTATACCAAATAGTGTCCACGGGTAGAGGAAATATATATTTTCTTATGACTTTCTTGTAGAACATAAGATTGTTTTTGTAGAAGCAACCCACCTGACTTGCCCTCATGTCTGGTAGGTTAGAGTTGACTCGTGAATGTTCTTGTACCAGTCATTGGCAAAGGAGATGAACTGAACCAACCATGTCACCCCTTGGGACTAGGTGTAGATTCACTTAATCATGAAACACATAATTATGCGCATGGTGCATGGAAGTGGACACCTGAATAAAATTGGGAATCTGTGACTAAAGAGAGGGAGGAATGGAGGATGATTAGGCAAATATCCGTGTCCACTACACAATGCTCACAACATATGGCTGTATTTAATATCAGTAATTATCAATGGTAATGAGACCAGACAAAGTAAAACTAATCTGAATTTGAATAGAGTCCTCAAATATCATTCTAGGAATTCTTACCCAAGCCTTCTCTAACCATTTAAACCTTTGTTAGAATCAGTTTAAAAATAACAGAACAGATTTGCATTGATAATACTAATCAGAATGCTTTCAATGAGTTAAATATTTAGGCATCATGATGCTTAATGATGCATTGAGTAGAGAGAAAATTAGATGCTGAATCCAAATAACCAAATGACCTCAGGAAATTGGCACTGAAAATGACCTAAGCCATTGCCAAACTGCAGACCTCACTGTCTGGACTTGAAGCCTTGATCCAGCTCTTATAGCATCACTACTTAAGTAGTTCCATTAAGGAACCTGTGGAACACTAAGTGGTGTGTTGGGATAACCAAAACTGTCGTCTTGAAAATCAGTCTAAGGTTGCCATGATCATCATATAAAATAATTCCACTGAGCAAGCAGATCAGTTGAGGTCTACTAAGATATAAAATAGAAAATTATAAACAATGATAAATAACATTTATTGAACCATTATTTTGTGGTGCCAGCTCTATGTGAACTAAAAATATGCAACAACTATAGAAGGTAGGTGCTTATATTAATATTGTCATCCTCATTTTATAGGCAAGGAAATGAATTATGGAAGGGGTGAGAAAGCCGTGTGGTTAGTAAATAGCAAAGCTGGTAATCTCATCCAAACAACATGGTACCAGAGCCCACACACTCTTAAACACTATGCTATCCTGTCTCTGGAGGTACAGAAAAGAAGAAATACATATTTTAATATGAAGAACTGGTCTCACTTCTGAGAAGAGAAAGGGTCTAATGCAGCCATTTAAGAAAGGAACTGGGGGTGTGCTTGACTGGTTCAGTCAATTGAGCATGGACTCGATTTTGGCTCAGGTCAAGATCTTGCAGTTCATGAGTTTAAACCCATCATATCAGGCTCCATGTTGACAGTGCTGAGCCTGCTTGGGATTCTCCCTCTCTCTCTCTCTCTCTCTCTCTCTCTGCCCCTCCCCCACTCACACTCGCTCTCTCGAAAGAAAAAAAGAAAGAATCTGGGAAGTTGGATTATTTCTTATACTAGAAGATATAAAATGAATTTATATAAAATATCTTAGTATATTATTTAAATAGTGCTTTTTTTTCCTGTTTGCAGAATAAGTATGTGTTTATTTATACTGCTCAGTGAAATTTTTAAAACCATGTTGCTTCAGTTCATTTCCAGACTACATAGTTCATAGAGAATATGGAAAATAAACTTAGTGTAATTTTTTTAGTAACATCAGTATTCCAAAATCAAATTTATAAACTTAATTTAAATCTGGGTCATTTTTTTTCCTAAAAATAATGTCCAGCATTTTTATTAGATGTATAGTTGGCCTAATGAATGCAAAATTGTTCTTGTTAAATGCATGAATAACTGAATAAGTAAATAAATTTAAATTAGATTATACTTGTCAGTATTACAGCTTTCCGTTATATTTACTGAAAAATATTTTCTTTATAAAAGTCAGTATTCAGGAAACCTGGAGTTCATATAAACCCATAAGCATTCCAAGGCTTTATGTAGCCTATAATAAAAATCGAGTACTGACACTCATATGAAGTACATTTGAAAGTGACAAAAGTTAAAAATAAATGATTGACAGTAGAATAATAAAGAACATATATCTGATAGATGCTTAAATCATGAAGGGAAAACTTAAGAAATAACATCAGGACAGCCACGAGTTCCAACCTGTAAATCCATTCAAAGGCAGCCCTGAATAACAAAGACTAGGTGAAGACAGCAGTTTCTAAAAACAAAATCATCAGAGTCTAAACTGGTAAAAACCGTCATTGGAAAGACATGTGAGAGGAAAGCAGTTTTCATTTGACATGTGGCATTATCTAAACCAAGTCAGAACTGCAGCTACAGAAAAACTGTAAAAATTCTGACCAGTAGGGGAATACTTGCATACAATTTGGGAAATACTCTTGGTCACATGTTAACCTTTAGGAGAAGTAAAGAAGGGGATATTTTTGCAGTGTTTGCCTTTTTATAATGACATATAAATTCATGTAAAACAGTGATTAAACCCTCCCCAAATCAATAATGTTATAGTAAATAAAATACCAAAAGGCACAAAAATCATATCAAAATAGAATAAAGCCATAGACATGCAATGTTTCCACGGTAAATTTTTAGGGATTAACCAGAAAGATACATTATAAAACAATATAGAAAGAGACCTTTCCCACCTGCTAAAATGTATGTTTTATTTCTCTCAATCACAAGTTTTTGCAAAATAGTTTTTGAATGTATTCCTTTTTTTCTTCAGATTATATATTAGTTTATACTGTTGCCTGAAATCATCAGTAAGAGGGCAAATCAACATCAAGTTTTGATTCAAATGAGGTTAGCTGTTTTGCTTGCCAAACCTTACAGTCATTTTTATGCCTTAGAAGCATCTATCAAAATGAAAAATAAAAGGTTCAGTGCCACTGAATTTCTAGATAATCAAATGGACATTAACAACTTGATTTTTTCAGAAATCAAGTTCTTTTTTTCCCTCCAACTTAATACCATAAAAATCTGAAGGCAAATGAAATGTAATAAATTCATAGGACAGTCTCCCTGGGAAAATGTTATTAGAGCAGAATTGCTAACCATGAACAAATTACTGCAATTAGTGTTACCTTTGTGGCATTGTAAGGCTACTGTACCTCAGTGAAGATATATGATCCCAGAATTTGTGTTCCTTACATTAATATTAAGACTTACTGAATAAATAAAGGGGGATATTTAATGATTATTTATTTGATAGGGCAATTTGTTGTCAAAAGGTGTTCCTCTGAGTTTTGATTCTTGTAAATCCAGTGTAATTATACACCCTTTGGGAAATTCAAGTACATCTCTGTCTTAAAATCAGACTTACAAGGAAAATCACTCTTTATAAGCTGGTTGTAGAATAAAAGCTGCTTTTATTTAAAGAATCTTGAATTCTTCACTGCTAATATATCTGCCTAAATCCATATGTACTAATATATTTTAATTGTAGTCAAGAACTGCATGGCACTCAATCTGTAATAATCTTCAGTAGTCTTTCTCAAGTTTTGATTCAATGACATAATTGAAATGAAACTTTAAAAACTATTACAGACCATAGAAATATGAATTTAAAGGCAAGAAATGGAAGGAATCAAGAACAAATCTAAAAATCTACAGAAATCAAAATACTACTAGCCTCCAATTAGGATAACAAGAGAGTGAGAGCTCTCTAAAATTCATATAATGCACTCTCCCTGTTTCTGTCTCTCATCTATGTATCTATCATCTCTGTCTTTCTGTCTCTTTCTGTCTCTCTCTCTCTCTCTCTCTCTCTGTCTCTCTGTCTCTGTCTCTTTCTATATATATGTTATATAACTATATGTATATAGTATATAACTCATTTTAGCTAAACCTTCAACAATGAAACCTGTACTAAACTGAAGTTAATAATGTAGAATTATAAATATCTTGGAGAAAATGTTCTAATATCTAAAATTTAGATTATTATTTTAAAATTAACTTCTCTTCTAGTACTTGGTAGCTTCTCAAATCATTATCTTTTGAATTATCTTTTCAAATCTGAATTATTAGCTTGAATAAAGATCTAGAGTCAATTTTCATCAAACTTCTCAAGAAGAATTGTATAATAGATAACACAATTAGAGTCAAAGAGTATCTCCAAAGATAAAAAAAAAGTTCCAAATAATATGGTGAATTTTAACCACAATAAATAGAGTGTCTAGTGTTTTGCTTCAATTAATTATTTTTATGACTTTGGCTACCATAAACTCAATTTAAATCAGTTTACAAGAACATAATGTATCTGATAAAATGTATTTTTCCAATTATAAAACATTACCAAAATTTATAAAAAATTTTATTAACATGATGTATTTCTGCCCTTAAAAAACTTATAGTATATTGGAGGATACAAAAAGAAAATGATAATATAGTCTAATGTGGCCATGACTGTGAAATGATCAGGGTTGTCAGTGGAAAAGGCATACCTCTCTCTGACTGGCAGGAAAAAGAAATGCCTCCCAGGAGTGATAACACTAAACTGTGTTATAATAGTGCCTCTTGGCCATGGTAAGATATATGGAAGAGACAAATGGGAGTTAAAGTTGGAAAAGTAGAGAGGCTGTTGATCATCATAGTCCCAGTATGGAATGCAAAGAAGTTGGCCTTTATCCTGTGAGTGATGACAAAGTTGTTGTGATATTTAGGCTGTACAAGTGTACATTTTTAAAAAATCTGTTGATTCTAAATTAAATAAGCATCATGATGAAACTCAGAGGTACATGCTTATTTCAAAATCGCAGAATTTTCAGTATAAACCAATTTGCTTTATTTCAAAGATGTGAAAAGCATGAAGTATGATTCCTCACCTTAAGGATATTAAGGAGAGTTGTTAGAGTGACATCTCAAATTTTAATACATTCAAGATAAGATGATAGCTGATAAGTGAATCCAGAATATATATAAAGAAGATATTTATAAAGAAGATAGAGAACACTGCCAGGCTGAGTTTCAGGAAGGCTTCATAAAAGAAATAGAAATGAGTACTTGAAGGATCAGTGAAATGACCAAAGGGGAAATAGAGGCACTGGGAAGGCAGTTCAATATACAGTGTATTGAAAAGATGCTCAAAATAATGGTTTAGGTTTAGTTCATGTGGAAGAGTAGTGGAAAAGTAAATCTGAAAGGCACAGAGTTCTTAGTTTGTGAAATCCCTTGAATGAAAGAGTTAAAGCTTTCATTAATAAAGGTTTTTGAAGAGAAAATGAAAAGCCCAAATCAAATGTATTAGCCTAGGTTCTTAGAAAAACATAGTCTGAGGCATAAGTTTATATGTTATTTTTTTCTTAGAGAGTTCATCTCAAAGAACAGAAGTGAGAGACAAGGGATTGAAGCAAAGGAAGAGAAAGAGCCAGAACTAAGCTGGTCACTTCCTGGTGGGACTCATGCTCAATCCTTGAAAGTTACCCTGAGAAGCCATATAAACTGTAGCAGGACTGCTCCTAATGGAGGGAAAGGAAAAAGTGAGAATAATTTAGCCACCTCTTCTCAAATTACATTGGTTAAACATTCACCTCACGAGTTGTTAATACCCCTGCTCTTCCAGATTGTAACTTGGTCAAGAATTGAGGCAAAGTCAGATATTACCTGCTTGAGGTTGCTCAGAGAGCCTAAACTAGAAGGAAGGGATGCATATAGAGATGGTAGGAAATATATAGAAGATTTCTCATTTGGTGATACTTTATAAAAATTGACATGACAATATAATCAAGGCAAATATATTAAAGATGGAAAAACTAATTAGAAAAAATTTACATAGCTTAGGTGGACTTAGTAAAGACTTTTATTAGCATAGTAGTATTTGGAATGGTAAGAAAAAAATACCATAAGAAGATATAGGACAAAATAATATGAGAGTCTAACAGGTGACTGGACATGGGATGAAACAAGGCAAAAAATATGATACCACATTTTTAAAGCCTGGTTTTAATGGTGATACTATTCTCATAGGAATTGTTTTTTTGTTGTTGTCGACTTTGTTTTCTGAGCAGACATTAATGTCAAATATACTTTAGACATATCAAATTCAAAATTTGTCAGTAATAATTTTCTAACCATGCATACAGAAAGTTCAGCTAAACAGATAATAAAGAATATATGCTCATTTCCAGGTTTAGTAAATATATTTTTTGCTTCCTATTTCAGAATGCAACTACAGCAACCTTTGTTACTTGTGCAGTAACCTAAGGGGTCAGGGGATGACTTTTCTCCAAAAGAGTAATGACATCTATTATTTCTGTTTTCCAGAAGTGTAAGATTATGCTACATGGTAAAAATTTCATTTCAAAGAGTTTCTCTGATTTTTTTAATACAAAATAATTCCCCACCCTCCACATAGACAATAACTGTGCATTTTGACATATGAATATATCATGTGTTGGGGTGGGAGAAAATGTGGTTCAGAGCTTAAAAACAGAAAAGAATGATTATCATTGCAGAGTGCTAACTAAGCAACAAGCTGATAACTGAGAAAACCTGTCTCCCTGCATACATGACCACTTTGTTTATGAGCCTGCTGGGCAATGACAGTGGTGGCTGGGGAAAGAGGCAGACTGGTATCTACAGAACAGCTTATCCTATTCTCTCGATTATTAAGACCCTCCTCGGCTGAAATGATTCTTTGGTGAGAATTCAGTTGGAATACAAATGTCATCACATTTTTGCCCACTCAGAGAGATCTATTCACATTCCTCTTCCCCAGATTTCCTTGTCACCAATTTTCTAATCGCATCCCTTCCAAGTCCCTGACCATCCTGCCAAACCAATGGCCATAATCCACAAATTGTAATCACATGTCTGGCCATTTCTCTATCCAAACAAAATGAATAACGAGGTACAGCTGCTCAAAGTTCTTCTCACTGGGAAGGTTTCATTCACTGTGTTCTTCAGGGATGTTCTAGAAAAGGGCTGTAGTTCTGTAAGCTGTCTACTTTCAAGTGTTCAAGTATCATGACAAACTATCTGCTAACCCAGCCCAAGTCATCTTCTGTCAACTGATTGAAGAGAACTTCCTGTGAGGCCATAGGTTTGACAGGGTTTTTGGAATGGTGGTGGTGAGATCTAGAGCAGACAGCCAAAAAATAATACTTGGGAAGTCTTTGGTGCAAAAAGGTGATTTTTATTAAAGCATGAGGACAGGACCTGTGGGCAGGAAGAGCTGCACTAAGTTGTGAAGAGTGACTGGTTGTGTACCATGGAACTGGGGGAGGTGAAGGCAAAATGGAAGCCTCAAGAAGGACTCTCATATGGTAAAGAAGACTCATAGATAGTTTTTCTTCCAGTAAGGCATTACATTATGACAGTAGGGCGTTCCTGGAGAAATGTTACACCCTGTATTTGCCTCAAGTATTTTTCAGTGGGCTGCAGGTTATAAATAAACTTAATTTTACCTGTCATTTCCTTCTTGCCTTTGTCCCCAGATCACTATGGAGGGGAGTGTGATGTTGGGGGGCTCCTCCAGAAAACTGAATCTATAGGTTTATGGAGATTAGGCTATTGATAAGATTGCCTTTTTCTTGTAATTTACTAAGATATTTGTAAACTGATGGAGACTCATGCTCTGTAGGACTGTAATCTCTATCAGTTAACCATTTATTTCCTTTCCTTTCCTTTGTTCTTAGGCATTTAGGAGTGCCTGAGGAATATCACACATATCCCACCTGGTTGGGGGAGTGATGTTGTTAGCTTGTACTTTGCCCACAGTCTATTTTATGGACCCTCATCAAGTTCACACTGAGAGAGGGAAGACAGTATAGCAGAAATACAGTCCATGGGCATTTGTGCCACTTTTCCAAGTAACTTAGTTGTGCCAACAGGGCCCACTTGTGCCTGCTCTCATGTATACCACCTTCACTTCATGATGTACTGTTCCTGGGCATGCCCAACTTACGGCTTGGTGGGTCAGATAGCTGGACATCTGGCTTTGATGACATGTGGGGACACTAAGCATGACATTCAAACTCCTTACTTTAAGTCATTTCATGACCTGCTTACTACCTCAATCCTCTTTCCCACTTCACACCCTCTAAAATCCAGCCTTACTACCTTTGAGTCTTCACAAGGTCCAGTCCCTTCTTCTCAATCAGTTTTCTGCTCAAACATCATCTTCCCAGACAGAACTTTCCTGACCATGACATCTAATCCCCTTGCACACCCTGTCTGTTACTTCAACAATTTTGTTTTCTTGAGAAATGTATCATCACATGAAATTACCTTTTAATGTCTGCTATGACTTGGAAAGAGTTGAAGAGATTTTGTGCTGCCATTTGAAGTATTGCCCAATCTTCCTCTTGGTCTGAAGTTTGTCCTCGAACTGTCAAAGTCTATTCTGACTCTCTTAAAGTAGACTTTTACCTCAAGAAACAAGTTCTGTTATGGTCTCCTTTTAGCTTCACAAATGAATCTGAGGATTCATATAAATATATTGGTGCCATGGTTAACTTTATGTGTAAGCTTGACTGGGCCAGGAGATGCCCAAATATCTGGTTAAAGGTTATTCATGGGTGTGTCTGTGAGGATGCTTCTAGAAAACATTAACATTTGAATTGGTCTACTGAGAAAAGCAGATGGCTTTCCATAATGTGGGTGGATGTCACCAATACCTTGAGGGCCTGAATAGAACAAAAAGACAGAGGAAGGTTGAACTCTCTCTCTCTCTGACTAATTGCCTGAGCTGGACATCAGTATTCTGTCTTCAGCACTCCTGGTTCTCAGACCCTAAGATTGGAGGAATCTACACCTTTGGCTTTATGATGCTCAATCCTTCAGGCTACACAACTGGCTTTCCTGGGTTTCAAGCTTGCAGATGGCTGATCGTGGGACTTCTCAGCCTTCATAATCATGTGAGCCAGTGCCTTATAATAAATCTCTTTACTTATGAGAAAAAAATATAAATATCCTCTATATCCTATTGATTCTCTTTTTCTGCAAAACCCAACAAGCACAATTGGGAATGTAGTTAGAGTGCATTCATATATTTTATTCATATTGAAAATTAAATCCATTGAAAATATATACATATGTCTGTCTTCTCTGATTTTATTTCTGTTTCCACTGTTATTCAGAGGGCAAGTCTGTAAATGAGCGGAAATTTAAGAAGACTAATAACAGTTGAATGTAAGAGGTATCTTTGTGTATTTGATAAAATTAAAAATGGTACGTGTTATATATGAGTGAGGACTTCAGTATAATAAATGATTTTGGAGACAACTGATGGTCTTCTGTCAGAGTCCAAAAATAATTATTAAATTAAGCAGAATTATTTTAATAAATGAGGCATTGTAATAGATGATCCCTAAAGGTGATTTCTAGATAAGAAAAAGTTTACTTGTTGAAATGAACTCTTTTTTTAAGTGCTCTGCTCTACATATAAGCTTTATATAGCATATAGCTTTTCTTTCTTTAATTTTTCCTTTTTTTCATAGTACTATATATTTTAATTCCATCCAGATATATTTTTATCATAAAAGCCTACACAATATTAAATATATAAGAACATTAATTATACGAATTATTTTTCTTTTATATATACAATTTATTTTATATAAATATACAATGTTTATATTGCTTTGTGGGCTTTATACTAGAAGTTCAAATAGCATTCATTAGAGGAAATGGGACATCTGTATCTAATTTATATTTGTCATCCCATCTTCTTTTTCTTAACACAGTGGAAGAATCTTCTTAGTCTCTCAGGTGGTGTGATTCTGTGCCAGCAGTTAGGATACTGCTGCTTGATTTCCCAGCTTTTTGACTGTGACAAAGATTGCTATTTTCTTCACAAGCCACCTCTGTTCTTCTGGGAGCCACTCCTGGGAAAGCCTATCCTGCATACTCTCCACTGACTTTATATGCATCTAGTTCCCTATATTATAAGCCCCGTTTACTTAATATAGCTAAATTGGATTTTGCTTTCTGCAACTTAAACTTAACTAACTAAAGGATCCAACCCATGCTTCAAGTCCCACAATTATGTAGGGATCTCTCTTGATGAAACATCTCATTTCAGGAGTGAAAAAAATACTCTTTCTTCTATGAGTGATGCGTTGTATATGACACCGTAATGAAATTTACCTTAGTAGTCACAGTTGTATTTTATATTTTTCCCCTTTATAGCATAAGCTCCTCAAAACAGTAACTATGTGCCGTATACCATTGCATAGCTTACAAATATCTACTACTCATATTAAGATAATATTTTGAAAGGAAATAAAAGCATAAGTTAGATAACATTACAAGAGTATTACTAAAAATCCTAGACAATAAAAATGTTAATGATCCATTCATTTCTTAGATATTTCACTATAAAAGGTACATATCTAATAATCAAGCATTAAATACTGCTTTTATACTGTTATTGTTCCTTTTCCATATATATAAAAACTGCATGTTCAGTGCAAGTCAATGAAAAATTGTCCTTAATGCAAAAAAGGAAATGATGTGCCTTTTGAGATGGAAATTAAATTTTTATTTGGGTTATTTCATATTCAAGTTAATACACATGAGGAATTAAATAAGGTCATTTTGAGACATTTTAATGATGTGCAGATGCTTACTAAAGAATAGGCCTAGCAATAAGATTTTGTTTAGAAAATACTTGCATAGAGATTTAATGGATTATACCGTTAACAGTTATAATAAATCATTTCACTATATTTTAATTTTTTAACTTAACACCTCTGATTAATTAGAATTACTTGTATACTGCAGATAAGGTGGTTTATTTTTAAATTGTGTTGGAAATGGACTAGTGTTTCTGAATGGTTGCCTTGTCTGACTAAAAACATAAAAGCTATCCAGAGACGTTCTTCCTACATCACCTACTGTTCATTTCACTCTCTCTGACAGCCTCAAAACAGCAAAAACAAAATCATAAGCACAAGCATACACTATTCTCTTGCTGCCAGTATTTAAATTTCTCCTCTTTATTTAATATTTGCAAATTATTAACTATGCATGATTTATATATCTAGAAGCTACATTTCCAAGTTTTATAATTGTTACCATATTTTGTACCATACTGTTACCATATTTTGTTTCATTTTTTATTTTAAAACATGTTTACATCTGATCAGATAGATAAAAACTAGCACTGCTTATTTTCAAAGATGACTTCTGAAATTTGTGAACTTTTCTAAAGAGCTAATAAGAGGGTGCATTTAGTAAGGAGCTCCCCTTCTCCAAGTCAGTAACAAAGCCATTCATAGAAAAGTAAATTTCCTCACATGTCATCATGTTGCATATTTAATTAAGCATAAATAGAAATCACAAGATTTTCATGGCATCTATTAAAGTCATTAGAAGAGTCCAGCATAATCATAAACCTTTGTTTTGTGAGCACATTGAATGGTTCATTGTGGCCTATCTGAATTTGAATCTTTTCCTTCTTTTTATGTGAGTTTTTCCATGGTATTCTTGCAAAAGGATAGCTTATTCTAAAATATGGTGATAAAGAAGTTACTGTTCTTTGTTAAAATTTTCAACTTTAAATAGATCTTAATAATTTGTGCCTCCAAAATTTTTATATTATAGATGATGACACTGCAGCATAAAATATATGTAACCCTAAAAAAAGTGAATGTGAAGGGGGGTTTGGGGCTGCGGTGTTGAGAATGAGAACTTAAAGAAATTCTAAGGACTATTTCACCTGTGTAGCAAGAAAACCCAGGTGAATACTCCTTTATCAGGAAGATAAGTCACAGCTGAGTAAATTTTATAGGGACTCTAGATAAAGGAGACTTGGCATTGCTTGCATCCCTCTCTGCCTTCACTATACTAAGATCAAGGAAGCATTAAAGGATGAATATTGAAAGAGGTCAGGTTACTAAATGTTTCTCTCTGGCTCTGGTGTGTTTCCACAGTAGACTGGTAGCCAGAGTAAGAACCTGTTAAATAAACAGTGCCCCAAAAGAGTAGGCTAAGGAATACTTCAATAATTTTTTAAGAAAATTGCCAAAGTCTCCAGAGCAAAAGGTTTCTTGTAGTCCCTAAGAGTCAAAATAGTTTGCGGCCTCAAATCTGAAGCTTCTGTGAGACTGAGTGATCTGAACAATGACTGGAAACTAGAGGGTATATTACTTATCGGATGATGAAGACTGGATGACACACACTAGTTGGTGAGTAACCAAGCTATTTAAAGTGTAGTGGATGTGTTCACCTCAATGCAAATATGTCCAAATTTGGACTGAGCTTTGTAGTTCTTTTTTTTTTTAATTAATTTTTTTTTATTTTAGAGAGCTTGAGCAGGGGAGAGGGGTAGAAGGAGAGAGAGGGAATCTTAAGCAGGCTCCATGCTGCTCAGCATGGAGTCCGATGCACGGCTTGATTCCATAACCCTACTAGGACCATGACCTGACCCAAAATTGAGACTTGGAGGATCAACCAACTGAGCCGCCAGGTGCCCCTGTAGTTCTTCATAATTAACTGTAAAGAAGAGTAAATGGTATGAATGCAATGCTTTTTTCTTTAATGTTTATTTATTTGTTTTTGAGAGAGAAAGAAAGCAGGGTGAGAGGGAGGAGCAGAGTGAGAGAGAGAGAGAGAAAGAGAGAGAGAGTCCCAATGAGGCAGGCTCCCCGCTGTCTGTGCAGAGCCCAATGTGGAGCTCTGCTCCAGAAACTATGAGAGATCATGATCTGAGCTGAAATTAAGAGTCAGATGCTTAACTGACTGGGCCACCCTGGTGCCCCTGTGCAGTGCTTTTCATAAGTGATTGGTATATAAGTCTCTGAAATATTTAATAAGTTTATCAATATTTTAGTTGTTTTGATAAATACTTGACTCTATAAAAGAAAAATTGCATATGAAAAATCTCTTATACTTAACTGTATAAGAGAATGGGTTGGATTTGGACTGATAATCAGATTTTTACATCGGTAGTTCTTCACTGAATCTGCTTTGCCTTGTACAGATACTGGCCTATAACAGAATGAAAGAATGCATGTTTCAAGCAGATACTCAAATGTTGTTTAATACCAACAGAACTAATACATATGAGAGTGATAATTTTGTGAACAAGCCCATCAAAGCTCCATGATTCCTATAAGCTTTGTAACTTAGTAGTATGGATTGTGTTTCATTTAAATCACTTTACTTTGGGATAAATATCAAAGAGTATTTGTAACTTTTATTTTAGTAGACATGGATAGAATTATTTAGAAATAGCAAAGAAAAATATTATGTCTCTCAAATCACTAGATATTTAACCAAGAACTATAACTATAACTTCATATACCTTAGCACAGTCTGTGGTTATTAGTATTTGGGAGGACTTCTTTCATGCATTTTTTCCAGGCAGCACTTTTACATTGTAGTGATAATTTCTTCAAATATTGTTTTATATTATGTTTTGTCCAGATAATACTTAATATAAGCATTTTATTCATGTTACATATTCTTTTAATAATGCTATAATAATAATCAATGTATTAGTTGCATAATGCCTCATGATTTATGGATCAGAAAAATCTTAAAAATTATAGTCCAAATAAATAAAGGCTCATAACATAAAAAGGGAAAATTGGCATAAATAGCTCAGTTGTAAAGTAAAAATGTATAGTTTTAAAGCATATTAATTATTGGATACATGGTGTCAAGTTTGAATTCACTTCAAACTTCAGTTGTCTCTATTCTGTTACCTATTAGACTTAACAAAATTCACCCAGTAGAAGTGGATTTAGGAAGAGTTGTGCTTGGTGTGTGTATGTGTGTGTGTATTTGTGTTCACATGCATGCAAAACTGTTGAGAGGTGTAACTAGTATAAATGGTAATAGAAAAATAATTGTGACTGTGAAACATCAGGTGTGGTCCTGTCCTGTGTTTTATATATGTTAATTAAAAACAAAAAAGAAAAATGGCCAAAAAGAATCTTATTCATGTAATACTATAGTCTCAAAATGAATTTTTGTGTGTTTCTCTCTCAAGATCTTTCTTGTCCTTCAGCTGCCCTGAAATCTTATTTCCAAATTCCTAAGTTTCCTCCAATTATTTTTACCTCCTGCTCTCATTATCTTATATTTTTAACATAGGAATACTTAATATATACCCTCATAGTAAAATTTTCAGTGTACAATACAGTACTGTTAACTATAGGCACCATGGTGTACAGTAGATCTCTGTTATTTTGAATGTTCTAACTTTTCTCTATATTATCTTCGTTTTAGATCTATTTGTTGTCAATGTTTTCACCAGTAACCCTGCCCTGTCTTTTCAAAATAAGATAGTCAAGATCCTTTTAGGGCATCTCAGTGTTTCAACTCATCCAGTTTTCAAATTATTCACAGTAAATGTCCAGAACCCAATCTAGCAAAGATGGGAGAAAATCATATGGGAGAGGAGAGAGGTTGTGAATTTACACAAGTATGGTTGTCTTTTGCTGTCCTACATCCCAGGAACTGGTGAAATAAAGCTATTACATACCATATAAGGTGTCAAAAAAACACATGTCCCTTTTTTTAGTGTACTCACAATTACATGTATTTCTTGAATAACTTGAGAAACTGGTGAAATAGTGACTGCAAAAGTGACAATAATGTTTCTGGTAGTAAAAAGTAGCTAATTAAGTCAATGTCACTTACCTTTATGTTTCTGAGAAAAGAGTCAATTGACCAAAAATTAATTTGAGATCAAAATGTAGTATGCAAATAAATCCAGTCTTGCCACTGTGGCCCCAGTCATCCTATGCTTAAGTAATTTATTGGTGTGTTTTTATCTGCAGCAAATAATTTAAACACTGCATTGTAATTAATACTTAGGACAATGTAAATGAGCCACCAGAGGAGTTTACATTTTCTTCTGTATGTATGCTATATTTAAAATGACTGGAAAATAAACAGTGCTCACAGAAATTTTCTATCTGAAAAGTTTACGTTTCAGGAACTTTGCATTAAAATTGATTATTTAGAAAGCGTCAATATATAATAAAAGCTATTGTGAATGTTCCTTAAAACTGTAATTTGATTCTGAAGTTTCACATCTATAACTACATACAGTGTATTTAACTTGCCAATTATTTCTATAATTATTTCAGAATTGCTCCACATTCCTTTCAGAGGACTTAGAAGATGCTTTATTTTACTGACATATGAAACAATTAAATATGTATTCTGAAAGTCAAATAATATCATTGAAATTCTTCAACAATAGAAATAATCACTTTTGGTTTGTGTATCTATAACTTCAGTGTTACAAATAGCTCAATATAGGTAATTAAGGTGAAATTCTGTCTTACCTTTCTTAAATGTGATAATCAATTTCACACTGAAATGATATTTTACAAAAATAATTATCTCCCAAAAATGTTTTATCGGAGTGCAAGACGTTGGCATTGAAAGAGATTATAAAATAGTTTTAAAACTGCTTCATGTTAATAGTATTTACCCTGCAGGAAAGTTTAGGCTTCATTTACAGTGTGCAACCATTCAACACAGCATATCTTTGCTAGGCTATTAAAGTCATCACCCAATATAAGAACGTATTACTGTGAAGACACCATCTGGCATAATACAGAATCTAGAGGGCAGGATTGGTTTTACTGTGGATTTTTAGAGAAAGTATGAGATAACATGGATAATCTGTTAAATAGCCCTGTACAATATTAAAAATTATCACCAGCCCAGGAGGTAAAGTAGGATATAAGCACATTAAAGATATTTCTTCTTTTTTATAGGAATTCATCCTAAACCCATGTTTGAAGTTAAGAAGGAAAAGGTCCACATGATAAGAATTTTTAAAAATTGCATTTTTGATACATATCACATGCTTAGCAAAATACCCACATATTTCACTGTGGTTGTATTATGAGGATATTCTCCAAATAGAACTGCAGGGGAGCAGAATATACCCATCCCAAATATGTCTCTTTGACATAAAGATTAACCTGAGCCAGTTATTTTTTTAAGAAAAAGCAGACTTAGGAGAAGCTCTGAAAGGAGAATTACCTTTTTGTGAGGGACATTTACATTTATTAAGGAGGTCTCCATTTGTAAGAGTGTCTCCTTTTTGCAACAAGAGGAGGAGGACTAAATTTCTAGAAACTCCATAGAGAAAACCAGACTTAACAACCATATCCTTGGTTACTGTGCTTTTCCTGATAACCTCCCATAACTGGCTCCACCCACCTCACAAGGCTGGCTGCTGTCTTCAGCTGGAAGTAGTATTTATGGTGATGGTTTGGGCCATTTTGATGAGTTGTGCAGTTTTCCTGTATTTCACATGTATATAGAAAGTATACATATTATAAAATTTCTGTTTGTTTTTCTCCTGTTAATCTGTCTTTTATTACAGGAGGGTCTCCACCAAGAACCTAAAAGAGTAAAGGAAAAATTATTTTTCTTCCTCTATGGAAGTAGTAGTAATTTTATAGTTCAATATTATCATAAAATGGTTTACAAAAATGTTTAGAGATAAAACCTGTCCATAGAGAAGAAATTAAATCAGGTACACTTGGATTAAAAACTCATTTTATTTTACATAGATCATAAAAGTTACTTTAGATATTATATAACTACAAATATTAAGACTAAATATCTTTCATGGATATCAGTCTCTATTTTATAGATCTACTGATGTGGAAATGTTGGGGTTTGAACAAATGGTCAAGAAAGAATTCTTAAGATGTCTTTGGTGCAAAAAGGTGGTTTTATTAAAGCACAAGGACAGAATTGTGGGCAGAAACAGCTACACTGGGGTTGTGAGGGGTGACTCATTATATACTTGGGAGCTGGGAGAAGGTTAGGGATAGCATAAGTCTCTAAGGAATTTTGGAAGCAAGGTTTCCAGGACCTTGAGGGAGTTAGTTATTGTCAGGAAAAGGTCATTTATTACTGCCTAGCAAAGCCTTAGTCATGGAACCCTTCAGATATTTGTCAGTGGGCCATATGCTTGGAAGATGATTATCAACATATATCTTGGCGGGTAGAGATAAAGAAAGTTTCCAAAGAAATTCTTATATGTTAAACAAGACTTACAGGATCCTGGAGGTTGGGATAATGTTAAGCTAAGATTGCCTTTTGCTCTTAGCAGAGTGTCAACACTGGGGCAGCTGAGCTCCCAAAGGCAGGTCATTCTGCCTATTTCAAGGACTTGTTAGTACATTATAAGTAGTAAGGAAATTTAATTTTTTCTTTTGCCTTATTTCCCACATCAATACCTTTCAACATTATGCTTTAGTATTTTGACTTGAAATTATAAAAACTTTTATATACATTAATGAAGATATTTCTTTAAGCTGTTTATTTCAAATATATCTTTTTTGTTGCTTTCAGCACACATATTACTCTGTTAAATGCACATTTTAATCACTATGAAAACAACTGCTTCCCATACGGTTAAGTGGCAATATTATACAATGCATATCAAATTACAATGATTGGCATTAATACTTATAATGTTTCCAAGAATATTTTAGTCACAAGGTTGGGTTGTAATAGTCTAGATATTTGAGGACTTCTATATTCAAGAAATAATTTGTTTTGCTTTTGTTCAAATACTAAATGATAGATGAGATGGATGGATGAGTGGATGGATGGATGGATGTAGAATAAACAGATGATAGGTGGGTGGATGAATAGATTGGTCGAATTTCAAAGTTTCTTTTATTCTGCAAAGATTTTAATTGGCACACTGTCTTGAAAATGAGCATAAATCACTATATAGTATTAGAAATTGACAAAATCCTTATGTAATGTTGAAATTATGAAGTTATATATCCCTCCTAAATTTCTATTCATTTTTCTTGTTTTAGTTTTATTTTTCTTCCTTCTCAAAATCTCTCAACACTAATATATAAATTAGATTTTTGCTAAGCTGTGTACCAGGAAAAGGCTGTTAGAATCTTGCCTCAGGCTTCTTGCAGTAAAAGAAACATACTAATAAAATGAGGCACATAAATTCTTAAAAGATGGAACAAGAAATGACTTAGAATTACATTTATTACCTTATGTAAGTAAATGAAGTATATAGAATGTATGCATGTAATGCTCTATGTGCATTTATTTGAGTTTTAAGTGGAGAGGAAATTGCAGTTGCTGCAGTTTAAAAGAATATTTATGAGTTTGAAATCATGGTATTTCCCCTAGAAAGCAGAAGAAGGGCATTATGGATGTGATGGGATTACATAATAATGGAAATCCAGCAAATAATCAGAGTCTCCCAATACAGTACTACATAGAAGCAAGGGAGAACTTAGGAGGATGTGTGTTAAGTAAAACTGCTTGGGAAACAACTCAAGTCAAATAAGATACTAATACTGATATTGGTTAATTGAGCGAGTAACAGTCACTGCATTATTTGCCAAATTTGCTAAATACATACCAGGTGCAGATTCTACAAATATGAATAGGAAGTAATTCTACTCCTAAGGGAGCTCACCACCTACTCACAAATAAATGAGTTACAGTACAATCTGAGCAATATTAGAAATGCATACCTAGTACAGGGCCAGCACAAAGAAGGGGTGGATGGATGGAGAGGAATTTGTCAAGCAGATAGGAAAGTAATTTAGCAAGAATAACAGTATTTGAAAAAGTTAGAGAAATATACAGTGTGGTGGGTTTAGGGCACTAGGGTAAAGTCTAAATTAAGAGATAAGAGTAATGTGAAAGGGTCACATTCCTCTTTATGCAGAGAATTTTAAAAAATTTATTGGACGCATAGAGTTATTCCCAGAGACATTTAGAATTTTTTAAATAATTTTAATTAAAAATTTTTTAAGTTTTCAAATTAATTTTGATAGAGAATGAGAGAGAGCAAGTGGGGGAGGGGCAGAGAGAGAGAGAGAGAATCCCAAGTAGGATCCGCACTGTCAGCAGAGCCTGACATGGGACCCTAACTCACAAACTGTGAGATTATGACCTGAGCTGGGATCATGAGTCAGATTAACCAACTGAGCCACCCAAGCACTCTTGGCTGCTAGGACTTTGGAATCAGAAAATTTTGCATTTCAATCCTAGTTTTGCCTAGTTTTTTAAAAAATATAATTTATTGTTTAATTCCTTCCATATAACACCCAGTGCTCATCCCAACAAGTGCCCTCCTCAATGCCCATCACCCACTTTCCTCTCTCCTCCACCCCCCATCAACTCTCAGCTTGCTCTCTGTATTTGAGAGTCTCTTATGGTTTGCCTCCCTCCCTCTCTGTTTGTAACTTTGTTTTTCCCCTTCCCTTCCCCCATGGTCTTCTGTAAAGTTCTGAATATCCACCTATGAGTGAAAACATATGGTATCTGTCTTTCTCTGACTGCCTTATTTCACTTAGCATAATATCCTCCAGTTCCATCCACATTGCTGCAAATGCCAGGATTTCATTCTTTCTCATTGCCAAATAGTATTCCATTGTATATATAAGCCACATCTTTATCCACTCACCAGTTGATGAACATTTAGGATCTTTCCATAATTTGGCTATTGTTGAAAGTTTTGCTATAAACATTGGGGTACATGGGCCCCTATGCATCAGCACTCCTGTATCCCTTGGGTAAATTCCTAGCAGTGCTATTCCTGGGTCATAGGGTAGTTCTATTGTTAATTTTTTGAGGAACGTGGAGTTTGGTAAGTTCTTTATAGATTTTGGATACTAGCCCTTTATTCGATATATCATTTGCAAATATCTTTTCCCATTCCATTGGTTGCCTTTTAGTTTTGTTGATTGTTTCCTTTCTAGTGCAGAAGATTTTTATCTTGATGAGGTCTCAGTAGTTCACTTTTGCTTTTAATTCCCTTGCCTTTGGAGATGTGTCAAGTAAGAAATTGCTGTGGCTGAGGTCAAAGAGGTTGTTGTCTGCTTTCTCTTCTAGGGTTTTGATAATTTCCTGTCTCACATTCATGTCTTTCATCCATTTTGAGTTTATTTTTGTATGTGGTGTCAGAAAGTGGTCTAGTTTCATTCTTCTGCATGTTGCTGTCCAGTTCTCCCAGCACCATTTGTTAAAGAGACTGTCTTTTTTCCATTGGATACTCCTTCCTGCTTTGTCAAAGATTAGTTGGCCATATAGAATGAACTTTGGAAATTTCTTAGCTTTTCTAAATTCACTTTCATCTTCTATAAAATGGGAATAGTAGTACTTACTGGTAAGGTTTCTAATAAGTATACATAAAATGTGCCATTGGAATATGTAAGAATGTAAAAATGTATAAATATTAAGATATAACTATTAATTTATAATTATTGTTGTGAAGAAGATATTGAAAACATAATTCTGTGTCTGCAAACATCAATATTATCTTCTTTATTCTGTAATAAAACTTAAATTTACTGTTTATCATTATGTATAGTAAGATTTTTATTACATTGGGCAATAAAATGAATATAAATTTAATATGACTCTGACATCAATTTAAGTATACTCTTAACCTCCCATCATAATCTTCCACTGTCCAACATTTTTTTATTAGAATTTTGGAAATTTTTTATTTTTAAATACTTATAGAGTCACAGGAAGTCACAAACATAGTACATAGGTAAATTTACCATATGGGTAAATGTGTGTAACCACCACTGCAATCAATATATAGTATTATTCTATCACCCCAAGATCCCCTCATGCTACTCCGTTAAAGTAACACCAACCCCCTCCCCACCCACTGTCCCTAATCCCTGACAACCAGTAATGTGTTTTCCTACTCTATAATTTATTTCAATAATGTTATATAAATGAAATGATTTTTCTTTCAGAATAATGTCTCTGAGATTTATTGAAGTCTTTGGTGTTTTTCAATAGTTGAAGCTTTCTTTGCTGAGTAGTATTCTATGGTATGGATGTACTAGTTTGCTTAATAATTCACTTATCATAGGACATTTTTATTATTTCCAGTTTTGGAGCTATCACAAATGAAATGGCTTGAAATAATCATTTACATGTTTTTGTGTAAAGATCAGTTTTCATTTCTTTTGAATAAATGCCCAGAAATACATTTTACTAGGTTGTATGAAATGTGTATTTTTAGGGTTTAAGAATGCGCCAAACTATTTTCCAGTTTGTATCATTTTATAGTCCTACCAGCAATGTATGGCAGTTTTGCCATATCCTCACTAACATTTAATATTGTCACCACTCTTTTATTTTAACTGTTCTAATCGATGTTTACTGACATCTTGTTGTGGTCTTAATATATTTTATATCAAAATTAAATATCTTTTTTTAATAGAACCATATTTCTAAAGAGGTTAAAAAACTGTCTTTTTTAAAAAGAGTATTTAATTGATATTTGAAATAAAAAGATATTTTTGCTATAAATTATTAGAGAACTGCAGAGATAGAAATAAAATGATCTATTTCAAGTTAGTTGAGACTGGAACCAGCCTTTTGGACTAAAGTTAAAAAACATTCCACATTCCATGAGGAATTATATAATTTTATCAATGTTTCAAGAATAGCAATGACAAAAGTAAAGAACTTATCTCACTTATGTGTGGAATCTAAAAAAGTCAAATAGAAGCAGGGAGTAAAAGGTTGGTTGCCAGGAAAATGGGCAGATGCTCACTGAAGTTCACAGAGTTAGAGATACTTAGGATGAATTCGTCTAGAGATTTAATATACAGCTTGATGGTTATTGTTAATAATGCTGTGGTAGATACTATAAATTTGCTAAGAGAATAGATTTCAGGTGCTCTCACCAACACACACACACGTACACACACACACAAATGGTGACTATGTGAAGAAATGAATATGTTAATTAGCTTGACTATAGTAATCATTTTACTCTGCACATGCATATCAAATCAGTATGCTATATATTTTAAATATCCAATTTTATTAAAAATAATAAAAATAGTTTCTGTTATCCATCTTCACTATTTCCAGAACTCACACTCATTATCTAAATATAACTCTGAAAAAAAACTACTTTTGAAAAAATAGAGTCGTATCCCTTGGGTATGACTGTGTTAGGTCTTAGGAAAGTATACCCTAGTGACAAGTGTTAATTCTAAAGATCCCAGCTCCATATTCTCTAAGTTTCTTTTTTTAAAGGTCTATATGCAAAAGATGTTAAAATAACAATTAGTTTTAGTATAAAATGTGCTAATATAACATAATATCAGAAATAAAGTAAAACTCAGAATTTAGGTCTCTAAAATTACTAACATTGAGAAATTACATGGAACTGGAAAGTAGTTTCCTTGGTAATTTAGCCAAAGTAAATCTTATCTCTAACTGAAAAAGCGTGTGTGCACAGGCGCATGAACACACACAGACACACACACACCATAACATTTCCTTTGCATTTTCTTAAAAGGAAATTTTTTTTTTCGGAACATATGTTAGCATTTCATTTAGGGTCTTATTAAAAATGCCCTGGCATTTCTGCTTGTCTGAATAGAATTTCACTACCTCACACATCTTGAGCATTATAAAATACCGCATTAACCTTTCTAACAGAGCTTGATATGACACAGAAGATATATTTTTCCAGGAGAATGTATTATTCATTAAGTAAATAGTAGAAGCAATATGAAAGAATTGTCTGAGTACTAAAATTTAATCAAAGCAATTAAAGTCAAAGGTGTTAATATATTGCTAGACATATTAGAGTCATTAAACATTGTTGGACTTTTCCTTCAGGAATGAAATAGACTCCTACTTCAAGTACTCGTCTGAACTTTTATTATGTTTCATCATTTTTGTACTAACTTATGATGCTAAATTTATTCCAAGTACTTGTGCATAAGATACTATGAGTTTTACATTATTTTTTATTATGTCTATAGTTGATAAATCATTTCTAGCTCACTATTTATTTTAGTCCTGTTTTAGGGATCCACTTTAATAATATACCTGGGAAATGTTTTAAACATAAATACAAATAATTTTATATAACCATGACATGAGTAATTTCCAGGAAAAGATTATTCCACACAATGCTTTATGATTTGATAGTGAATACTTGAATGCCAAATGCCATTTATGGAATTACACTATAGACTTCTACTTACAGTCAAAATGGATGGGAATGATCAGTGTGAGCATCTACATTGTGTCATCCTCACACTAAATACTTGATATTCAGAATCACATTTGTTACTATTATTATTGGCATTTGCAAATGAAACTCAGAATAACTTACCCAAGAATGTACAACTAGTAAATAGCAAACACAATCTGTGAATTGAGAATATATTAAAATGATCTTGGGTTGTCATTGACTGTAGACAATAAATGCTGTGACATGAAATAACCAATATATGGCAGTCAGAATACCTATACCTATAAGTATGCTGGTTGAGTAAAGCTTTTAGTAGAACCTCAAATGAAATGCTATTTTTAAAAAGAGAGAAAATTAAGAAACTATTTAAATATGCTGCCCTTATGGAAGGGAGACACATGATACCAGAAATATAAAAAACTAACTCAACAACTTTTCTGAAGGCAGGCATCTCTGACTCAAATATTAATAAAATATTATGTGGGAACATACAAAATTTAAAACTGAACTCCCACTTTAAGCTATGCCATAGTTGAATGTTTTTAATTACAATGAATGGGAAAACTTGAATTACTAAATGATAGACATCAGTCAATGCATATTATTACTTCTATGACCTGTAAAGCTAGTTCTAGGAAATACCCATTCTGCTTCCAGCTCTGTGTTTTCAGAGTGAAGAATAAAGAAAATGCAGGGACTCCTGTTTCTCAGGCTAAGTGCAGCTATAACATGGCCCAATGGCTGCTCAGATTTTCAGGTTAGGCTCCCTGGTCAGAAGGTCCTGCATGCTATCAATTATTATTATGTTTATACCTTATACAATTTTGCATGTTATTATATCTCAATAAAGCTTATACAATTTTGCATGTTATTATATCTCAATAAAGCTTAGGGGGAGAGAGGGTGCAAATATTTTATACCTGGACATTGATTCCAGTCTGATAAACCACTTTCCAGAGATAGGTGGTGTTCTGATCCTTTAGTGCACAAGTCTGGGCCATGTAGTGAACTATTGTTAATTGTTTTATTTCATTTGTGACACTGAGAGAAAATTTCTTCCTATTCTGCAACAGAAACATGAAAAATAAGCCAGTATAATTTCCAAAAATATTGAGGAAGAGATTAGGTGGCTGATGCTTCCTTTGTACTTATCACAGAAGTACATAGAGATCTTGATTAGCTTGCTAAGAAAAACAGAAGATAATTGCAATGTGTTCATCTCTTTTTCTGTTCTTTGGTGCAATATTAACTTATGGAATTAAAAGATTTCAGCCTAAGAAGGAATGTCTTATGATCTCCCATAAAAGTCAGGGAGACAGTCAACAGTGTCAGTCAACAGTGAAGCCAATTTAAAAAAGTAATCCATTTGAAAGGAATCCGTGATTCCAAATTACTCCATTGGTTCAGTTCATCACTCAGCTTATTTTCAAAATTATTTTTGAACTATTTTAATTGGCTCAGTGGTATTCCTTGTAAGCCAGTTTACAGAGCCCAAGTAATATGAAAATTATGTTGCTTTGCAAATTATTGAATGCAAAACTGAAAACAAAAGATTTATTCATTGAATGCTTAACTGAATGTTGAATATAGAGTGTAGAAATTATTTTGTTACTGATTCATTTTTTTTCTCAACTCTATATATTTACACAGCACTTATTACTATAGTGTCTAGACATCTTGACAAATGTGTCATGCCAAATTTAAACACTATATTCACTGGCCAAACCATATGGCTACTGAGTTAATCAAAAGCAAACACAAAAATAAATCACCCTGTGTGATCGGTCATTGGATATTATTATTTGATTATGATGGTGTGATTCTCTCTTCACATGTTCATCTTAAATACTAATGTAATTAAGATATGTCATGGAAATCAATAGCATTGGCTTTGGCTCATACATAATAAAAGATTAATACATAGTAACTAGTACTGTTAATGTAACTACCAATATGGTTACCCTTATTTGGCCAAACTCCTGAAAATGTCATATTGGGATTCAAATAACCTTCAGGAATTATTTCCTCACTCTTAAATTTTAAGAAGTTAATCATTTCAGAAAATTAAACTATTTTCTTGGTAATTGACTAGAAAAGATCATTTTCCTTGACTTGGTTTCTTTTAAATGCATTTTAAAAAATCATTCTTTCCTTTTTTTTCCTCCAATGGATCCCAAATCAGCCTATAAATATAATTAAAGACTAGTCAATAAAAGGAACACTTATATCACCTACAAAAACAAATTTTATGACATATACACATATTATTAAATAATTTTGTAATTTTCAGAAATGAAGTGCTCTTAAGGCAGTTGTCAAATTAGTAGTGGTTCCTATTTTCTTTTCTAACAATTTAAATCAAAATAAGGAAAGTAATGAGAATGTCCATACATTTTAATAGAGGCACAAACTGGAATATGGGAGAAATTTGTAGGAAATTCAGAAGGAAAAAGATTTATTTTCATGTTATGCTTTTAGCCTTCACCATTACCTAGTCACAGAGACAGAGTGGTATGGATAAATAGCCCTACTCTTTTCTAGGTCATTATAGTTCGTTGCAATCTTGTATGAAGATATAAATATCCTAGACATTGGGGAATGCACCAGATCCTTAGTGAAAGTTTGGCTGGCTGGTTACACAATACTTTTCACATCTTTCAGCTCTTTTTTATGATTTTTTTAAGTTTATTTATTTATTTTGAGAGAGAGAGAGAGAGAGAACAAGTTGGGGAGGGACAAAGAGAGAGGGAAAGAGAATCCCAAGCAGCCTCTGCACTGTCAGCACAGTGCCTGATGCGGCACTTGAACTCACCAAATGTGAGCTCATGACCTAAGCCAAAATCAAGAGCCAGGCAAAAATCAAGAGCCAGCGCTTAATCGACTCAGCCACCCAGGTGCCCACACATCTTTCAGTTCTGCTGCTCAGTCTCCCTTCAGATTGATTACAACACATGCATATGCTCCTTGGTTGATTGCTTAAACAATAAAAAAAACAGACACACACACACACACACAGCTTAGAGGAACAGAGATGATTCAGATGTGAACCTGACCATATGAATTCCTTATTATAGTGACGGTGGAGAAAATCATGCCAACTAAACTTTCTTGATAACATTTTGTTTGATATTTTATACTTGCTACTTTCAAACTTAAAATGACCATTCTTTTATGAAAATACAGAGATAAAAGATTAAGTATATTATCTATAGATAATAAGTACACTTATAATAGTATATTTATCTGTTAACTTCATTACCTACATTAGCTAGAATATACTTAGTACTATACATACTTAGTATAAGTAACATACTAAGACTTATACTTAGATATATACTCAATATACTTAGAAATATACTAAGTATACTAAGAAACTATTATCACTTTAATATATGTAATAATACTTAGCAGTTTAGTATTTCTTCGAGTTATTCCTCAATATTTATTAGTTTTCTAGTAAAATGCTTTTATCATTTACAAATCACGAGTTTTCTTTCTTCTCTCCTAATATTTAGATTCCTTATGTCTTTGTGTTTTTTCATTCACAGATGACCCTCAAGTTAATGGTGTTAATGAGCATCTTTGTCTTTTGTTCAGTTTTAAAGAGGATGTATTAAACATTTGTTCAGTAAGCCTAAGATTTGTTATAGGTTTTGGGATTATATCAAATTAGGAAGAGTCCCATTTACCACTAATCAGAAATTTTTTAAAATCATGAAATAGAATTAAATTTTATCATATGAAGTTTCTGTAGTAATTGGTAAACACACATTGTGTGTTTTCTTCTTAATTTATTAATGTAGTGAATTACAATGATAGTTATTTCTGAAGCACCTTATCATGTGGTTTTTTAACTACATTTTTATATGATCATTATTAATGATTCTCCAAACTAAAATAATTAAATATTTGCTTTGATTACCTAAGTGTAGATTTGATTTTAGCTAATAAATATGCCCATTGTTCTTTCTAATATCTGTTTCAAATTTTATTAGTTAATGCCACAGATAAGAACTAAGACATATTAAGTATTCTCTCTCAAGACTTGGGGTTTCAGACTCAAAAAGTCCATTTGTTTAGCCTAGATGAATGAATGAACTGGATTTGAATAAGTATTAACTGGTTAAGAGGCTAGGATTGTTTCTGAGAAGAGCAAATATATTTTTCTCAAAAACAAGAAAATTAGATCCAAAGAGAAATGGAGGGTAATGAAGTAAAAGTTATAATGGAAAATAAACAGTAGAGATTAGTAGCAAGGAAAGTTGAAAGAAGGATTAAATATGCTTTGAAAAATCAATGGATGAACATTGTTCGGGACAAAGACTCCAAAGGTATAAGCTTGGATTTATCTTCCAAGGTTGCCCAGATTCAGAAGTAGTTGTAGCAGCTTTTAGGAACTTTTAGGAACTAAAACTTCATGGACTGTGTTGATATCAAATTATCTCTGATGTCTTTCAATGAGTAAATTAGATTATCTAAGGATAATGAAACGGTTGCTATACAAAGGCACAGTGGCATTGTCGTACACCAGAACATACTTAATTTGGTGCCCCTTGACCAACTTAGCATTTAGGTAGTCTTTATAGTCTTTTTATGCTGTGTTTGCTGCTTTCACTTTCCCCTGTGCATCTAAAAGGACCTGCCTTTGGCAAGTATTCTAAAGAATGATCAAAATAACAAGTGGAGTTTAGTAAGAGAGCCAATCTGAGATTCCAGTGTAACTGTAAAATGATTTGTCCATGCAAAATTTAGCAAACACAGTGTGGGGTCATGTGTGATCAAAAAAGAAAAAATGAAGCTAAAGGAAGGAACTGTGTCTTAACAATTTTAGGTATGTTTTGCACATATAAAGAGACAAATTTATACAGGAAAAAAAAACAATGTAAATAATTATTAACTGAATTTCAATTAACACATGTTATTAAAGCATTCCATTTATCTATTATCTTTAGTTTGGAGTAACGTTAGTAAAAATTTAGAAATAAATATGTCTGAAATTTCACAATGATTCTGCAATTTGATAGTATATAGTATAAACAATAAGAATTTTGATTAAGTAAAGTGTTTATTATGCTGACTGAATCCCAAGCTTGAGATCATATTTTCGCTAACATGATTAACATGGGAAATAGTGGTATGAACAGAAAACAAAAGTTTTATATTACTCTAATTAGGTTAATTTGGTCCTTGATTATATATACTAGTTATATAATTGGTTATACACTCAGAGAAAAGGTAACCATTTATTCATTCATCAGATAAGAATAGCAGTTTGTCCTATAGTGACTTGTGGATTTGAAAGGCTTAGACAGGAAGAATATCACTATTAAATGCCTTATGTTGTGTGATTACCTAATAAGATAAACTATTTCAGAACTATTCTTTGTACCAGTGTTGCCAAGTATGGAAATACGGTAGCCACTCCCCTAGCTCAATGTCTCAATACTTCATTTCCCCTTCTTTAGAAACTTTGTATATTTTAGCCTTTTTGCCTCTTCCTGTATACCTCACTCCTAAATGAAACATAAAGAAATAATCAAAATCTGAATATCATTAGAGTCAGTGAAGACATTCTCCTATATCCATTTCCATATTAAAATATAGTTTTCTGGTAGAAAATTAACTTAGTTGTTAAATTAATTGAAATAGAAGATGAAAGATTGTTCTCTTCTAAGATACACAATTTAGTATTTTTCTGTATTTTAGCCAACAATCTGTAATAATTGTGTTCCTGTCTTGGGAAATCAATTCTGACACTCATTCAACACTTCTTTAATGTCAATTTTTCAAGGGACTTATAGCCTCAAAATGTGCTGTATTAGTGTCATGATTAGTAATCCTCAGTCAAATCAAAAGTGAAATTTCCTATGTATTATACTTTCTTAAGAATCTCCTGCTTACCTTCTTTCAGAATTGGGCTCATGTGTATTCCACTAGAGATCTGAAATGTGATTAATACCAGGTTAATATTTTCTAGAAATACCCAATGGATTCATGAGATCAACACAAGCAAGGGAGCTGAGGGAGTTGTTAGGACATTAAGAAGCATCATAGTCTATGTCTTTATGGTGCTTACATAATGTTTATGGAATGTTATCTAAACACTGTCCTCTAACTTTCTGGTGAGTTTAGAAAACAGGCCTCAATACACACAATATTTTAGAAGCCAAATCTTTTGTTTCCCAAGCCTAACAACAGTTCTATTTTTTTCTTAAAATTCTATTTCTCTATAATTAAGTGAAATCTCAGGAAATGTAAAGATGATACCTTTCAAAAACAGAGTTGAGTTACATGTTCATTTCTTTATTAGGGCAGAGGAGAGGAGTTTCTGTATTTAAGTATACATATTTTTGTTTATAAATTTAAAAACTCAGCAATACCCTATGTCTCATAGTCTACTTGTTCCTAACTCGAATTTTTTTCTTCAACATGCAGGATTGAATAGCATCGTTAAGTCGGTATGGGGAATTTCAACAAAGATAGAATATAAATTAGTTGACCATTTCAATTCCCTTATCTACAAGATGGGCTTAATAATAAAACCAAATTCAGCGACATAGTGTTAGGATTAAATGATGAATGGATATAGTTAATAAATATTAGTTATAAGATTATAAATTTGAAGATAAAAGCACTTTTAATATTTGTGAAATTAGGAAACCATCTATAATAACCACCCTCACTTCTGACACCAATTGTAAATTCTGGAATCCTCAAAACAAGCACTCTGACCCAAAATGCAACTCTTGGGATTCCTAAGATTACCCTTAATTTTGATCATTTGCCAGAAGGACTCACTGAACTTACTGAAAGTTTTAAATTCACATTTATAGTTTATTTCAGTGAAAGGATACAGATTAAAATCAACCAAAAGAAGAGATGTCTGAGGCAGATGCCAGGAAAATGACATGCACATGGAGCCTCTGGTAGTCATGGACAATGCTAAGTTTCCTGGCAATGATGTTCGACAACCTCACAGAATATTGCCAACCAGGGTAGCTCTCTGGAACTTTGCTTTTCAGACCCTTTACTGAGTCTCTGTCATGTAAACATGGTTGATGACCCATGTGGTTAACTTCAGTCTCTAGCCCCTCTGGAGGTAGAACTAATTTTGAAAGACCCAAAGCCTTCATCATAAATCACATTTTTAGATTATCTAGCATGGCCCTACACCTCCAGCTAAACAAAGACACTTTTATCAGGCAAGACATTCCAAGGATTTAGAGATTACCTCTCAGGAGCTAAAGGCAAAGGCCAGACCTCTTTTTGGGCAAGGATAGTACTTTACTATACACTACTGAAATTCTTAATGCTAATGTCAGTATTTCAAACAGAGGTTCAAATGTATAGACAAAATATTGCTGCCTATTCTGTAAAATAGTTAATGGTATATTGTTTATTGTAGGTTTGGCATTGAGGTAATACAGGTTTTTTTAAGAAGTAAAATGTTAATTGTACATTAAAATGGTTTCTGTTTTTGTGTACAACTAGCTAAACTTTTATTTGCCCAGGGGATAGCAATTGACATTTTTCAAATTATAGATAAGCAATATAATTGTCATTTTGTTTTTATTTATAATAAATGTTTTAGCATTTTAATTTACTTGTTGGCTAATCCAAAATTTTTTCAGTCTCTCTATGTTGAGTTTCAGTTATTGATTTTTATCAATAAGATGCAAAATATGCTTTTTAAAAAGTAGCACTGCTGGCATAAATGCAAAGTACTAATTTACATTTTGTTTTGAAAGAAGTAACCTTTCTTTTTAATCATTTAGTCTCAGATATGGTGTGTGACTATACAACAAGTATTTTTGTGCATTCATTTCAATCATTATGATAATACGCTTAAAGAGATAAAAGCTGTTCTATTTCTTATTCTGCATTGTTAAGCCTGTGCAAGTGTTTCAATTACCATAATTCTGAAAATTTTTATGGCTTAAAATTCTAAAGTAATATATTCCTTTTCTTGTATTCAATTTCATTTTTTTTTTGTATTCAGTCTAAAATACCTGACAGCTGCCTTTGAATATGTTTTGTAGGTATTTGAAAAGAATAAAGTGTGGGGTAGGACTGAAGAAGGATTAGAACAAAGTTAATTCTGACAACCCATCTTGTGATGAGAAAGAATAAGTATTTCTGCGTATTACATGGTACTTTGATAAAAATAGCATGAATCCACAGTAAAACTTTTTTTTAAGGTTTTGGAGTTTTTCTTGTGTCTAATTTCACATTGAGTTTAACTGCCTCTGAATATGCTTGGTAACTACTTGGTCCGTAAACATTTATAAAAATGTATTGATCAGAATCTACTAGGTCCTAAATATCTAGTAGTAATGATTATAGAAATAGTTCCCCATGTTTGGGTACCTAGAGTCTAATAGGAGCAGATCTCCAACAACCTGGTAAGAGTGAGCCACATATACAACTAAAAAATATTGTATAATTCCCAGTTACAGATTCTAAGGATTTTACTTTGCCAATCTGTCTAATATTGAGTTTTTAGGTTTAAAGTTTTTCTTTCTCAGGCTTTAACATTTTTAGTATAAGCCTTTGCCATCTAGTTTGGAGCTATGAGCTATGGTAGCAGATGCTTTTTATCATATTCATTAATAATCATGCGGCCTTAACATGACCTAGATAGAACTTTCCCTCTTTCCCCTCTTCAAATCACCAGATTTGAATGTTTTCCAATTTTCCCTATCTCAGTAAGCAGTACCATTATCCACCCAATTTTCAAGTCTAAAATCTCTAAATTATCTTTAATTCTTCTCTGCCCATTACTCAACATATCCAAAGAAAAGACAAGTTTTCCAGAATGCATCTATTTGCCTCTATTTGTCTCTGCCAGAAATGGTGTTCCTGATTCACTTATCTATGTTTTTCATAGATAATGAGTTTCTCATGACTGTGGGGGCTTAGGCATTAATTTTGATCTCTGGAAACAATGACAACCTCAATTCCTTCTTGGGGCTTTCAAGTGACAGGCCTAGCCAAGTATATCTACCATTATCTTAATTTTTTTTTTCTGGAGGTGCAATATTTGGAATAAATGGGAGATGGAGAAAGTTAAGATAAAAGCAAAGAAACAAACTTGAAAGTTCCATATGAAATTGTATCACTGGAATCCAGTGTATGGCACCATATTTAATAAACTCATGAATATCAAATATTTAAAAAGGAATATTTTTAATAATTTTGAATTTGTGTATATAATTCTATATTATTAAATATATAAACAGACCAACATACTTATATATAAAATATAATATATATTAAATAAAATATTTAAAATTTTAAAATGGGAGAAATGAAAGAGGTCTCCACCTCATAAGACATTAGTATTTAGTGATGGCATATTATATGTATATCTCTCCTTAGTTTATTCTTCTTTTCTTTTCTTTTTTAGAGAGGGAGAATGCACATGCATGCATGCAGGTGAAGGAGGGGTGCAGAGAGAGAGAGAGAGAGAGAGAGAGAGAGAGAATCTTAAGAAGGCTCCACACTTAGTGCAGAGCCCATCATGGGCCTCAATCCTGGGTTTATGACCTGAGCTGAAATCAAGAGTCAGTTGCTCAGCCTACTGAGCCACACCTGTGCCATCTCCTCTGTTTATTCTTAATGAGATTTCTTCTAGTTTATGATAGAATAAAATTGGAAATGCTGCAAATTGGATAAGACTGTTGGAAGAACAATAGTAGTATCATTAAAAATAGGCACTATTTATAAAAGTCTAAGGTGAAGGAAATTTAGTAGTGTAAGAATTAATTAACTGCCTGGGGGATCTATAAATAATGTGTGGTCATCATTGTATTGACATCTATATACTAGTTCTAGAATGTGCCAAGAACAAAAAGGGCCATAATGAAATAGTCCCTATGGAACTCAGCTGCCAACATTAGTATCAAAATTACACAGTAATATATGATAATAAATAAATATTGTACTCCATTTAATGCTTCTTGAAATATCCATTTGTTAATGGGCAAAAATAACATAGGAAGTGGATAACTTTTCTATTTCAGCTTTACCACCTCCTGATCATGTGAGCCTAAACAAATGTCATTGTTACCTAAACCTCTCAGGTCTGTGTTTTCTTTATCTACTAATTAGGGCTAGACATTCCTGCTCTTTGTGGTTCACAGATTATTATAAAAACCAAAACTAACACATTAAAATTACCTTTATTAAGTATAGTACAATTGCATAAGTAAAATATTATTATAGCATGTTTTAAATACAATGATATGGTTTCCTCTCAACTCAAGTAAGCATTAGTTTACAAGTATGTATAAAATTGAATTAAGTAACTACAAATACAGAATAACACCTCTTTTGCAACATTACCTAAATATTAAACAAATGCCTATGTAAATATGCACAGTTATTTTTTGATAATCAACTCCCATTCCTTTCACTTCTAAAGCAGATTTGCCTAACCTAACCCCAAACCCAAATAATTATCTGGAGGAAGAAAAATAAAATTGTTAATAGTTCAGTCAATACAGTCAGAACGCCCTTCTATTATAATCTTCTGTCTGTATTTAATTGGTTTTTGAATGTAGGTAAGTTATTTACAAATATATTCAATGGAGGTGAAAAGTATATTTTTTGTGTGTTGCTGTTTCTAAAGGTTAAATACATTTTTATATAACATTTTATATTCTTCATTACAACTGCTGCATGAAAATACTTAGTACATTAGTACATTACAGTTGTTTTTTGTATTATTGTAGCATAAAATAGAGATAACAGAAAATGCCTAGTGTTTGCTCAAAAATAATAGCTATTGACATTCTATTACTATAGAATATAAAACTATGCAATCTGATATTATGCCCTAGATTAACAGAAAATGTCATTTTGATCCAAACGATGAGACTAGGGTAATCATATGGATAGATACTCCATAAATATGAGTTTTGCTGTACTATTTACCATATACACTAGCTAACTTTCTTCAATATAAAGAACAATTTGAAGATTCAATATTTTTTCAAAAACAACTATTTACTTGTGTTAGTACTCATTTAAGTCAATGTTCTACTGGCATGATTTTTTCAAGAATGGAATTACCACTGCTCCTCAGGGATCATATTTAAACTAACTTATTTGTGTTGAGATATCAAGAACAAAAGCCTGAAGTCTTATTTATATGGGGAAGAAAAAAAACTGTCCTCCACCAGATGTACAAACAGAACATACACTCATGCATATTTAATTTTTTTCTCTAGGCATTAGCAAATATCCCATCTTTAGAATATTTTACTTACTTAGGAGATGTGGAGCCAATATCAGAAACAAAAAGATTACTGGATTATAACTTCTCAGGGGCAAGATCATGTCTTAACCATGTCTTTCCCTTATCTCCTAGCATAATGCCTGGGACAGAGTAGGTAACAGAATATGTTTATGGGATAAATAAATTTTGACAAGAAATAGAGTTAATTTATTTCATAAAATATCAAAACATACATGAATTACTCAAAGTATGTATGTTATTATATTTTTGTCATAATATGAGAAACTCTGACATTATTAAACTTTCATTCTCATGCTTTTGTGAATCATTGTTCCTAGTAAAGATCATAAATCAAAAGGGATGTATTTTTGATGAATCAACTTAAAAACAGGTTTTTATTTCATTTCAGACAAGCCCAGAAAACTTACATATTTACCAAAAGCTTATTTGAATAAACCCACATCCCTCTTCCAGAATCACACAGGAATCCATTTTTTTTTACAGGTTGCAAGATATTTTGTTAGTTAGCAATTTTTAAAAGCTGGTTCAGTAATACCACTAGTGAAATTTAGTTACCCTTTTCAAAGAGTGATAAAGTTGCACTGTTCAACTTTTTCTGCTTGACTCTACGAAAAACTAAATATATAGGGAACTAAATAGAAATACACATATGAAATGTTTAAATAGGGAAAAACTTTAAATATGCAAATGTTTTCAAAATAGAGTAGTTGTCTTTCACCTTTTGAAAAATATTAAATTGGGGTACCTGGGTGGCTCAGTCAGTTAAGTGTGTGACTGGCTCAGGTCATGATCTTGCGGTTAGTGAGTTCTGGCCCTGCGTCAGGCTCTGTGCTAACAGGTCAGAGATTGGAGCCTCTTTTGGATTCTGTGTCTCTTTCTGTTTCTTCCCCTCCCCAGCTCACGCTCTCTCTCTCAAAATTCTAAATAAAACATTAAAACAAAATTAAAAAAAAGAAACATATTAAACAAGTACATTTATAATATGTATTTAAATTTTATGTTTAGGATAACTTTACATATGAAATAAGTTGATCATACCTTTACATATTTAGTGAAAAACTTAATATTATTTTATCAAAAAATTGGAAGAATTTATTTTTAAATATGTATGAATTTAATATAATAAGTTTTCATTTATTTTAAGCACAGTATATTTCCATATCAGATATTGAGTGCCAGTGATTTGCTTAGGAACTTACTTACAACTGGATTCTGCTCTTATTAACACCTACATTTAAATAATATGATCTCTGTTGGGGCATCTAGATGGCTCAGTTGGTTAAGTGTCAACTCTTGATTTCGGCTCAGGTCATGATCTCTCACAGTTCGCGGAATAGAGCTCTGCGGCGGGCTCTGCACTTGGAATTGTCTCTCTCTCTCTCTTCTTCCTGCTCTCTCTGAACCTCCCCAGCTCTCAGTCTCTCTCAAAATAAATAAATAAACTAGAAAAACAATTATTTCTGTTACATTTTAACAGGCCAATATATATGTATAGCTCACAATTTTAATTATTTATTATTAACTTTTGGAATACAGCAGCCACTTTTTAGAAGGAAAAAAATTCTATAATTTTTAATATTATATTAAAATATATCAAGATTTAATATTTTAAATACTTCGAATATTCTCATGATGAGTTTATGACATTTCTTATATCTCATTGGTTTCAGATTCCACTGAGTTAAGTAATACTGTATTCAATCAAAACATTGATTTTTCCATGTATTTAGCTTTCCCTTAGATTCTCACTCATTGATTACCTTAATCTAAATCACTTTTGCAAAAGATTTTAAGATTCCATAAAAATATTAAAAAGATATTAGTTATCACAGTTGTCAAAGTACTTTTATATTAATATGTTTAAAGATAATGAAATTTCATAAAATTATTTAGTTCTGAAATTATTAGTTTCTTTAAATTATTTTGTAAACTAATGTGGCTACATGATAATGACAATGAAAATGACCTTATTTACCATTCAGCATGGCGTAGCTGTGTGGCCAGAATCACCTTAGCTGTCACTGAGTAAGCGATGGAAATAAGTCAAGTCTTAGAGTAAAAAAAAAAAAAAAAGTGTGTCCAGCAATACATCTGCACTGTGCACTGTGTTAATCACTACACTTTGCCTCATTTTGAAAAATTAATTGGGCTTTATTTGTGATGAATTGCCATTGGGGACATAATAAGAGGAGTCAATGGCAGTACTATAAACTATGGTATAAGATGATGATAGTCTAACCCGGGGTAAAAAATTGAATGACCACAATTAGAGAGGACCACAAGAGGAAGATCCTGTCTTACTGATTGTAGAAGTGATGACTTCTTGTTTCTGAAGTCTGGGAAAGAAGATTAATTGATAACACAGTGATTTGATTGGGGTTTTGCTATTCCCGTTTATCATTTCATACTTGTTTAATATCAGATTTTCTTATTTCAAGAAAAATATTGTAAAAGTTGATGCTAATTTAAGGAATTTGGGGAATGAGGATGGTGAAGTTTGCTTCTGAAGGCAATAGTCTGGAGACTTCCTCCTTCCATGACTTCCAGAATGATAGAATTTAAACATAACCATACATATAATCTGGAAAACAATGCTGAATGGCATATCATGAGTACACATATTACACACCTTTCTTAGTTCTATTCAATACCCTTCCTTTTATAAACTTAAAAAAAGGAAGCTCTATTATTTTTATTTTTAAAATGTGGCTAAAGCAACTAAATATGATCTAGAGCTAAGATTGCCTTTCTTAGATGTCATGTTATTACCACAGCCACTCTATTGTCTGCTTGAAATCCAGTATATGGCAAATAGGTGTCCTGACATTTTAGTTTTACCTGTGGCAGTGAAGAATCCTATTGTGTGTTGTTAGGTGATAACTCAGCAATGTTAGCAACTGCTCTTTGAATGTTAATTAAATGAAACTGAAATTTAATTTAGTATCCTGTATTATCTCCAGGATGTGTCCATGGCTTATCTAAGCAAAGTTAGGTACTCCTTCTCTGCTAAACTTTGGAAAAACAGCCTTGATGAATATTGGAAGGCTCAGTTGTAAAGTTCCAACTTAGCATATTTATTACTAGCAATAAATTTTTTTCACTTGTAGGCCAATACCAATGTGAGATTAGAAAATAACAATCTATAAAAATGTTTATGATTGGAAAACTTTCTATTTATATCTGAACTCACTTATACAACCCTCTCATCACTTTTTCTCCAAGTGTCAGTGACTTCCTCATGTCCATTGGCTCTGTTCACATATCTATTATTCTTGTTCAGTTATTCATGGGCCTTTAGAAGAAATAAATTTTAAGGCATTCCCTATTTCTGCTATTTATTTGTAATGGAGGAATAATTTATTCACAGAGATGCCTGTAGCAGCAATTAAGAAAAGTATCTTATTGTTAAAGAGGACCTTCAATTTAAATTTGAACAAATTTGAAAGATGAACCAAATTTAGTCTTTAAGATTGCCTTTCTCACACACAATATGACTTTTCCTCTCTGGGGAATATGGACTATGATCTATGATGTATGATCATGTTCAATGGAGGTCTAATACTGGAAAATATTGTTAACCTGCTAGTTTTCTATCAAGGTGTCTCCTTAAGTTTCTAAGTCAATTTGGCCAATTTTCTATAATGTGAGTCCTTCCTATGAACTGAGTGCTTATGTGTGTCTATTCTTCTTGATAGCTCACAGGAGCCTCACCAAACTCCCAACAATGCACCTAACTCTGCCCCTAAGGCAATTGTGTTCATAGTTATATTTCTTATCACATTTGTTATTTTTGTACTGTGTTCGGCAATTGTGTTCATAGTTATATTTCTTATCACATTTGTTATTTTTGTACTGTGTTCTCCACATATTTATGAGGCTATGGGATGAACCCTTATGCTTCCTGTATTATGCTTTTTCTTTCTTTTTGAATTTAAATGTTGGATTTTAGAAGGCAATAAAAATGGGTTCATCACTTTTGTAGTGTTCTTAAAACTATAGTGAGAGATATGGTCTTATAATTTACAGATATATTGATTGATAACTACAGAATTCTGGATAAAGTGAATATTCACACACCTGATTCTTAGCAATGAATTTTTAAAAAGCACATGTTAATGCAAAATAACCAACTCTTGTTGAATCTGAAAAAGATTATTGTACTGCCTCTGATTTTATTCTCTTCAAATGCATTTCTGATTAGTTTCTTTGTTCAAGAGTGGCTTGTCATGCTTTAACATGCTTTAACAACCAGAATTTTTTCTGCATTCTAGAGTACCCTTAGAAAAGGAGAAATCATATTTGAAACAGTATTTAAATTCTCTCATAATAGCTATAAAAATATTTACATTTTATAGCATAGAACTAATTTATTTAATGTGTAATAAAAGACTAGCTTATTTTATTTTATTTAACCCTTATAGAAACAAACTATGTAAACATAAATGCATTTTGACTCTAGGCCCAAGGAAATAGTTCTCATTATTAATGACTATTAATTTCTTACTCTTGCTTTCTAATTCAACAGGTTTTCATTCTATAACTTTTACTTTTTGATTAAAGCAATGTCTTCATTATATGAATGAAATGAATCATTATATAATGAAATATGTTAATAAATTTTCTTAAATTTGCTTAAATTTTATACAATGATTATTTTTCTGTGATTATAATATTTTAAGTCAGATTGTTTTACTTAGAGCATACTTAACATATGCTCTTGTCCCTTAAGATTTTTTTTAAATTTTGTGTATATATTTCCTAGTTTGGTAGAGCAATATTATTTATATTCTATTATTTTTGGAAAGACAATATGATTTTTCATCTATAATATGCATAAAAAAGTGCTTAAAGTAGAAAACAAGACTACAATGGTTAAGGATTATTCCATGTGGACATTTTGAAATAACATTTCATAAAATGATTAAATTATTTTAATTCATATATATGTGTGTGTGTGTGTGTGTTTTCTAACTTTATAATTTTTGGTAGGCACAATCCTTATTTTTTTTCTCTACTTTATAATTGATATGTTGAACACACTAGAGAAAACTAGGAAATTGGACAGCTCAGTGCCATAAAATTCATGAATTTAAACCTCATCTTGGTATTTGGTAGGTTTTCTTTAAACTTTTTATTAAATTCCAGTCAGTTAACATACAATGTAATATTAGTTTCACGTGTACAATATAGTGATGCAACACTTCCATATATCACCCAGTGCTCATTACAAGTGCACTCCTTAATCCCCATCACCTAATATTTATTTTTTTTAAATGATTATTTATTTTTGAAGAAACAGAGAGAGCATGAGCAGAGGAGAGGAGAGAGAGGGGAAGAGAGAGAGTGAGATTGAATCTGAAGCAGGCTCTGTGGGACTCAAACTCACGAACTGAGAGAGAACATGACCTGAATTGAAGTCTGATGCTTAACCTACTGAGCTACACAGGTGCCCCCCTCCCCCATATTTAACCCATCCTCCCAACAACCTCCCTTTTAGGAACCATCAGTTTGTTCTCTCTAGTTAAGAGTCTATGTTTCTTGGTTTGTCTCTTTTCTTCTTCTTATTTTTCTCTTCTGCTTCTTCTTCTTCTTCTTCTTCTTCTTCTTCTTCTTCTTCTTCACTTTTTTCTTTTCTTCTGCTTCTTCTTCTTCTTCTTCACTTTTTTCTTTTCTTCTTCTTCTTCTTCTTCTTCTTCTTTCTCTCTCTCTCTCTTGCTTTCCCTTTGCTCATGAGGGAAAGGGAATGTGTTTTGTTTCCTAATTTCCACATTTGAATGAAATCATATTCTGTCTTTCTTAACATTCATTTTTTGTTTTTGTAGGTTTAAACAACAACCTCTTCCTTCAGTGTAGTCTAAATGTTCAACAACCCTCAGGCCCCTCCTAAATTCTTATACCTTCAGCTTGGGCCCACATGTTTTTTCCTCTTTCATTATGAATTCTTTCAGTTTCAAGAAATATACAATCTCATTATCTGAACACATGCCCACAACCTCAAATATTGTAAACATAGGTTTTTGCTCTCAATTCAGTAGACAATCTGGAGAGTGATGTTCAGAAGATGAGAAGATCATTGAAATTCATGGCAGTATCAATTATAGGTTTTGTTCTCTGGATCAAAGTTTAAACTAGACAGGAATCTTTGCAACAGTCTATTTTTCCTTTCTCTACACTTTATAAATTTTAGTCATGACATCACACCTGATAAATACATCAAAGTTCCTTCATCACATTCTGCCTGAATTATTGCAACAACCCCCACATTGGTCTTTCTTGTTCCTTGAGACATCTGTTCCTCTCAAATCAATAATCCATATTACCAGTTATATTCGACTGTGGCCTTTTATTTAAAGATCAGATAATCTGCATTTTAGGTCTCTCATGTTTTTTTCTTTCAATCTTTCTAAAAATCTTACGTATCTATGAGCAATGGCAACACTATGCAATGAAATGATTTGACTGTTATTATCCCTTAAGATGTTTCTCATAGTTTCAAGAGTTCAGCATTAAACTTAAAAAAAATTAACCTGTTCTCAAATTATATTTGTGTAAGAAAATGTTCTCCAGAGGATGTCCTACTTATTCTTTCATCTTTGCCGTGAATTTCAAAGTGATTGTTTGTAAAGGTGGAAAAAGAACAAAATAAGCTAACAAAAAAAAATCTAACATAAATGGTGAATTCGCTGACCTTTCTAGGGCATGTGTACACACATATATAAGTGTGTTTCTATGTGGGGTTTCTGTGAATTTCTTGAAGGCAGTTATACAAACTTAGAAACTTTTTGTGATTTCCCCCTACTGTGTAGCTGTCTTTTATTTTATTGATTGACTATTTCAAACATTGCAAAGGCTGAAATGTAACGCTGCTTAGCATTGTATAAGAAAAACTGTTATAGTTTAGAATTTTAAAAGAAGGCATTAAAATGAGTCACTTAAACACTACTTTACAGATATTTGTATCTAGTTTTGCATATTGCTACATATTTCTGGGTATTATTAAAGAATTGCATGGAGATGAATAATAAACTTCAGTTAAGGAGGTCAATTTGATTTATTCTTAGTATTGCAATACAGGAATGAAAAATAGCATATCATTTGAGTTGGTATATAAGATAATGTGAAATTATGCTGTGGTACCGAAAAAAAGATCACTAATAGCACTTACATATAAAATTTATATACAAAAATAATATTAGTATTATGTGCAAGTCACTATGTTAGGTGATTTTTATGAATTTACTACTGTATTCCTTCCAATAGTTCTATAAAAAAAGACATTATGCTTAACTCAATTTTACAGGTAAGAAGATGAAGGCTTAAAGAGATTAATTTTCCAAGGTTACTTGTGATAATGCTGGGATTCCCAGCAGATTGTCTGGCCTAGTATCCATGATTTTAACCACAAAGTTACACGTAATTATTTTTTAAATCTAATCTGAGTGAGCATCTTCAAATAATACTTCAATCACTTAAGCTGATTTTGAAAATTAAAAAATGAATGTACACTCATTCACATGCCTTTATATTGTGACATGAACAATGATATGATCCAATATATTATTAAAGTAGAATATTGTCTCCATTGTATTTTATAAACCATAAACTAAATATTTACATTTATAATTTATTTTTTATTTTTTTATTTTTTTAATATTTTATTTATTTTTGAGACAGAGAGAGAGAGAGACAGAGCATGAGATAGGGAGGGGCAGAGAGAGAGGGAGACACAGAATCCGAAGCAGGCTCCAGGCTCTAAGCTGTCAGCAAAGAGCCCTACACGGGGCTCGAACCCACAAACGTGAGATTATGACCTGAGCCAAAGTCGGAGGCTTAACTGACTGAACCACCCAGGCGTCCCTATATTTATAATTTAAAAGTAGAATTCAGGTAAAAGGAATTATGAATATCATGAAGTTAAAAATATATATTATTTGTCTTCTCAGTTTTTTTTTTAACTTTTTTTTAATGTCTATTTAATTTTGAGACAGAGAGATATAAAGTATGATCAGGGGAAGGGGCAGAGAGGGAGACACAGAATCTGAAGCAGGCTCCAGGCTCCGAGCTGTCAGCACAGAGCCCAACATGGGGCTCGAACTCATGAACCACGAGATCATGACCTGAGAGAAGTTAGACGCTTAACCAACTGAGCCACACAGGCACCCCTCTATCTACTCAGTTTTTATATTTACGCTTACTTATATTCCATCTCTCCACAAGAAAGTACTACAATATGCAAATTTTTTAAATTTATTTGGCAGGGGATACAAACTCAGACACATACACATGCATTATTGTATATGTATATAAAATATTTAAGTATATGATAGTCCTACAAGTATGCTATATATTATATATAATAGATTATATGTATTATGGAGGTTATATATATATATATATATATAACATGTAGTAGGTATTATTGTTCTTATATAACTTTCGGGAAATAATGATTAAAAATAGTATTGAAAATAAAATATGAATAGTTAACTTATAAATTATTAGATTATAAATCTATAAAACAAATAAAAAGCATAGCATACTAAATGCAATGTATCATGGATTTAAGCTTCACACAAAGAAAGGGCCTTATGGAGAAACTGATGAAATCTAGATAAAGTCTATAGTTTAGTTAATAGCAATCCACCAATTTAACCTCTTAGTTTTCTCCGATGTACCATAATTATGGAAGTTATTAATATTAAGGAAAACTTGTAAAGGGTATGTGAGCACTCTGCATACAATCTTTGCCTCTTTTGTATAAAGTGTTACAAAACAAAACAAAACAAAATTAAAGGAAACATAACATGAATTCTAAATAGTTTCTCCTATGGTTGAGGAAAATAAAAGATATAAATAACTTGTTGTAATAGGGATATTGAGCACTGGTTTTTTTACTTATTCCTATGAATAATATTTATGTATCATAAAAAATTGAAATTAAAAAATCAGTAAGTCATGATTTTACATACTGCCAACCATAAGTCATATATATGTCCAAAATTACATATATATATGTACACATATATGTTTTCATTGAAAAATATGGAATTTTCCATCGAGATAATGTAGCTTCCCTAAATTAAGTCTCACAAATGTGACTTTGAAAAAAATTTAATTTCTCTACTGTGTCATTATTGCAGAAGTTTTAGAAAGGCATGATTTTTGTTTATGGCAGAGCTTAGGTGAGCACAATGTGTGAATTTTAAGGTGCTATATCTTATACTGGCCAAACAGTATAACATTTCTTTAACACTGAATCAGATAAAGGTAACCCCAAGTCCCCACCTCCCTCTCCTGCCCCCAAACAGAAATTCTCTGTTACAGGCTGGCTACACCACATCCTTGGGAGATGACTGGGCTAACTGAACTGTAATGAGACCCCTACAAGGTTTTGATTACTGCTGTTTAGCTTTCATCGTTAAGTAGTTTTTCTTTAAGTTGTTTTTTGGTTTTTGGTTTCTATCCCCAGTTTATGACATTGATTGCCCAACTTTAAACCTCATGGCCTCATCAAATATGAGAATTTTCCACTCCTCAAGCTGACTCAGTATGCTCTTCTTTAAAGGGTTTATTGAACTCACTGCCTGGAAAATGGCAAAAATGACAAGTGTTGGCTATAATTGTAAAATTAACTTGCGTTTAATTTACCTTTTATCATATAAATAAAGTGCCGTTTTTATATATGTGTTAATATCAGAGCAGTTAGTAAGCTTTAGAAAGCCAAATAATGTTTTGCTTTTTGAGTTCTTACTGGAAATAATTTTTACAGAAGTTAAATTAGGTTTACTACTTCAGCACATTTTATGCGAGGTATGTTTGAAAGTCAAGAGATAAAGCTGGTTTGTGATTTCTACAGAAATTTTTCCAAACATAAAAGTAGCATAAAACCATTATGCATACAGACAAGCACAGTTGGGATAGTTTCAGTCTGTCAAGTTTGCATTTTTAAAAATGTAGTAAAGCTTTATGAAAAAAAATTGCTTTTCCCCAGTTGTGTTATCTCTTTCTTTGGATGTCAGGATACATTTGTAAATCATATTGTGCTCAGCCAGATAATGCTCAACCCAGAAGTTTAAAGCTTTAAGGACAGTTTATAGGTATTTGCATAGGTTAGTTTGATGTACAGAATGTGATTAAAATAGCGTCACGAGTTTTCAAGGCAATACTGGAAATACAATTTACCACTAATAACAGTCTATTCAGGTACATAATTTAAATATAATGGGAAAAATCAATCCAGCAATTGTTTACTGAGTCCTTTACGTGCTAGTCACTGTGCAAGAGACTTGGGAAGTGAGTGGGAAACAACAGTATATAACTAAACAAAATGAAAGCAAGTTCTGAACTCTTTATCACCAGAGATGTACCAATAAATTTGAGGTGATATTTCTAAATGTCACGATGAAAGTGTGTTTATGCACAGAATGTATACAATGAAAGCATCTGAGATTGCTCAAGGGTGTCAATGTCATGTCTGTTAACCAGATGAGATGGACTTGGGGAATTTTATATGGATCTGACAGTTTCCTAGCAGCTATTTTTCTCTGGTCCCAGTGAGATTCTGAGATTGGGATTATGAGACTAATCTTTTGACACACATTTCTCAGAACACTATATCCTCAATCCTGGCAATCCAATGAAAGAGTATTTGTAGCTATTACTTCTCCAAACTGCTTTGATGCTAAATAGAGGATGAAGGTATTTTTATCACATTCCATCATGTCTCCTTTCCATTTTATTTTCTTTTTTTTTACCACACAGTTTCCTTCTCTGTTCTCTCTGTTTTCTTTCTATACCCCAACCCACAGCCTATTTTAGTGCTGATCTCTCTGCCTAGCATAAAAATGTTGCGATGGCATTTTTGGCCATGGTCTTCTTCATTAATTCATTCAGCACATTTTTAGTGAGCATCTACTATTCACTGAGCAATTTTCTCAGTGCTAGAAATGCAACAGTGCATAAAACGTGCAAAAAACCTTTACACTGGCTCTGAATAAATACATCCTACAAAGTGATACATGTTAGAAAGAGATAAAATCAAGGAACAAGATCTGGCTGATAGTCTCTCCATTTCACAGTATACCATCTATTTCTGGCAAGTCTAAAGAGTCTTATTTCCAAGAGCAATTAATGTATTCAATCATTTATCTGCTTACTTATTCACTTTCCAACTTGTCGTTACTTCTCGAAGACATAACCATTTAAAGACAGGACTAGGCTTTTGTGTTGGATGATATGGCTTCCTTTTATGAACTGTTTTGTGAGTCCCACAGAAACTGAATAAAATATTAATACTTCACATGGATAACAATAGTTTATTGAAAGAGCCATGTCTTTAAAACTGCATTAGCCAAGACACAATTAACACCCAAGGGAAATGAAAGGGGGAAAGACTTAGATATAACTGGAAGAAAGGTCCCTTTGTTGAATGTCCCTGAGTTATCCCCTCAAAGTAAGGAATGCCAAAAGATGTGTGTAGATCTATCAAAGACAAAGTGCCTACTCATGTGGAAGACCCTAATCATAGCTAAAATTTATTTGACTGGTACATTGCCTCGTAGCACAAGATCTAAAATCAATTAGACCCCACTGTGAATAATAGTTTTCAGATTACATCTTAAACTGTGTTTATTAGAGATCTTTTAGAGATTATCCCTTCATAAAACACTGGAGCTTGGTGACAGGAAAAGTGAGATAAAATTTTTTTAAAACATTTAGTCATTTTTCAGAGACAGAGCGGGAGCAGGGAAGGGACAGAGAGAGAGAGAGGGAGACACAGAATACAAAGCAGGATCCAGGCTCTGAGCCTTCAGCACGGAGTCTGATGCGAGGCTCAAACCCACGAACTGTGAGTTCATGCCCTCAGCTGTAGTCAGACACTTAACGGACTGAGCGACCCAGAAGCTCCTGAGATACAATTTTTTATCAAAGATGTTGTTATCTACTGGAAGAGAGAAATTTGTGAAACAAGTGTTCATACAATATAACTAAATTAAATGAGTTAAAAGTGAGTGTACATGAGGGGCACCTGGGTGGCTCAGTCTGTTGAGCGTCTGACTCTTGGTTTTAGCTCAGGTCATGATCTTGGAGTTCCTAAGTTCGAGCCCCATATTGGGCTCTACACCGCCAGTGCAGAGCCTGCTTGGGATTCTTTCTTTCTCTCCCCCCGCCAAAAGAAATAAATAATCCTTAAAAATTAAAAAAAAAATGAGTGTACATGCAAAGGAACGTTATTTTAGTGTTTTTAAAGCCTTCGAAGAAATAAAATTATAGTTAAAAAAGGCAATTTCAAAGTTTCATATATAACATTTAAAAAATGCCAAAACCCACTGAATTTTCACATTGTGAAGTAGTTAAAGGAATGAAGGTGTCTGAATGATTGAGGGTTAAGCAAGAAGAGAAAACTAAAGGGAGACAATATAAAATAAAACATAAATATGAAGCTCAAGGAAATATAAAGCTCAAATACCGAAATTCTAATTGCACCAATCAGAGTTCTTATTTATAAGCAATAAAATCTGACTCTACCATAAGTAGGAAAAGGAAATTAATGGAAATATAGTAGGCAGCTAATAGGATTGGAGTAGAGAACAGGCTTAGAAAGCTGGCAGAAATGAAGAAAGAACGAGTCACATAAAACAGCCAAAGTCAGGTGCCCCATCATCTGGTTGTGAAACAGCACGCAGTAGTGCTGTCAAGAAGCTTTTGGACAGTACAGATATAGACTACTTCACATTGCTGCTGCTAAAGTTCCCTAAGCCACACTGCCATCTGAGAAAAAGGTTTCTATTTCTTTGAGGTCTCAGTTAAGAGAGTCAGTGACCTGTAGGTGGTGGTATTTAACTGCCCTAGTTGAAATCAAATGTGTATCTGTCTTTTTAAAAGAATCATATAATGTTTGAGTCTCTGAAAATTACAATCTATTTTTTAATTTTTTTATGGTAAAAAATTATTTTGCCCTTTTGAATGGTCTCTATCCCTTGTCAACCAAAGTTGTTTCCATGCAATGATGCAAACCAATGACCTCATAAATGCATTATATATGCATGAGATTTGTGAATGGTCTATAAGATGTCCATCTTAAATTGTATATAAAATTTGGGGAATATGTGCATGTGTTATACATTTTACCAAATGCCAAAAGAGAGTAATGATACATAAGCATAACTATTATTTTGTCTATTTTAATATCTTATCCATCAGTCATGATCTTTTAATTCCACCCAGTTTCAAACTCCAGATTTTTCGATCCAAGAAGGAAATGAAATTGCAAATAAGTATTCACAACATAATAGTATAACAGATGACTCAAAACCTTGCATTTGGGAGGGGACATTACAAGTGTAACTTTTCAGTTGTTAAGTTGCTATGAAGGGAGTCCAGACATTGTTTTCTTCTTTTAAATCACAAATGCTGTTTCTAGTCAGTTAATCATCAGAGTGTGTTAAAATTGTATTACATAATTTTAAACACTGCTTTTTCCACATGTGCACGATATCATGTCTTCTGCCTAAATATTTCTCAGATCTTTCCACTCATCTCAATTCTTATGGCTACTATCTCAATCTAAGTTGTTATGGATTGAATTGTACTGTTGAAGTCCTAAGGCTCAGTACTTCAGACTGTGACCGTATTTGGATATAAGATTTTGACAGAGACACTTAAGTTAAAATGAAGCTATTAGGGCGGGTCCTATTTCAGTGTGACTGATGTCCCTATAGAAAGTGGAGACAGACACACATAGCAGGAAGACAATGTGAAGTCCACCGAAGGATGACAGAAGCCGAGATTGGACTGGTTCAGCTATAGGTGAAGACATGCCAAGGACGGCTGCCCATCCCCAGAAGCTGGGGAGAATTCTACTTAAAGTCTCAGAGGAAGCATAGCCCTGTGGCATCTTGATTTTAGACTCCTAGACTCCAGAACTGAAACGAGGTTTTTCTATTGTTTTAACAGGTTGTCGTATTTTGTTACAGGGGTCCTAGAAAACTAATAAATAAGCCATCAAGGCCTTTACTGTTCCCATCTTGGATTAATGCAATACATGACTGCCAAGTAAAATGTGAAGGTTTTGCCATGCATGACTGCAGGGGAAGCATTCACAAAGATTGGCATAGTAGTGTTCCCTGTAGTACTGTGCCCTGCAGAATCCACCTTGTATGCAAACTCCTTGCTTTCCTAGCCTGAATCAGGCGACTGTCTTCTGAATTCCAACAAGAATCTATGTCTCCTGCATTGATCAGATTTTATTGCAACTTTTATTTTATTTTACTTTATTTTATTTTTTTAAATTTTTTAATGTTTATTTATTTTTGAATGAAAGAGACACAGAACATGAACGGGGGAGGGGTAGAGAGAGGGAAACACAGAATCCGAAAGGGGCTCCAGGCTCTGAACTGTCAGCACAGAGCCTGACGTGGGGCTCGAACTCATGAACCATGAGATCATGACCTGAGCCGAAGTCGGTCGCTTAACCAACTGAGCCACCCAGGTGCCCCTGCAACTTTTATTTTATTGCAGTTTACATACCACCTTTATTTTCTTGAGCCACTAGCTATCAAATACTCTTAGGAAAAATCATGACTTGTCTTTTGACATTCAAGCTGGACATAAGAAACTGACCAGCAACTAGGCATGACACCTCGGTCATTGCCTCATTAGCTGTTTGCTATATCATCCACAGTCATGATTTCCTTACTTCTCTTTAGAAAAGATCCACAACCACAATTTATATAGGTATATCTCTATTGCTATTCACAATAATAAAAGCATAAAACAATAAAACTTCATAATACCAAATCATTCCCTTGACATTTGTCAATTTCACTACGACAATTGAAATTAAAATCAGTGTAATCATTTTTAAAAAATTTTTAAATGTTTATTTATTTTTGAAAGAGAGAGAGAGAGAAACAGAGCACAGGAAGGGGAGGGGTGGGGAGGAGACACAGAATCTGAAGCAGGCTCCAGGCTCTGAGCCGTTAGCACAGAGCACAATGCAGGGCTCAAACTCACAAACTGTGAGATTTTGACCTGAGCTGAAGTCGATGCTTAAACCGACTGAACCACACAGGTGCCCTAAATTCAATGTAATCATTTGTGAAAAAATAATGTGTGTGTAATTTATGCTGTTTCAAATTTCAGAATTTTATAGTTTTTATAACATGATTTTTTATAATTTATAAGTCATTTAAAAATATAACTATTCCAAGGGCATTTTAAAGCTGCTAGAGCAAACCAGTAACGTTTTTATTTAGGAAGGACAAAACTATCAAAACATTATCTTGCCTTAAGAAAACATCTATGAATTAATTTGATGTTTAAAATCCTTACAAGTGCACAAGTAGTTTTGAGCCAGACTTAGAATTGTCTTTGTTATCACATATTGGTAACAATATAGTTTTGTTGATGTCATTGCTTTCTGAAAATTTCTGTAGAGAATCATGAAACAATTGTAAATAAGCCAATTTATCCCTTACCTCAATAGCATCTGAATAGCTGAGGAGGTTGAACAAGCATACAGGAGTAAATTGGAGCATACTGCTGAGACACACGGTTATGCTTAGAGACTGAAGCTGAAAGAAAAGTCAATTCTTCCACTTCTATTACTTTTTCATACCATTGACGAGACTCCAAAATATTTCCCATAATAAATAGTACCAGTAGGTCTTTGTGAATTTACCAATTTCAAGCAGAGTTATATATCCATTGTATTTTCTACTGAAACATTAGAGAAATCAATATAACATTTGCCTCTGTGTTATTTGTCTAAAGCAGCAAAACAGAATTCTTATAGAAATGAAACCCCAGCATATTTCTAATGTAAAGAAAAGCAGGCCATTATTTTTCCTCCAAAGTACATATCAACATGTATCACTTAAAAAGGATTTGCACATATAAATTTGCTTATTAATTTATTGTTCAGTTGGCTTTACTATTCCTATGCTAGTAAACAAACCAAAATAAATCACTAGTAGGTCATTATTTTTCTAGTTAAATATCAAGTCATCTGTTGGTGGTAAGAATGGCTATTTAGAGGTCTTAGTGGTATTTAACATCCTGAAGTCTACATAGAATCATTACATCATTTAGATGATAATTCCTAGATTCTAGGACTAAACACTGATCAAAAACCATAAATATACTCAAAAGGTTCTTAAGAGCATTTTATATGATACAGTTTTTGATTAGGAAACATATAAATATTGATGAATAGGTTAATCGAGGCTTCAGTTTTGAAGTGAGTACTTAACCTTGTGTTCGAGTACATGGAAACTAATAAGTTTATCCAACTAAATGCATCATATAGTGACTATAAAATACCTGAGCAACTTTGACTTAATTGTTGTGGAAATTTAATCTTATTCAGCAAAAACATACTTTGTCTTCATGCCAGCCTTGCAGATATTTTTATGATTTATAGTTAGAGCACCACTTTTGAATTGCTGATGAATAGAAAAAAGAAAAAAACTAAGACACACCATGACTGCTACTTGGAAATCAAATTATTTATAAAGTGCAACTAAGCCTCTAGAAGAATAGAGCTTCTGATCAAGAACATACGTAAAAAAATTTAATTGGTCACAGGTCCTAAACAAAGACTGAAAATGGGCTTTGACTCTTCAATTCTATACACAGCCTATAACTGTAAGCCTTAGTTGTTTTTATTTAGGTGAAGTAACTGATAGTTGTACCCGTAGTCTCATCCCACACACACACGCCGACATGCACACACTCGCACACACACGTGCACACACACACAATTTTAAAAAGAGATCAGCAATTATGGCAACTTAAAGTGAGAACAATAAAAATTAATCATTATTTTATGATACCACTCTATTTCCTTTACAATATGAATTATATTATTTGACTACTTAAATGCAAATAAATTATGTTACTCAATTCTTCCTGTAGATCAATCCACAATTTCTTTTCTCCAATGAATATTACTATAACTACATATCACTTTGGGGAGAAAGATAGTTTAAACATATATCAGATGCTTTGTAACATGGTTAAATAGCATACACAGAGTAATTAGACATACGTATTTTAAAATTATATTTATAGTTAAAATTTCTATGTAAACAGTTCACTAAAGGAAGGTATTTTGATACATTCTACAAAACATAGTATATGGACTTCTAATTATTTATAAATTGATCCTTAATCATCAATTTGCAAATATAGCCTCAAAGTGACACATGGTCTGTTAACATACTCATTCTGTTCAGCTGTAACTCAGAATTCTGAAGTTCTACAGAAATCAGTATCTATTTAAGATGAGATTCAGAATACTTAATATAAGGTCCATTTCAAAGTAACTTAACAGTTTGGCTTTCATCTCAATCCAGAGGAAAAAAAGTCCAGGGGGTGGTAAAACTTCTTGGTAATCTAAAAGAAACTAGATATTAATGGCATGGGTTCAGAGGAGGTTAGAAGTTTGTTGAAGGCATTCTTTTAGAATACCTTTAGCTCACAGCCAAGTTTGTATTGAATTTACCACTTGCAACATCTGATGGAATCAATATATAGTGAATTGCATAAAATATTCAATTTTAATTCAGAACAATTAGTGTCCATTAAACAATGACATCAATAATTCTTTTTCACTTAATGTTAAGTAAAGTATTTTAAAAATCTTTTGTTAGGTAAATGTCAACTAAAACCATAATGACATGTGAACTCATACCAATTAGGATAGCTAATGTCAAAAAAACAAAACAAGAGTTGGTGAGGATGTGAAATATTGGAACTCTTGTGCATTGTTGGTGGGAATGTCAAGTAGTAAAGCCTGTATGGAAAACGGTATGACATTCCCTCAAAAAACTAAAAATGGAATTACCATATGACCCAGCAATTTCACTTCCGAGTATATATCCAAAAGAATTAAAAAATAACCAGAAAATAATTTTTTAAAATCTAAAAGATATTTGCATACTCATTCCTAGCAGTATTATTCACAATAGCCAAAAGGTAGAAGCACCTGGTAATAAACTGAATTACGTTCTCTCAAAATTAATAGGCTTTGGCCCTAACCCCCAATGTGACTTTATTTGGAGACAGGATGTTTAAGGAGATAATTAACGTTAAAAGAGGTTAAAAAATGGGACTCTGATCCAATAGAGCTTGTGTCCTTATAAAAAGAGGAAGAGACACCAAAAGTGTATGCAAGCAGAAAGGTCATGTGAGGACACAGCAAGAAGGTAGTGGTCTGTTGGTCCAGGACAGAGGCGTCGGGAGAAACCAACCCTACTAGTACCTTAATCTTGAACTTCTAGCCTCCAAAACCATGATAAATAGATTTCTACTCTTTAGGCTACCCAGTCTGGTATTTTGTTATAGCAACCTTAACTGACTAATACACAACTCAAATGTCCACTGACAGATGAATGGAGAAACAAAATGTGGTATATACATACAATGGATTATTACTCAGACGTAAAAAGGATAGAAATTCTGACACTTGCTGTAACCTAATGAACCTTGATGACATTATGCTAAATGAAATGTCAGGCACAATAGGACAAATACTGTATGATTTCACCAGATACAGTATTAGGAGAGTCAAATTATAGAAACATAAAGTAGAATATTTTTTTTCCCTAGGAGTTGGGGATAGGGAAAATTAGGATTTGTCAATGGGTATAGAGTTTTAGTTTTACAAGATGAAAAAGTACTAGAGATTGGTTATACAACCCTGTGAATATACTTAACACTACTGAATTATAAAATGGTTGAAACAGTAATTTTTATGCTAAGTGTATTTGCCACAAATTATGAAATCAAAAGAAAAGAAGCATTCAGTTTATAGCAGTGATTATGCTATATGATAAACATGTCATTAAAATGTTTTTCACTTTGGGGGCACCTGGGTGGCTCAGTTGGTTAAGCATCTGACTTTGGCTTAGGTCATGATCTCACGTTTGGTGGGTTCGAGCCTGCATCTGGTTCTCTGCTGACAACTCAGAGACTAGAGCCTGCTTTGGATTCTGTGTCTCCCTCTCTCTCTGCCCCTCGCCTGTTCATGCTCTGTCTCTCTCTGTCTCTCAAAAATAAATAAATGTTAAAAAAAATTAAAATGCTTTTCACTTTTCCTTTTGAAATTTATTTATTTTAATTTTTATTTAAAAAAATTTAAGTTGATTTATTTATTTTGAGAGAGAGAGAGAGAGTGCAAACACCAGCAGGGGAGGGGTAGAGAAAGAAGGAGAGAGACAATCCCAAGCAGGCTCCCAGCTGTGAGTACAGAACCCATGGAAGGGTGGGAGGAACCTTGAGATCATGACCTGGTTCTAAATCAAGAGTCAGACACAGTTAACTGACTGAGCCACCCAGATGCCCCGTGCTTTTGAAATTTAAAAGTAAAATGATAATTTAAGTCTTAAGAGTCAAAAACACCTTAAGTGAAATGAACGGAGTATTAAGGAGGCCACCTTGTCCAAAAGTTCAAACCTGAAAGCAAATCAAAGGCGAAAAATGAGAATAGCAGTTATAAATAATCCAACTATGGCAGATAAAGAAGGCACTTGTCAGTGGTGTCAAATCTGTTCACTATTAAGTCATCCTTTCAACTTCTTTTGTCATGCTTTACAAGCTATTGTGTATCAAATGAAAATATTTTTTAAAAAGTTATTTTCTAGTAATCATAGCCATATAAATATTAAACAAAATATAAAACTGGTAAAAGGTAGTATTACTACACAGTACATTTTAATCATAGCTTCTACAAAACCAGTGAATTCTATGAAGCATTGAAAATATATCCTTTGCATATCTGTAGTTGAGAATTTTGAGCACATGTAAGGGAAGGTAAAATTTAATTTTAAAGAATAGTGGTTCTTAAACATTAGGATGCATTGAGAGCTTGTTAAAACACAGTTTCCTGAACCAACCCCCTTAATTTCAATTTCAGTAGGTCTAAAGTGGGATTTGAAAAACTATTTCTAAGAAGTTTTCAAGTGATGCCAGTGCTACTGGTCTAGGGACCACATTTTGAGAGCCACTGTCAATATGGAGGGATATTAAGAGGTAAGTTTCCAGTCATGGAAATTGGAGCATATTTTATGGAATTAAAATACTCTAATTTGGGGGCAGTTGTTATCTTTATATGTACACCTGAATTTAGTAATTATAATTACATTTTATACAAATTACAGATTCTAAAATAATGATAACAATGTGTCTACATGCAGATTTGTAACATTATCTAATAAATATACCCCGTAGTCTACATCACTTTAATTAATGACCTTCTTTTATTTGTATGCATGTAAGCACAAGAAGCAAATCATCACCATGATTTATAGAATGAGGGATATGCTGTATAGGTTTGATGTGTCAGATTTCAGCTATCATGCTGATCATGCCTTTATACAAATATTTATAGTACCGCCCTGTCTTGTGTAGAGGGTAGGGATATGTGTCTGCTCACATTACCTCTGCTTCACAGCCACGGAATATTCCTTCAGATTGGTAAGTGCCTACGAGGGAATGATCTAAACTATTTGCACACTTTCCCTTTGCAAAGTTCTTGTCTTCTTCCTTTAAGGAATAAACACACTGCTACCATCTGGTTTCAGGACTATCTAGTTTTATGACTAAGATGTGTGTGACCCAAATGATTGAGGATTTTATGACTAAGAAATGTGTGACCCAAATGACTGAGGATCTAGGGAAGCTACAATAAAAAAGTATGTGGGGATTTTTATACTTTCCTTTTCTTTCATATTTAAAATGCAACTACTTCTCAGACACAAACTACCCAGAGTACTATATAACACACATTTTAGTATAATCTGATAAACTATTGCTCTAAATTTTAAATTTCATGAGAAAGAATGGGTTATAGGATTTCTACAGATTGGTCAAAAATAATGTCAGCAAGCTTTTGCAATAGTATTAGTAGCCATATACTGTTGTTCAGCTCCCTTTTGAAGTACTTTTTTAAAAAGTACATGGGGAGGGGGAATGACTAATTAACTGTGTGAATAGTTTACTCATTTAACAAACATGTATGTTGTGTGTTAAGCCACTGTATGAGGTTCTGGGTCAATAGTGTTAAAAAAAAAAAGCAAACTTACTGTCTCAAAAAACATATACTGATATAGTAGAAAAAGATAAAAACTAAGTTAACATGAAAAATGTCAGAGAATTGATGCAGCATAATGTGACTTCAAGTTATTTGGTAGGAACTATAGATAACCTTTGCCAAATTGTCTAAAATTGAGACTATCTAGAAAAAAAATGAGAGAGGAGGCAAAATTTTGGACCCTCCTCGTTAGAACAGAACTTCTGTAGAAAACTTTTTGGCAGTGTCTAAAATTCCAAATATATGATTACTCTACATTCTATGACCCCCCCCCAAATCCCATTTGTAGGTTTAATGAGTAGAAACATGGATGTGTGTGTGTGCTTGTGTATATTACATTGAAATACATGTACATAAATAAAAATGTTTAGAGTACCATAAATCAAACACTGGAAACAGGTCTCAATTAAATCAATTACAAAACAAATAAATTGTGGTATATTTACATAGTGGAAAAGTATACAGTAATGAAGATGAACAATGTTCGTTGTGTAATTTGTTGTTACACACAAGAAAATGACTCTCACAACCATGATGTTGAGCACTGGAAAAAGTATTTATAAAATGTATTTATATTTTATGATTCCAATTATACAAATTTAAAATAGGCAATCCTATTCCAACAGGTTAGAAATGAAGATGTCAATTACCTTTGGGAATGCAGCTATAGTACATTTTTTCCCTGGGAGGGGAAAAAGGAATCTTCTCAGATAATTGTGTTATTAGTGATGTGTGCCATATAACAAATCTCAAACTTAGTTGCTTGAACACACACACACAAACACACACACACACACACACACACATGCATGGGATAGCTCACAGTTTCTGTCAGTCAAGAGTTCAAGCAGGGTTTAGCTGCGTTCTCTGTTTCAGAATGTCCTCAGGTTGCAATCAAAATGTCATCTGAGCTGAGTTGTCATTTGTAGGATCAACTGGAAAAAGTCTACTCCCAAGATCACTCATATTGGCAGTATTCAGTACTTTATGGTGGTAAGACTGAGTCTCTTAGCTCTGACAGGCCACCTGTAGCTCCTTAGTATGTAAACCAGCTCACAAGATGGCCACCTGCTTCCTCAGGTCAAGCAGAGTGAGAACAGTACTGGAAACATATAGTCTTCCATAACATAATCACAAGACTGACATCTCATCACCTTAGCCATAAAAAGTCACCAAATTATGATAGTCACATCCTATTACTCTTTGGTTATAAGCAAGCCAGTTGTCTCATTCACTTTCCAGAGGAGGAAGATATACAAAAGTGTGAATACAAGGAGTCAAATATCATGGGGAGACACCTCAGGGTCTGTCTATCTCAATGGAATGTACTATTTCTTGATTTTTGTTGTTATTTTACATTACTGTATATAGTGTATATTATTACAATTCAAAACAATAATATGGTTGTTGTTTTTTGAAATAACAGCTTTATTGAGATGTAATTCATATATAATATCCACAGAGGTATACAACCATAACTATGGTTATGATCAATTTTCTAACTATGATCAATTTTCGAACATTTTCATCAGCCATTCAAAAAAAATTAATATAACCCACTAGAAGTCACATTCCTCCCCCATCTCAGCTCAAGGCTACCACTTTTCTATATTCTGTCTCTATAGATTTGCCTTTTCTGGATTTTCAGTATAAATGGAATTGTATAATATGTTGTCTATTGTGATTTGCTTCTTTCAGTTAGCTGAATATTTTCAAGGTTCATCATGCTGTAATATGTATCAGTACATCATTCTTTTTTTATAGCCAGATAATATTACCTTAAATGGATATAAAACATTTGTTTTTCAGTTCTTCCATTAATGGACATTTAGGTTGTTTCACCTTTTTTGGCTACTGTGAATAATGCTGCTATGACATTTATGTACAAGTTTTTGAGTGGACATATGTTGTCCTATCTCTTGGGTGTATACCTAGCAGTGGAATTTCTGAGTCATATGGTAAATCTATGTTTAAACTTCTGAGGAACTGTCAGACTGCTTCCAAAGGGGCTGCATCATTTTGCATTCCCACCAGCAATGTGCGAGGGTTGTACTTTTCCATATCCTTGACAACATTTGTTCTTATCTGTCGTTTTGACTATAACCATCCCCGTGGGTGTGAAGTCATATCTCCTTGTGGTTTTAATTTGCATTACCCTGATGTCTGATTTTTTTCTAATATGGATGTGTTTACTAGGTGAAAACACTTTGAGTTGTACCCTAGGTGAAAAAGTGATTTACCTACTTTTCTGTATAATTTATTAGGTTATTTTAAAAACAGTGCCACTGACACCACACCACGATGTGCAGAGAAATAGTAAACAAATCCTCAGACCCAGTCCACATGGGTGTTAAACAGTTATTTCAGTTTTTCTTGCCTATGTTGTTAATTCTCCTTCCAACCACCAACAGCATTATCCCACCTCTGCTACATGAATACAGTAATACAAATGGAAGTTTTAATGAATTGTTGACCTGGTCTCTATTCAATTGCTGCTCCATAGAGAGACAGAGACAGACAGAGACAAAGAGAGGGAGAGGGAGCATATTGATACCTATCATATTACCTATCATCTAGTAATCATGAGGGGAAGCCAAGTAACTGATCAAGACCAATAACTATAACAGTGCAGCAAGAAATAGAAAGAGTAAGCAGAAAACACCATATATTGGAGTTTAGTATTAAATGATAACAGAATCTCAGGATAAAAGTGGCAGAATTTAGGGAAATATTTATTGATTCATACACACACATTGAATCTGGATAGAGAGCTATATCAATAAAAGTGAAGAGGGGTGCTTGGGTGGCTCAGTTGGTTAAGCGGCCGACTTCAGCTCAGGTCATGAACTCACCGTTCATGAGTTCGAGCCTTGTATTGGGCTCTGTGCTGACAGCTCGGAGCCTGGAGCCTGGAGCCTGCTTTAGATTCTGCATCTGTCTCTCTCTCTGCCCCTCCCCTGCTCATGCTCTGTCTCTCAAAAATAAATAAAACCATTAAAAGGTTTTTTTTAATTTTTAAAAAGTGAAGAAAATACATAGTCTATTGTACTCCACAGATATTTATTCAAAGCTGTCCTACAACTTCTCTGAAATCCTGCCTCTTTGAGGTAATTTGGTATTAGCAAATGTTAAGAAAGTAATTCTGCTTTTGAAAAAGTAAATGGTAAGGCGCCTGGGTGGCTCAGTCGGTTAAGCGTTCGGCTCAGGTCATGATCTCGCAGTTCGTGAGTTCAAGCTCCACATTGGGCTCTGTGCTGACAGCTCAGAGGCTGGAGCCTGCTTCAGATTCTGTGTCTCCTTTTTCCTCTGCCCTTCTCCTGCTCATGCTCTGTCTCTCTGTCTCTCAAAAATAAATAAACATTTAAAAAAATAAAAACTAAATGGTATGAAGAATACACAAAATTTAATTCTATGGTTTTGTTGGTATTAACTGTTGTTTACTGATGAATCTTAAAAATAATGAAAGTATACATAAGTAACATCTACCACATGGTAACTGGTAAACTAATGCAGTCGCAACTAGTGTCAAGGGTGGCAAATATAAACCATGTGTACAACACGTCTTGCTCCTGTGGACATGAAAGAGGAACATATAGTATTACACTATAGCTCTTTAGTCAAGGAGAATAGAGAAATGAATCTTGAAAATATTATTTTTTTCTTTGTGGATGGTTAGCAGGGGTAAGAGAAAAAAAAACTCTTGCCAGGAAAGAAGTGGAGAAAGAACTTTTTAAGGTTTTGTGCGTGTTACTGGTTTGGTCAGATTTTGCGAAGGGAGAATGAGTCGTCCTTAAAACTGTTTAGACTTCAGCACTTCTATTTTTTTCTCCACCTGTGACAGAATGTATTTTCTTATATTAATACCTCTCTTAAAGTCCACTTATGTGATTCATAAAGGTAATTTGTTTGCATGTTAAGATGAAAAACAGGACATATTATTGCATCCTTTGGAAAATTTTATGAAGAAGGGTAAGTTCTACTTTTAATTCCTTTATTCAAATAATTGCTCTAAGGGCATCTGATCTCAGCTCTACGTTTTTGCCTCATTTGAAGTTGTGTTAATGAAGGAGAAAGGGGTCAGTGAGTAGAAAGACATGTGGAAAAAAGTCAAACAGTGAGAAAGTTAAAGCATGTGTCTTCTGGGTGTCAATAATATTATTAGTGATCCTTAAACATGATTTATAATAAAAAAGAAAGTGACTGTGCACCAGGAAGGAAAATATTGATTACACTCTTTCCTCCTTAATGCCAGATTGTATTTTTACCTTCTAAATAAAATGAAATAAAAACAAAATAAAAATCTCCTTATTTGTTTATAACAGAATTGCCTTAATATCTTCGAAAGAATGATCGAGAGATAATGATTTTAATCTGCATTTCCTAACATTCTCTTCTGATCTACGGTAAAACGTCATGTGAATATGTAATTATGAGTGTATTTGACATGTATCATTTCCTCAGCAGTCTCTAAAATAATTTTTGAGCTCTTAAGAACTTTATGTATTTAGATATTTCTAAAATGTCATTCAAATTGAAACCGCTCACTGAGGACTTAGGAACTTTTGAAAATCAAGTTGTTTATGATTATCTTACAAAGGACAGGTTATGTACCCGGTTTCTAAAGCCATGAAATGAAACCACAATAACCATAAAGAAAGAGAAGACTTCTAATTTTCATAAAAATGGGGCCAAGTGGAGTGAGACACTTTGAAGTAGAGTCAAAGATTCAATGGTGAGCACATGTTATCCTCCACATTAATCATAACTGCCTGCTCTGTGGCTTAGCAGTGGAGTCTATAACATTCCTGGGTCCTTAACAACTTAGTTAGAGAAAACAGTACTACCTTATCTTGAATGTCTTCCGATCGTGAACTCCTGAGTTGATTTTAATAAATGCTTATGCAAGAGACTTTTTTTCTTTGCAAGTTAGGAATATTAGTAAAAAACAAATTGTTCCTTTTTTCATTTTCTCTGACGACTGCCCTCAGGCTATTCTCCATGGTTTAATTGTCCACAGAAGCTTGAATATTTAGTATCTAAAATGACATGGTGAAAGATTTATACTGCTAAAGCATTTCCTAGCCATAAGAGCAAGATAAAATCACACTAATTCTCATTACCAAAAATGAAGATGGGTAAATGGGGTGGAGCAGTAGATGTTTGATATGACAGCAAATCTTTGCTCAGCTAGATATTAGGATTTCATGGATGAGTCACCAAATGCAAAATTATAAAAATCTAATGACCCTCAGGAAAAATTTTTCTTAGAAATGTTATTACATTTCATCATAATTATTGATGGTGTTTACAAAACTGATAGGGCTAGGATCATTCATTTTCTACAAATATTTATTAAGCATCTTCTCGGTGCCAGGTACAACACTGAACATACAGTGGACAAATAGAAAATATATACACTCCAATGTGATATACTTTTTCTTGGATCAGAAAAAGTTAAATAATAAGTAAATAAATAAACAGACATACACATGAGGAAACAGTTGGTAATAGGCACAATAAATAAAATGAAACAAGGTTATATGATATAAAGTGCTTAGTGGATATGGAAGTTCAGGAAATGTTTTTTTTCAGAGGAATCAGAAACCAGGCTTTAAGTCAGTATCAGAATCAATATAGAATGATTTAATAGCTGCTTGCAGTAGGAACAGTGGACATGGAGACAGTCTAAAAATTTTGTTCTTCTTTTTTTTTTTCTATTAGCAAGCTCTTGTCATTCTGAGTGAATAGATGGCACTTTGAGGTCCAGACTCTGTTGGCTGTTTTATATAAACCTCATTATCTTTCTTGTAAACTTCTATATAAAAGCTGGTCTTCAGAACGGGTAATTATTCTCTCTATTTCTCAGAAAAATTATTCATACTTTTTGAAATAAGGCAAATTTGGGAGACACACCTTACAATGTCATAAAAGGAGCAAAAGTCTCCTGAGGATTATCTAGGGAAATGTAATTAGTTCACTCATTATTGCTATTGATTAAAGTCCCAGGCTTAGTGAATTTGCATACTAATTTGTATATTGCTCCAAATGGAACTGATAACACCGGATATTAGAATTTGTGGTTCTATTGGACATTACTCAGTTTTCCTAACATTGCCTTGCTTTGCAAATGCTTTTTGGACTGATTTTAACATCTGTTTCCCTCATTAATTAATGAGTAGAAAAATCCTTTGACACATGTTTATTTTATAATGGAGTTGGATTCATGATTTTAACTTTTTAAAAATTGTATTTTGATATGTGAGACATTTATGTAAAGCTTGGTTGCTATAGTCCACAGTATCCATAGCTCTCTTCTTTCTTGCTTATCTGCATGTGAGAGAGAACAAAGAAATTTCTCTGATCAAAGGATTATTCCAACATGTTTGTAGAAAATGTTGATACCTGTCTCTGTTTTCATGTTCATTCTACTTGCTAACTGATTTCATGGGAAATCCTCATTACCCAAAGACACCTCAAAGTTCTTTTACCTCCTCCACTGTAATAATCTCTACTTCCACATTTTCTGTCTCCTATTCATACAATAACCAGCTGGACCCACAACTGGACCAACTCAGAAATCTTAAAGTCGTGTTTTCTAATTTCACATAACAGGTTCTCCCCTTTCAGTGTCTAAGTTTGTAGTACCCCTGTGGGTGTTTTTGAACCTCAGAAAGATTTCTAAGCCTTAGTGTTTTCCTTATAGATTGTTGACTCTTTTTCATTGCATTTTCTTTGTCTACGTGGTTTAAATGACAGGAGCAAGTGCCTGTGTTGCTTTCTCACATCTCCCTATTCCACTCCATCTCATTCCAGCAGAATTACACCCTCCCTTAGAATACTGACAGTATTCACTTTGTCTTCCATTATGTAAAGGAAGCTAAGCCCTATTTAAAAAAAAAAAAACATAAAATTAAAAAAGAAAAAAAAACTCATATAATTATTTATAATAACTGGTCTGATTAGATTAGAATCCAGGTAAGGACCAGACATTTGTTGATATATTTCTTAAGTCTTTTAAATCTATAGTTTCAGCCTCCTTCCCTTTTATTATAGTTTATTTGTTGAATATCCTCATAAAATGCATTTTATATTTGAGTTATTTGTCCTGTAGAATTTCCTGTACTTTTTTTTTCTCTCTCTCTTCTTTCTGTATGCATTCTTACATTTCTGTAGTGGTTTTTAATGTGGTCCTCTGTGCACTGTTTTGAGAGTTTGACCTGCTGAAGGCTTGTGATCCAAGACTACATTGATGTGTCTTCCATCATGAGGCACCTGTGTGCTCTCTCTGTGTATTGTTTTAGCAGTTCATGATGACTGCCTAAATGTATTAATTAGGGGGTTCAAAATGCTAATATTCCATTTTTATGATTACTTTTTCATATCTTTTTTTTGGAATACTTTTAAAAAAGGAAACTCTTTGTTAGCTATTTTGTTACCTAGAGGCAGTTCGTATAGAAAAGGCAGAATATATGCAATATTCTTCCTCTTTATTTAACAGCTTCCAAAGTAATGATTTGGTTCCTTTGCATCCTACAAAAGGGATAATGGGACTGTGTGTGTATCATTATGAACTTATGAATTTATACACATTTGATGTGATTAAATCCACTGAGGTTTTTATGCTCATTTAAAAAAAAAAAAATCTTTGACCAGTGGGAGCCTCTTTAAATGGCAACTGGGTCCTTTAATATAACCCTGGTATTTGATAGCTTTCCTGCCTTCTGCTCTTAATATACTGCAGACTCATTTCCAGGTTATTACTTGTGAAAATCATGTTTAGAGACCAGAGTCTGGGACTTCTGTTGTGCTGACTGCTACTGGATTTTTACAAATTATTTCTAAACTTTTAAATGGACAGAGTTATTAGCAAGTGTGTTTTATTTGATTTCTTCTTAAAGCTTAATACGGTATAAATTCATGCTGATAGCTCTAATTTAACTCCAGATCTACAGAATTTTGTGTTTAATCTCACAGAACTTAAATATTCAACCTTAGCTGCAAAACTTCTGTAAAGCTTCACAAATTAAAAAATGTAAACTTATAATAAAATTAGTTTGCTCTGATTTGAGGGAGGAGAGTATTTAGTTCTAAAATATATGATACCCATTTCCACTTAAAATTCCCTTTTGAAGAATAAATGTTTCCAAAAGCTTAGCCATTTTTCTAAACAACGATGTTGATAAGTTGATTAAAATATTAGCTAAATTCTTTGAGTACAGTCAGTAAGTATTAAAACATAATATACTGAACAGCATATTGTAGATTATGTGATTAATAATTCATTTATAAAATTGTAATTGAAGTAGTTTGTTTTAAAGGATTATATTAGCTTTTCTGGTGTGACTTTCCCCCTGCAATTTTGAGGAATCTACATACAAATAAAAATTATGACCTTTTTGTTTCAGACTGATTCTAGCATTATGCTGACAAGCAACTATGTTAAAACTCGCATGACTCCTGAGAGTTTTCTTGCATTGCCTTCACATAAAAAGCTTTTGACATGCACAAATTAGTAGTGAATTCATTTTGTTATAATGATTTCTATTTTCACATTATCTAATTTTCTCCTTTAATAAATATTATCGAACACATCATTTCCAGGGGGCACTGTTCTAGACACTAGGAAAATTCTAGTAAATTTATTTTATCTAGTAGTAATATTCCACTACTTGTTGGGCTTATATTATAGAGATGAGAGAAAGTCCATCAGCAAACTAACACACATGTCTCAAATGGTTATAAAGTGAAATAGAGCAGGATAAGGAAAGGAGAGGGACTAGTTATGAGTGTTACTGTAGATGGGGCTGTCAGGGAACACCTGCTGTGCGTGCCACCTTTCTAATTCTGATATCATTTAAGAAAAATTTCATGTAATAAGGTACTTCTAAATACAGTTATTAAACAAACATTCTTTTTAATTTTTTTTAACATTTATTTATTTTTGAGTGAGAGAGTATGAGTTGGGGAGGGGCAGAGAGAGAGGGAGACACGGAATCCGAAGCAGGCTCCAGGCTCTGATGTGTCAGCACAGAGCCTGACACGGGGCTCAAACCCATGAGTGGTGAGATCATGACCTGAGCCGAAGTTGGATGCTTAACTGACTGAGCCACCCACGTGCCCCCAAAATTCTTTTAGTACCTGTAATGTGCTAGGCAATGTGAATGTTGCTGTAGGTACAGAGGAAAATGATATAAACTTTAAACTTAAGAAGTTCAAGGATTGAACATTTGGGCAGACCTTTACAAACTTGGTGTTGTGCTTGTCAGTATCACAGGCTCCCTGAATCAGCATCTTGGGAAAGGGGTTAAGCCTTCTACCATTTCAAAGTCGATATAGTTATTTTGGTATGGACTCAGAGTTAAAAATGAACAATGAACAGAAGAATATAATAGTAAATTTCTATTTCAGCATCTACCAACAAAATTTCACCAGTATTTCTTATCTGTAGTCTTTCAGGGTACCACAAAACATCATTTCCCTTTCTCTTGCTCTTCCAACTATATCCTGGTGAATTTCATGTCACTTGAATGTCTCATTTTGAAGCTTCAAATAGAGAATGTGTAGGCAGGTCTCCCAGGTGTAGACTCGACCACCTGTGTGGCTCTAGAGTCAGATCTGCTTTTCACCTGTGATTCCTGACCACAGACTACTTCTACTGACACAGTTAAGTTAGCAGATAGAATTAGGTTAAGATAGGGAGATAAGCCTGTGGTATCCAGCTGAGTTTAATCACAGGAGTATTTAAAAGCAGACGAGGGAGAAAAATCAGTGTCAGAGTGAGGTGAAGTGAGGAATATTTGAATGGCTTTTTCCAGCTTTGAAGGAATTCAGCCCCAGCCAAGGAATGCAGGCAGCCTTGGAAAAAGCAAGAAACCAAACTCTGCTAGAGCCTCCAGAAAGAAGCACAGCCATGGAGACACTTTGATTTTAGCATGGTGAGACTCATTTTGGACTTCTGGCCTATAGTGCTATAAGATAATAAGTTTGTATTGTCTTAAGCCACTAAATTTGTGAGAATTTGCTTCAGCCGAAAATAGGAAAGCAATGCAGTCCCTAAGGTTTCAAGGATCTTAGTTCTGGGAAGCAGTCTTCAGAGTAGACAAATTTTGCAATAATTTTTCCCGTTGGATACAGTGGTTCCCTCAAACAAATAAGCCTCCACAGGGTCATGCTTTACCATTCTAGACATTCCCAAATGTGAGTATAGCTTAGGCTAGGACATCTCCATTTTATTATACAATCTAGTTTATACTGATTAAGAACACACTCAATAAAAGGTTCTCCTACAGTGTGTCAAGTTTTAGAAGAACTGGTCACAGTATGTGGTATCTGAGCAAAAATTTCATGCTTAAACATGTGAATTCCACTAAAGACATGAACTAAGCAAAGTTGACAAGGCTAAGACTATATCATCATTGAATATTGAATTTTTAGTAAAATTAGTAGATATTTTATATGCTGCACTTTAAAATTTTTTCTTTAAAATAGACTTGGATGGTGATGAGTTTGGAAATTACTCTTCCTCTTTTAGTCTTCCTCTTCCTCACTTGAGGAAGATATCACAGAAGTGGTTCCTGCTTTATTGTTGTTTTTTCCCACTTCTGCTTATTGTCTTTTAGAGCAAACAAAGTATAATCACAAAGAGGGTACATGGAATAAAAAAAAAGTGCAAATGACTCAAAATTCAGAAACTAAACCTTGATAGGACCCCAGGCAAACTGGGCAAGATTTGGCCACCAGAGCTTCTTGTACTGCCTTAATTGGAACTCAGAAGAGCCTTGTAAAAGGAGCAGTTCGGCCTTCTCAGTCCTGGTGAAACCAGGAATCTAGGTCCTAGAAATCTTGGATATGCTTTAAAAATTCCTTGAACAGTGGACTAAATGCAAAGGTAAAGCAATGAAAAGAGAACCGTAGTGTTAAGAGACTTGCACTTCAAATCCCGACTTTCAATCTGGCCCTCATTCAAGCATGAACTATCAATCAGTAGTTTGCTCTCCTTGCATCTCAAATTCCTCTTAGGAAAGGGTGGGTCTTCTGAAATTCTGAAATTCCAGTAGCCTGTATCCTTTTTCAGAAAATAGCCAATGGCATAAATTCCATGAAGTTTGGTTGGGAAACACCTTGAAATCTTTTTTGGACTTTGCCCTATCTAAATTCCTATGGGTACACTCCACCTTCATTGCTTGGAGTTAAGAGGTTTTCTGTTACTGACCCTACTTGCCCTGTCAAACTAAGCTCCTGAGTGACTCAATTGTGATAATTATAAATTACCATCTTTAGCTCACCCTAAGTTTAGCTTCCTTGCATCATCTTTGTGCAAGAGAAAGCACCTTTCTGAAATTGTTCCTTTCATATTCAGAGCAAAGAGTTGAGAAACATGAAACTATAGATTTAACTCTAGTTATAGGCTATAGTTATATAGTTATAGGCTATATATATAACTATATATATGTATATATAACTATATATATACATATATATACATATATATATACACTATATATATATACATATATATAAACATGAAAGAATTTGAATTTGTTATTAATTAATTAATTTTTTAATTTATTTTAATTAAAGTTAGTTAGCATACCGTGTAGTCTTGGCTTCAGGAGTAGAACCCAGTGCTTCATCTCTTACATATGACACTCAGTGTTCACCCCAAAAAGTGCCCTCCTTAATGCCTATCACCCATTTAACCCATCCCCACCCACCCGCCTCCCATCCAGCAACCTTCAGTTTGTTCATTTTTTAGGGCTACCATAACAAACTATTACAGACAGGTGGCTTAAACAACAGAAATTTAGTTTACCACAGTTCTGGAGGCGAAAAGTCCATGATCAAAGTGTCAGCAGGGTTGTTTTTTCTGAGGCCTCTCTCTTGGTGTGTAAGATGATCCTCTTCTTCCTGTATCTTCACATCAGCTTCCCTATATGCATGTCTGTGTTCCAGTCTCCTCTTCTAGTAAGGACACCGGTCATGTGAGAATAGTTTCCACCCCAGTGAATTATTTAACTTTAATGACCTCTTTAAAGGCCCTGTCTCCAAATAGGGTTACATTCTTGAGATACGGGGCAGGAACTTCAATATATGATTCACTTTGATGGAGGAGGGAGCACCATTTAGTTCATGGCAGAGTTTTTCTACAATAAGCTGTCAACATTTAGTTTTCTGATCATTTTTTACTTGTTTGTTTCCTGAGTTCTTCTCTCTATTCTTGGCCTCTGAAGTTTGGAATGAGCATAAGAATTTGACTAACCTTGATTACCTTGTAGACAACTTAGCATTCTCCCCACCTACCTCAGTCTATTTTCTGTTCATAATTTTTTTTATAGTAGTAGTAGTGTCTTTTTTTTTTTTCTCTGCAGTGTGATGTGTGATTTCAAATTTGTGTTAAAATCTTTGTGTGTATGTATGTGTGTGTATGTGTGTTTATAGTGACTTATTCATGTTTAAAAAAACTTGTTCTGTAAGAAGAGTGGTTTGCTATTGTTGTTGTTTAGGTAATACAATTTTTTTTAAGTGAAGAACCTGACTATTAATCTGTTGATTAGCAATGCTTTCAAGGGGAGATATTTTTTTAAGTTATTTTTATTTTTTATGTTTATTTATTTTGAGAGAGAGAGAACGCCAGTGGGGGTAGGGGCAGAGAGAGATGGAGAGAGAGAATCCCAAACAGGCTCCACACCGTCAGCACAGAGCCTGACATGGGGCTTGATCTGCAAACCTTGAGATCATGACCTGAGCCAGAATCAAGTGTCAGACGCTTAGCTGACTGAACTACCCAGGTGCCCCAAGGTAATACATTTTTAAAGGTAGAAATCCTATAACTTTGCATAGGTAGACTACCACAGTGAGTGATAGTGTATGGGTGGGGCAAAAGATGGGACAGAAGAATACAATGCCCTAAAGTTTGAGAAATCTACATAAAAATTCATGAGGTCACCATAACCTTCCAAATTTTTACTATAGAACAGGCATCTCTTTATTCAATGTGTTAAATCTTAAGTATCTTTTAAGATATAATAACCAGGAAAGTTAAAGATAGCACATTATTAGGGAATATTTTTGGAAGGGCAATAGAAGTCTTATGATTCATTGAGTGATCATTATAAAATAAATTATAAATTTTGTTAATTTTACTTCCTTCTCTAATAGACCAGAAATTAGATCTACAGAGCTATAGGTTCATGTTACATAGTAAATACTCTTAAATCTGGTAACCAATCCCTTTCTTTCTCCATCTCCTTTTTCTTTTCTATCTTCTATGATTTCTCCCCTGTGATTTTCTGCTATATCTATGAATAGGAAACATTCTCTGAGTCAACTTCTTTGGTTTTTCTTGTAGGCTGATAAGATCCTGCCTTATAATTTTAGCATCCCTTTAACTCTGGAAGAGCCCACCTCTCCCATATTGTCTTCACCATAGTATGTCTAGACTGTAAGAGTCATAATGTCTCATTTATTTCTCGACATGTAAATCCTCAGGAGATGACATCACTATTTCACTGACTTTATGGAGGCAGGAAACGATCCTTGTTGGAATGACAGAAAGTGGTTTGTCAGTTTCTCATATAACAGGCTTCCATCTTTGCAGTACCATACTGCCATAAGAAATAGTTTTAAGACAATTGCCTCATTTAGATGGAATAAAGTATTCATTGCCAGAATAAGGGGATCCTTTTTCTAATTTTCTTTCAAAATAGTGTTTATTTTTGATATTCTCATCATGACAAGGATCAGTTCGGTTAATCAGAAAGTTACGATTACACAGTTCACAAATTCACAAACTGCCATTCAATACAGTTCTGGTAAGGTGAGCTACATGGTCTTTTAAGCATTGAAGATAGTCTTTACCTGAGTGCCCTAAGATAGCAATTCCAGGAGAATATTCAAACTTCCTTTTAGCAGCAAACCATTTTTGCTATATAAAATCTTAGATAGATATTTAGATAATATGCATATATTAATATCTACCTTTATATCCCACACTTATATGAATATATATTGTATTATATTGATAGCATAAATGTGGATTCTTTTTGGCAAAGATCTGCTTGGCATACACTTCATTCTCTCTTACTTTATTCTTCTTTGTTACCTCTGAAAAGTCACATAAATATGGCTGTGGGGAATCAGTTTCACTCTCAGCAGCTGAAACTGCTGCAATGGCTTGTAAGACAATCCATGGTCCCAATGGATCCTGCAGTAGCATGCACCTGTGATCCTAAGTTTGGAAGTAGGCAAAACTGTAGGTAGGAGAAAGTTTCTCAGTACTCAAGTTTTCCCTCTCTTGTAAACTTCTTGTATTTAGCTCTAAATTTTACCCTCCAGAGACATGTGCTGTCAGTCTTTTTTTCTCTGAAATGACTGAAAGTTTCAGTTTCTTAACTCACCACTTGTAAAAAACTTCTTAAATTCTTCATATATTTGAAATATTTGCATTTCAAAAGCAACAATACCATCAGTTCTAAGAAAGTTGAATCCAAAACCTCCATCAGTGGTGGGTAAACTTGGACTTGGGTGTTAGGTGGGAGCTTTCCCAGTGCTTCCAAAGTCAGGTCACTGGAGATATGGGCTTCACTACCTATTCATTTTCTGACACTGCCTATCTTTCTGCTTTTGCTACCTTGAATATATATGTTATATACATAAAAGTTTGTTCTCACATAAATATTCTAATTGATCATAAAAATCTATGTATCATTGGGCTGATATTCCTACAAAGTTGTCGTCTTTGAGTTTCTGTCCCTAAAAACAAAACTTCCTGTCTTGGTCAGCTCTGGTTGCCATAATAAAACACAGATTGTGGGGCTTAAACAATAGATATTTGTTCTTCACAGTTCCAGAGACTGGAAGTCCAAGATCAAGGTACTAGCATGGTCAGGTTTTAGTGAGGAACCTCTTCCTGGTTTTCAGATAGCTGCTGTCTTGCTGTGTTTGCAAAAGGTGAAGAGAACTCTTGTGTCTCCTTCTCATTTTATAAAAGCACTAATCCCATCATAAGGGCCTTACTCTCATGATTTAATCTAACCATAATTACCTACCAAAGGCCCTGCCTCCAAGTACCATCACATTGGGAGTTAGGCCTTCAGCATATGAATTTGAGGTAGAACACAACCATTCGGTCCATATCACTCTCAAATATCTACAAGTGACCCTCCAGGCTCTTTAACCCCCATTTGCCCATTTACTTATCTAAGTTTATCAGGAATGACCTGGACAAGTAATATGCCACTAAATATTTGATACATCAATCTTTATAAATTCATACTAATTTATTTTAAAAATCAAAAGAACTTTCCAAGTCTGAATATTCTGTTATTTTAAGTGCTCTTAAGTGCAATTAATGTAATTAAGTACTAATGAAATTCAGCCATCACATTTAGATAGTGTAATATGCCCATAAAACTCTAACTTTTCATCTGCTAAAACCACATTTGTCATTCACATTACTGGGTTCTCATGATATTATTATAGAGGAGCAAAAATTATTAATATATTAATAAAATTTCAAATGAAGATAGTCTATTCTTTTTCTTTAAGTTCTGTATTAATTTCTGGATGGTCAGACTGCATAGAAGCCTGCATGAATATGTAAACCTAATTTAAGACTGGTTTAACTTGGTTAACAAAAAGGTTGTAAAGACATATATAAACATAGATATGCATATGTAAGAACACTACATGTGCATATATGTACATATTAATGTATTTACACACTCACATTTATGAAACACATATACCATATATAAATATATGCATATATTGGTTATACAAACATCCATGTGTTCATATATGCATATATTTGACTGGGATTTTGAAAATAGAAATCATGAAGAAGTTCTGAGTTGACTTGACTCTACTCAGATTAGGATCACTTAGTCATCTGAATGAAATAGGCCTCTTCATGACAGATAGAGCCAGCAGAAGTTATGTCTATTTTGTTAAGATCTAGCTGAAGTCAGAGGTAGAGTGTTTTAGATTCAAAATGTATGAATATCAACAAAAATTTAAGTTTATAAATAAAGAAAAAAATCTTGCAATTCCACAGAATATCCTAAAGATATAACGATGTCTTTAAAATGTTCTCAGGAGGTAGTACTTTAACCTTAAGTATTTTTTCCAGACTTATTGAGGTATAACCTACAAAAATTGTATATATTTAGATTGTACAACATGATTTTTAAAGGTATACAATATAATGATTTAATATATATGTATGCATTGTTAAATGATTACCACAATCAAATTAATGACCTCTTCATCACCTCACATAGCTATGTTTATGTGTGTATGTATGGTGAAAACACTGAAAATATGCTCTCTTAGCAAATTTCAAGTATACAATGCACTAGTATTAAATAGTCACTGTGCTATACTTTAGATCCCCAGAATTTATTCATTTCATAATTGAAAGGTTGTACCCTATGATCAACGTCTACTCATTTCCTCACCACCCAGTCCTCGGCAATATTCATTTTACTCTCTGATTCTGAGTTAAACTTTTTTAGATTCCACATATAAGTGAGATAATACAGTACTTTTCTTTCTGTATATAGCTTATTTCACTTAACATAATGTCTTCCAGGTTCATCCATGTTGTCACAAATGGGAAGATTGCCTTATTTTTATGGCTGAATAATATTCAATTATAGATATATAATATTTTCTTTATCCATTCATCATCCATCAACAGACACTTAGGTTGTTTTCATATCTTGGCCATTGTAGATAATATGCAATGAATATGAGAATACAGATATCTCTTCTAGATAGTAATTACATTTTCTTTGAATATGTGCCCAGAAGTGGGATTGCTAGATCATCTGCTAGTTCTATTTTTAATTTTTGGAAGAAGCTTCATACTGTTCTCCAAAACAGTATGTCGCTGGCCTAAAAACAGACACATAGACTAATAGAACAGAATAGAAAGCCCAGTTCTGGCTAGGACTTCCAGTGCAATGTTGAATAGAGGTGTTGAGAGTGGGCATCCTTGTTCCTGATATTAGAAGGAAATCTTTCAACTTTTCAATGTTGAGTAGGATGCTAACTGTGGACTTATCATTTATGGCCTTTATTATATTGAGGTACATTCTTTATCTAATTAGTTAAGAGTCTGTTATAAAAGGATGTTTAATTTTGTCAAATGCTGCTTATGCATTTATTGAAATGAAATGATAGTATGATTTTTTTATCCCTCATTCTGTTGATGTGGAGAAACATATTTTATTGATTTATGTATGTTAAACTAGCTTTGCATCCCAAGTACTGTACTTCCATATCTGGTCATATTTTTAATGTATTTATTTTAATTTAACTATTTTTAAGAATTGTTTTAGATTTACAGAACAATTTTGGTGATGGTACAGAGAGTTCTTATATACCCCACAATGAATTTTAACTGTTACCTAACATTAATAAGGTCCCTCTGAGCACAATTAATGGACCAATATCAATACAAAATTAAAGACCATAGTTTCTTCAAAAATTTCCCGAGGCTTTACTTAATGTGCTTCTTTTATTCCATGATCTCACCCTGGATAATGTATTACATTTACCCATCCTGTCTCCTGAGGCTCTTCTTGGCTGTGGCCATTTCTCAGAATTTTCTTTTACTATCTTCACAGTTTTAAAAAATACTGGTAAAATATTTTGTAGAATGCCCGTCAATTGGATTTGTCTGATGTCTTCCTCATGATTAGACTGGAGTTATGGGTTTGGGGGAGGAATGCCACTGAGGTAAAGTGTCATTTTATCACATCAACACAAGGCTACATGCTATTATCATGACTTACCTCTGTTGATTTTGTCTTTGGTCAATGGCTTAGGTAGTGATTGTCAGGCCTATCATTTAACAAGTCCTGTTTAGAAAGAAAAGTTACTATGCAAAGTCCATACACTGTCTGCAAAGAGTGAGGAATTATCCTCTACCTCCTGGAGGGTGGAGTATCTACGTAAAGCATTTGGAATTGTCCTGCATAGGAGATTTGTCTCTTCTCCCAATTTATTTATTTAATCATTTATTTGTACCAGCATAGGCTTATTAATACTTATGTTATAATTGTGGTTATAATCAATATTTGTTTTACTTATTTTGTTGCTCAAATCATTGTACCTTTACCATTGGGAGCTGTTTCAGTTGACTACTGAGTGTCTCTAGCATACCTCCATCATTGTTGGGTTTCTTTTGCTTGTTTTTCGAGCACATCCTTACTTTCTGTCACTACAATATGCTCCAAGCTGAGCTTATCTATTTCCTCTATCATTCTAGAACCAGCCATTTTTTAAAGGAGCCTAGTTCCTTTTATTGGAGGATGGGATTAGAAACCAAGATCTTGGTTCTACGTTTATTTGTTGCTATTATGTTGTTATTGCTTCTTGGTCTGCTCAGCTGACAGAGGAAAAAAATATATGTTTATGTTAACTTGAATATATACATGTATCTATAAATACTTACATAAGTAGCCATCTATATCTATAGGAAACTCAATAATTGAGTTAATACTGATGTTTCTAACTCAAATCCATTACCACATGGTCATTCAAGTCCCCTCCTACTCCATTACCACATGGTCATTCAAGTCCCCTCCTACTCCATCAATGAGAAACTTGACTCCCGCTATCTGTGATCCACTTACTTAATTGTTCGATTCCAATATACATGTACATCCAGAATCATTAAACCACACCCCAGGAGGAAACAATTTCATTAAGTAGAGTACAGTGCATATGTACAATTTCTTTTACTTTTAGTCTTAAAGACTAAACTCAATTTAAAAATTATGTACCATCTTCCTCCCCTACTCCCTTCACTGAGGTGGTTTCATCAATTCATATTACAGTTAGATATTTTCTTTAACATTTGACATTCCACACCTTGATTATCCCATCCTCTGAGTTAAAAAATGTTAATTGCATACATTAAAGTTCACTCTTTGTGCTGTACAGTTATATAGGTTTAGATGAGCACATATTTTGCTGTGTATCCACAGTTGCACTATCATACAGAATAATTTTACTGTTCTAAAAATCTCTCTGTTTCATCTATTTAACCTTTACCTTTACCCAAAACTACTGAAAATCACTGATCTTTCTCTTGCTCCTGTAGTCTTGCTGTTTCCAGAATGCCATATAATTGGAATCAAATGGTAAAAGCTTTTATAAGATTCACTTTTTTTTTTACTTAGCAATGTTTACTTAAGGTTTACCCATGACTTTTTATGGATTGATGGCTCATTTACTTTTATTGCTGAATACTATTCCATTGTGTAGATGTACCATGATTTATTTACCCATTCAGCTATTGAAAGATGACTTGGTTGCTTCAGTTTGGAGCTATTATGAATGAAGTTTCTATATACCTTCATTTGCAGGGTTTTAGTGCACATAAGTTTTTAAATCAGTTGGGTAAATATTTAAGAGCATGATTTCTATATCACATCTTAAGAATATGTGGATCTTTGCAAGAGATCATTGACTGTCAAACTGATTTCCAAGCTGTGGTAACATTTTACATCTTCAATAATAACAGTAAGAGTTCCTCTTTCTCTGCATCCTTCCCAAAAATTGGTATCGTTTGTGATTAGGATTTTAGCCATTCTAATTGGGGTAGTGATATCTCACTGTTGTTTTACTTTATAATTTCCAAATGACACTGATGTTGAGCATCTCTTCATGCGTATTTGCCACCTGTGTATCTTCTTTAATGATCAGTCTGTACAGATTTTTGCACATTTTTAATTCTTTTTTAGTTCTTTGTATATTTTGGATACAAGTCTTTTTATAAGATAAGTGTTTTGTGAATATTTCTCACAATCTGTGGCTTGCCCTTTGAATCTCTAACTTTGTTTCACAGAGCAGAAGTTTTAATTTTAATAAAGTCCAACTCCCCACTTTTCCCCATATATCATGTCTTTGGTGTGGTATCTAAAAACACATTGCCAAACCCAAAGTCCCCTCAATTCTTTCTCATGATTTCTTCTAGACTTTTTGATAGTTTTGCAGTTTACTTTTTGGCATTTGATTCATTTTGAGTAAATTCTTGTGAAAGATAGAAGGTCTATGTCTAGGTTTATTTATTACATATTTATTTATTACATATACGCTCATCCAGTTGTTCTAGCACCATTTGTTGAAAAGTATACTCTTCTGCATTTTTTCAGCTTTATTGAGGTATAGTTGACAAATAAAATTGTAATATATTTAAAATGTACATCATGTTGGCTTCACAGGCAAATTCTACCAAATATTTAAAGAAGAGTTAATACCTAGTCCTCTCAAACTATTCCAAAAACATATTAAAGGAAAGAAAACTTTCAAATTCCATCTATAAGAATTACCCTGGTAGCAAACCTAGATAGACTCCTCTGCTACAAACAAGAACTATAGGCCAATATCCCTAATGAACTTGGATGTAAAAATTCTTAATAAAATACTAGTAAACCAAATCCAACAATACATTAAAAAAACCATTCACTATAATAACGTGGGATTTTTTCTTAGTGTGCAAGATTGGTTCGATATTTGCAAATAGTCACTGTGATACACCACATTATTAAAAGAAAGGATATGATCCATTCAGTAGATGCAGAAAAAGCATTTGACAAAATATAATATCTATTCATGATAAAAATCCTCAACAAAGCAATTTTAGAGGGAACATACTTCAACACAATAAAGGCCATCTATGAATAACCCACAGCTAATATCATCCTAAATGTGAAACAACTGAGAGCTTTTCCTCCTGATCAAGATTAAGACAAGTACATATAGATCAACAGAACAGAATAGAAAACCCAAAGATGGACCCACAACTATTTGGCCAAATAATCTTTGACAAAGTAGGAAAAATACAGTGGAAAAAATACAGTCCCTTCAACAAATGGTGTTGGGAAAACTGGACAGCTACATGTGAAAGGATGAAACTGGACCATTTTCCTACACCATTCACAAAAATAAATTCAAAATGGATGAAAGACCTAAATGTGAGACTTGAAACCATAAAAATCCCAGAGTGGAACATAGGAGTAACCTCTTTGACATCAGCCATAGCAATTTCTTGTCAGATATGTATCCTGGAGCAATAGAAACAAAAGCAAAAATAAATTATTGGGAAGTTTTTAAAATAAAAAGTTTCTGCTCAGTGAAGGAAGCAATCAACAAAACTAAAAGGCAACATATGAAGTGGGAGAAAATATTTGCAAATATCATATCTGATAAAGAGTTCGTATCTAAAATATATAAGAATTTATCAAACTTAACATCCGAAAAATGAATAGTCCCATTTAAAAATGGCAGAACACATGAATAGACATGTTTCCAAAGAAGACATTCAAATAGCTAGCAAACACATGAAAAGATGCTCAATATCACTCATCAAAAGAGAAATTCAAGTCAAAACTGCAATGAGATACAAACTGACACCAGTCAGTATGGCTAAAAAGAACAACACAAGAAAGAACAGTTGTTGGTGAGCATGTGGTGAAAAGAGAACCCTCTTGGATTGCTGGTGGGAATGCAAACTGGTGCAGCCACTCTGGAATGGAGGTTCCTCAAAAATTTAAAAATAGAATTACTCTCTGACTCAGCAATTGCCCTACTAGGTATTTACCCAAAGGTTACAAAGATACTGATTTGAAGGGGCATATGCACCCCAAGGTTTATAGAAGCATTATCTACAATAGTCAAATGTGTAAACAGCCCAAGTGTCCCTCAACTGATTAATGGATAAAGAAGATGTGGTAGGTATATACTATGGAATATCACTGAGCCATAAAAAAAATGGAACCTTGCCATTTGCAATGAAATGGATGAAGCTAGAGAGTATTATGCTAAGTAAAATAAGTCAGAGAAATATAATTACCATAAGATTTCACTCATATGTGGGATTTAAGAAACAAAACAAATGAGCAAAGCAGAGAATAAAAGAGAGAGAGAGCCAAACCAAGAAACAGATGCTTAACTACAGAGAACAAACTGATGGTTACTAAAAGAGAGGTGTTAAGTGGGGGCCTGGTGTTGGGGATTAAAAAGTGCCCTTGTCGTGAGGAGCAGCAAGTGCTATACGGAAGTGTTGAATCACTATATTGTACATCTGAAATTAATATTATACTGTATGTTAACTAACAAATTTAAATACAAACTAAAAAACAATAAAGTGTACATATCATGATGATTTGTACATATACATTGTGAGAAGATTACTACCATCTGATTGGTTAGCACATCCATCCGTGTTCTACTGCACTGAATTACCTTCTCTTCTTTGACAAAAATAAAATGACTATATTTTCTTTGCCCTTATTTCTCTACTATGTTCAGTCTCTCTATATATGAGATATATATGTCATATATGTTGTATATATATATGATACACACAATATCTTTCATATATACATACATATATATATACATATATATATATATATAGACAGTAAACCCTTCATTTGCGAGTACTTGTTCTGCAAGATGCGCAAACATTTCTAGTAAATTTTATTTTATTTTATTTTATTTTTAATGTTTTTAATGTTGATTCATTTTGAGAGAAAGAGAGCGAGCGTGCGTGCACTCTCTTGAAAATACTTGAGTGGAGGAAGGGCAGGGAGTAGGGAGACAGAATCTGAAGCAGGCTCCGGGCTCTGAGCTGTCAGCACAGAGCCTGATATGGGGCTCGAACACACAAACCATGCATGACCTGAGGTAAAGTCAGGTGACTGAGCCCCCCAGGCACCCCATCTAATAAATTTTAACTTAATAAATGAACAACATCTTGCAATACGAGTAGTAGGTGACACCGAATGTCACATGATCACAACTGAGCCAGTGGTTCTTGAAATTCACTTTGATATACAAGTGCTTGGATTACAAGCATGTTTCTGGAACAAATTATGCTCAAAACCAACGTTTTACTATATATGAAAGCTAGGAGAAGCTGGAGTTGGGAAAATGGGATTAAACCTGCATATATCTTTCCCCCCCAGAAAGTACACCTTCATTATTTAAAATGTTCTATATTAGTTAAAAACACTTAAGCATATTTCCTGCCTATTCCCAATGATAATATAATTGAGTTCCCTGAGGTAAAATGCACAAAAGTGTGGGGACTAAGACTGAGGCCTCCAGGACTCTCACTTTCATGTTTGTCCATACTTAGCCTCTAGCAATTCATTGAAATTACTATGTACAAGTTCATACCAGCCTATGACTCCAGTGGTAGATGCTGTAAGTAAGCATATCTTGGCCTCATCTCTCCAGATTTTGGGGTGGCAGTTTGACATGAGACTTTAGTTCCTTGTTGGGTACACAGAAAGTAGTTGATTTTTGTTTGTTCAGCCTTTGTTTTCTTTCTTTAGGTTTAGGAATCATATCTTCCCAGATTTTTATATGTCAGAGTTAACACAGAAATTCCCCTGGTCATACAATTGTAATTGATTATTTTTAAATATTTGCCATTCATCTTCCAAATAAATTACATTTTTTAACTTCACCCAGTCATTAGTGTGTTGTGATAAGAAGATGGACACTGTACCCAGCCTTAAGAAAGCTTTAACCTTAAGCTTTAACCTTTGTCTACACACGGTGGGTATGAGTCTCTGACTCATAAGTTTATGGAAGGATTTTATAAAATAATCCATGTAAATTATCTGGCACATAGTAAACTATTTTTAAATAAATATTAGCTACTAATATTTGCTATTATCATTAGCTTCATTATGACTCTTACTTTTTACAACCACAGTGGCTCCTTATTGTTTCTAGAACATATCAGGTACTTGCCCTTGACATTTGCATTGGCTGTTCACTCTATCTGAAATACTCATCACAGAGCTAACTACACACATAACTTCCATATTTCCTTTATGTCATATTTAATCTTCTTCAAATGTCATATTATGTTTGAGTACATCCTTACTGCCATATTCAAGATAGCAACGAACATCTATCACCTCTGTTACACTCTTGATATCTCTTACCTTTATTTTCTCATAGCATTTGTTTCTTCTAATATCCTATATTATTTTTTCTATCTCTTCTCTTTTTATTTAAACTCCAAGAGTACAAGGTTCTGTGTATTGTCTAAAATTCTCTACCTATTGTCTAGAACAATATCTTATATATTATATTGTTTAATAACTTCTTGTTGAAAGTTTGATTATGGCTGCCTAGTAATTGCTTAAGAAAAAAGCATTCCTTTACAGAATATGCACATGTGATAGTATATTAATTTCCTATGGATGCCATAACAATTACTATAAATGTAGTGGCTTAAAACAATATCAATTTATTCTTTCACATCTGTGGAGGATAGAAGTCCAAAATCAAGGTATCAGCAGGACCATGTTCTTTCAAAAGTTCTAGGGGAAAATTCTTTCTTGCCTCTTGAAGCTTCTAGGGCTTTAAATTCTGCCTTTATCCTTTGTATTTATGTCTTCTGTTTAAGGACCTTTGTTATTGGATTTAGAGATCTCAGATGATCTCGACTTGTGATCTTTAACTTAACTACATCTACAAAGACCCTTTTTCAAAAAAAGTTCGTATTCACAGGTTGTTGATGGACATGTCTTTTGGGCAACCATCCTTCCATCCATCACAGAGTATCATTTGATGTGATTGTTTAAACACTTGATGAATTGTGTCTAGATGTATCAGAAATAATTACTTTGCTAACCAAGTCTAGTCTCTGCATCAGCAGCATGAATATTATTCAGGGACATTTAGAAATGCAGAATCTCAGGTTTCACACTCATGTAATTGAATCAAATCTGCATGTTGATAAATCTTTACTTGTTTTATATGCACATGAAAATTTGAGAAGTCATGTTGCAGGAAAGAGTGGAACAGAACCTAAATAAACAGAGAAATTAGGGAGTTATATAAATAAAAACCAAAAGAAGACAACTGTTACAAGTTTTATGAAAATAGATGGCAGGCAATTTACTATAAATTGAAAAGCAAAGGAAGGTGAGTAGTTTAAATGAATTCAGGGAACAAAACTCAGGCAATCTATAGAGAAAGGAAAATTTGATCAACTGAGTTATATATCAACTGAGGAAAATTTGATCAACTGAGTTATATAGCAGGAACAAGAAAACACCTTATAATAAAGCAGTACACTTTCTTGAAGTTAGCTACATATTCTTTTTTTTAATTATGCAGAACATTTGATGCAATTGTATTTGTTTTAATGGCATTTTATCATTGTTGCTTTGATTTTGGTAGCATATTTAGGAAAAGTGTTCTGGACAATTGAAAATGAACTTTTAAATATCCTTTTTTTAAATTATTTTTTTTAATTTACATCCAAGTTAGTCAGCATATAATGCAATAATGATTTCAGAAGTAGAATCCAGTGATTAATCCCCTACATATAATACCCAGTGCCCATCCCAACAAGTGTCCTCCTTAATGCCCCTTGCCCATTTAGCCCATTCCCCTACCCCAAACCCCACCAGCAACCTTCAGTTTGTTCTCTATGTTTAAGAGTCTTTTATTGTTTGTCCCCCTCCCAGTTTTTATATTATTTTTGCTTCCCTTTCCTTATGTTCGTCTGTTTTTTATCTTGAACTCCACATATGAGTGAAGTCATCTGATATTTGTCTTTCGCTAACTAATTTCCCTAGCATAATACACTCGTTTCATCCAGGTTGTTGCAAATGGCAAGATTTCATTCTTTTTGATTGCTGAGTAATACTCCAGTGTGCGTGTGTGTGTGTGTGTGTGTGTATCATCTTCTTTATCCATTCATCCATCAGTGGACATATGGGCTCCTTCCATACTTTGGCTATTGTCGATAGTGCTGCTGTAAACATTGGGATGCATGTGCCCTTTCGAGACAGCACACCTGTATCTTTTGGATAAATACCTAGTAGTCCAATTTCTGGGTCGTAGGGTAGTTCTATTCTTACTCTTTTGAGAAATCTCCATACTGTTTTCCAGAGTGGTTGAACCAGTTTGCATTGCATTCTCACCAGCAGTGCAAAAGGGTTCTTCTTTCTCTGCATCCTTGCCAACATCCATTGTTGCCTGAGTTGTTAAATTTAGCCATTCTGACAGGTGTGAGATGGAATCTCATTGTAGTTTTGATTTGTATTTCCCTGATGATGGGCAATGTTGAGCAGTTTTTCATCCATCTGTTAGTCTGGATGTCTTCTTTGGGAAAGTGTTTATTAATGTCTTTTGCCCATTTTTTGGATGTTGAGTTTGATAAGTTCTGTATCAATTTTGGATACTAATCCTTTATCTGATATGTCATTTGCAAATATCTTCTCCCGTTCCATCGATTGCCTTTTAGTTTAGCTGATTGTTTCCTTTGCCATGAAGAAGCTTTTTATCTTGATGATGTCCCAATGGTCATAAGGTGGGAAGGCATCAAAATCCTAGAGGGCAAAGCAGGCAAAAACCTATTTGACCTTGGCCACAGCAACTTCTTATTCAACATGTCTTCGGAGGCAGTAGAGTTAGCTACATATTCTTTACCTCCAATCAAATCTGGAGTGCATCCGAATCACCTGCTGGCCTTGGTAAAACACATATTTTGATGTGTAATTATTCAAAAGGTGTGGAGCAGGCCCCAGATGGTTCAGCTCTAACATGTTCCCAGGTAAAATTCATGCTTCTGGGCCATGTACTACACTTAAAAACATTAATATTTTTCCTGCTTTGTAAGAAACTGGTGGTGGTAGAAATGAAAGCAAAGTTAAGATGTGAAAGATCTGGGCCTTTGAGTTATAACTTTCTTGAGCAATCCTGAAATTATCAATGTGTTACATTTCTTTCTGTATTTCATTTAAAAAATGGTCATAATGTCTTGGTATATGTTTATATGGTATTATTGGATCCTTGTAACTGGAGACCTAGCCATGGAATGTGGCTATTAAATGAATGTTACTGAATATAATCCATAGTTTAGTCAGACACAGGGATATATTTCCAGATCTTTTCTAAATATTTCAGAGCCTCCCTTAAAAATGTCACTAATATGAATTTAAAGAGATCTCATAGAAAAAAAATTAGGCACTTGATTATTTTGGTCAAAATATTTGAATTGTTTTGAAATCAAGGCATTCTGTTTTTCAAAAGGTTTTAGCCTTTATTTCAGTAATGATAATTGAAGCTTGAAGATAATAAGCTATAAGCAATTGATTTAAAGAGAGATATGCACGTTTTAGATAGGCTTAAAATTTTGACATTTATTCACATTTGGGGCAGAGATTTAAAAAAATTACTGAGATAGTGAGTTTCCAAGCCAAAGAATTTGTTCTCTCTAAAACATCTAGGAAGTAAATAAGTCTCCTATAAGAAATTATGTTTCTGATCAACATATAAAAACATATAAATAATTAGGATTTTTAGTATTTGCACATTTCACCTACAATTCTATAGAGAAGAAGCCTAAGACTTTGAAAATGTTTAATCATCTCTGAGCCAAACAAACATAGGAGATAAATTCATATCCAAGGGGATTGGAAAATATCCACTTGGTTCCCTGGGATATTAATAGTAAGACTACTAATTCTTTTATGTATCTATACCTACTGTCTATAGAAGACACTTGACAAATAACACTGAGTAAGTAAGTAGGCAATGCCTGAGCAACTCGGAATGGAACAACAATGAATTCTCCAATACAATATAGGAGATAATATTTTTGTGAGGCCACTGGTGCTGGCAAAGTAATCCAACTCTTGTCTATTCATAAGACCATTTTTCGAGTCAATTTCTCTCTAATGGGGGATTATTAATTGAAATATTGAAATTTAATGTTATTATCCCCTGGACTGCACATGATTTCCATGGAACAAATAAATGCATTTGTATATTTAATTTGGATGAAAACATTTTATCAAGACTGTTAAAGGAACAGATTCTTTTTAAATTATTTTCCTCATAGGCATAATTTTACTGATGTTTTGAGTTAATCATCACAGTCAGGATGAAGAGCAAAAATTTTTCAAACAAGATTAGAAAAATAAGACAAAGTGCTGTCCTGTGTATGTAATAGTAGATATATTCTTTAATGTATATTAAAATATAATCTAGTTTGTGAATGTTTAGACCAAATTGTTGTTTTTATTTTTTAAAAAGTATTGAAAAATGAACTCATTGTACTAAGGCTGAGTTCTAAGATGCTTAAAGGTATTTTTCTTTCATTAAAAAATTAAATCTGCCTGTAAGTTTATTAGTGACTAAAAAGGAAAGCAATGTCAAACATATTAAGACTTTTTTAAAATAGGATAAAAATTGCATTGTTATGTTTGAATGAAATTCTAATAAATTATCAAACGTCATGAAGGAAATCATGTTTATGTTTTCAATGATGAAGAAACGGTAATGTGAGTAGTCTTGTAACAACATATTACCTGTGTTCTTTCCAGATAGTCCAATTTAATTCATGCTTTATCTTGAAAATCTTTTTTTAAATTTTTAATGTTTATTTTTGAGAGAGAGGGACAGGGCATGAGTGGGGGACACAGAATTCAAAGCAGGCTCCAGGCTCTGAGCTATCAGCAAAGAGCCTGACATGGGGCTTGAACCCACCAACCATGAGATCATGACCTGAGCCAAAGCAGGACGCTTAACGTACTAAGCCACCCAGGTGCCCCTATCTTGAAAATGTGAAAAAAAAAAAAAAAAAAGTTCACTACATACATATATCAGATCCAAATCAGAAGCAAACAAAACATTGTAACATTCACTCTAATCATATTACTATTCCTGCAGTGTAACAATCGTATGGAAGAAAATAAGATTGCAGGACACAAACCTCAGGTGTCAGCTTGTCACCATGTTATACTTAAAGTAGTTATTAAAATCATTATGCTATCAACTTGTGAAGTTTGGATGCACCAAATATAGCAACCTGGTTTAATTGCGCACCATTTTATTTTGAGTGAAAGAAAGAAAAGGAGGGGGGAAAGGGAGGTAGATAAAGCTTCATGTTTGAAAGATACTTGTAAAGGCCTCCTTCTATCAAAATGCAATGAAAAAAATAATTCTCAGCATGAATATTGGATAAATGAAGACTTGTTTGTTGAACTTAGATTTCTTATTGTCTTCACAATCAGGAAAAAAGTACCTAATTACCTGCACAACTTGACGTAAAGTTCAGAAAATGCTAAATAAAAAATGCAAGACAGCCAACTTGATATTAATATTTCTACTTTTAAAAATTAAACAGAAAAAAATCTCACATTTTTTTCCTTTCCAATATGTTTCAATGATTGATTGATGGGGAGGATTGCCACTGCAGAGTGTAACTTGTGTTGTTTGTAATTAAGTGTCCAATATAGCAATATAGCCTAGGAAAAACACTGTATCATTCAGTTTTCCAGCTGCTCCTTTTGGCCTTACATATTTGTGTGGATTGATATTAGTTAATTAGAGGAGCAAGACATATACCTGAATTCAGTATTAGATATAGAATGTGAGCATAAATTTGGGATTATTATTGCTTTTTTATTTTATATTTTCATTTAAAATTGAAGATTTATATTTTATAATTATATACATTTATATTTGGATGTGAAAAATGCATTTTCTTTAAATTGAACAATTATAAGTTAAAAGATAATATACCTAATCAATCTCATAAATATTCAACTTCTGAGTTATACATTGTTGAACACATATTAATTTTTTGTCCATAGATCAAGAATGGGCAAACAATGGCTCCTGAGCCACATTCAACCTGCCAAATGTTTTAGTAAATAAAGTCTTATTAAAGCACAGCCATGCCCATTTGTCTCTGTCTTGCCTATGACTGCTTTTCCCCTGACAATAACAGAATTGAAGAGTTGCGACAAATACCATATGGTCCATAAAGTCTAAATGCTCACTATTTTTACAGAGTTTGCCAGCCTTTGCTATAGACGATTAACATACCCAATTTTATAATTCATCTGGACTTTAAGTTATTAACAAGTCGATTATACATGTTCACAGCTGTTTCTTGCACTTGGTGCACACATTCACATATATAGTCACACAGTCACATCAACACAAAGAATCTTTTTTTTTAAGTTTACATCCAATCTGGCAGTCAGATAAATTTTATTGTAATAGTCATTATCACTATGCCTCCCTAAATTTGGAAATAAATAGTCTTATTCCCATTAAAATGATCAAATATGCTGAAAAACATCCTATTATGTGAATTTCTACCAGAATAAGAAATGTAAAAATTGTTTAAATGCAGACACTTTCTGAAAATGTGTCTTTATATATAAAGGAGAATTTCATTGAGTATCAAATGTTATGAGTACTTTCTTTGCAATATCATTCTTTTCTCACCCAATATTATTTTTTCTAAGACCCTTTCAAATTAGAGACAAACAATAAGATACTGGATTTATAGATGAATTTTTCAAAGATAGGCACTGAGGTGTTACAAATCTGCAGTAAAAAGTCTGTTTTCACATTTTTCAGATGTTCCACTTTGGGGATGGCACTCTATGGAGGTGGCAAATTATGCTTACAATTAGATATGAGGATTCAGCCAAGCCCATCAGGTATATAACATCAAAACTGTTGACAAGGAAATGACATTAACATAAGCTGTACTGTATACCGATGGCATGACTCTTCATTCCTTTATAGTGTCAGTAGCCTCACATAGTAATTTACTTTCTAAGTTGTTCACCAATAAAATCAGCTATTTAATCCAGTTTATTAGTAAATTGAATCAAAAACAAATGGTAACCATCTCTTTTCAGTATTATCCTGAACTGGCCATCATATATATACATTTTATTGGCCATATGAGTATCATGATTTTCTAGATCCCTAATCTACAACCAACTTCCTTTCCTTTCCTTTTTATTTTACTATGATTTATAGAGCATAATAATGAATGCATTGTAGTATCATAATTATATTAGAAATGAAGTATGCAAATTTGGTATAACTGAATCTATATAGAATTTCAGCCTTTACCTTAATTAATCATTTAATAATAAAAAATTGCAACATAGCAGACAAAAATTATTTTAGGGATTTGCTTCCTACTTTTGCAACAAAGAGTTGCAGAGATTAATTCAACAGAGAGTTACAAAAAGTGTTATAAATAGGTTGTTATTCTTTTAGAACAGATGAGAACACTATGCCCATCACCTGGAATCATTCAAATTGGGGCCAAGTTATCAATTATTTATTGTAGTTTGAGTCATCCATAGCATATTCCCATATCTAAATAAAATGCAATTCTAGATCCCGAATTCTAACAGTGCTAGTGGCAAGCTATAAAGATATTCAGCTTCCTTAAGTGTGAATATAGAAAGCCTGTTCTATTTCACTTTCATTTGATTATCAGCTACCTGGCCCCACAAGGTGCATAATATTTCTGAGAACAACTAATTCCCAACTAGAAGGGAAAATGGCAATGTGAGTGAACCAAAGCAGTATTCTAGTTCTAATGACCATAATTCTCTAACTGCGTGCTGTCAGAGTTGAATTCTGTAGACTCTGGTTAGAATCTCAGAGAGAATGAAGAGGGGACCTTTGGGTCGTGTGGAAGAAATCAAGTAAAGCAGAAAATAATTATTTACATTTCCTTTCCCTTTCCCTTTCCTCTTAATAGTTCTAGCTAAGATGACAATTAAAAAAACACCCAATGGAATGAAGTTTTATTATTTTTATTTTCATCCACTTCTCAGACAGCTCTGTGTGTCAGATTTGACATTGGAAGATCACTGATGGAAGTCATGGAGAAAGGATACTCTAAGAAAGTAGGTAGGCCGCAACCAGCAAAACCTTCAGTTACAAGGAACAAAGAGAATAAAATTCCTAGCGGTATCGTTCAAAATAGAGGCAAGCTCTCCCTACTGGAGGTGGATGGTACTTGTCATTCTAAGATTTTTTTTTTCCTTCTAGGAAAGAGAGCTAAAACATGATTAATAAAAACTAAGAAGGTAATTGTTGATTATGAGGCTGTTGCCCTGACTGTATTTGCAGCTATTCTGTTAATATAGTACAGTTTCTTCCAATCTCTTGATAATGGAGGCAGCACCAATTTATTATGTTTACTATTATTGGCAGAATAATTAAGATAAATAAATAATAAAAATAATAACTTGGGTTAAATGAGGCCCAAGTATTTATATCAAGCAACTCCATCTTGCCAATAACATAAGGCATTCCGCAATATGAATATTAGGTCATATAAATCATAGGCTTGTGTTATTCTGGGGTGAAGAACATCATGAATCTGAATGACAGGCCTAGAAGTATAAAAATCAACGGCCAGAGTATAACATCAGATATGACATAGTTGCTAGGTTTCAGTATATTTCCATGTTCATTTTAATCAACTAATTACTTATAGAGAAAAGTTATTTTGTCTATTTTACACATTATAGGACACTCTGAAAGCCTATGAGAATAAAAAATGGAGAATAAAAAGAATAAAACCTTACAGAAGATTTTGCCTAAACTGAGTCTTTTTAAAAAGTTTATTTATTTTGAGAGAGAGAGAGGGAGAAAGAGAGAGATCAAGTGGGGAGAGGGGCAGAGAGAGAGGGAGAGAGAAAGAATCCCAAGCAATCTCTGTCAGCATGGTGCCTGAGGGGGGCTCGAACTCATGAACCATGAGATCATGACGTGAGCCAGAACTAAGAGTCGGTGGCTTAACCAACTGAGCCATGCAGGTGCCCCACCTAAACTGAGTCTTATAATAATGTAGTAAAAATTGTCAGGGGCAGAATTAAGTGGATTATCAAAGATCTTTTTTAATTGATTGAACTCTAAGTTTATGAAGTAAGTGAAAAGATGGAGTTTTACTTTGTCATTTATTCACTTAAACCATTTTTCAGGATGTTTTTTTACTTTGTTCTTATTTTTTTATTTTTTTAAGTAGGATCTACATCAAACGTAGGGCTCAAACTCACAATCCCAAAATCAAGAGTCACATGCTCTACTGACTAACCCAGACAGGCATCCCTTCTCAGGAATTTTTATAGCAAGGATTAATGTTATATGACACCTGTTTAACTCTACAGGTCTGTCTCCCATAATTGCACTTATTCCAATGCTAATCACCCAAATTACGTTGTTGGTCACAAAACATACTTTGATCTTACTCTTGACTGTGCCTTTGTTTAGGTTATTTTCCTCTTTTACCCTCTACTATGGGTTCCATCAAGATGAAGCTTGTCTCTGACCCTCTCCCTTCTCAGATGCTTTCAGAATGTGCCATTAGGTTCTTCGTCTTTATGTACTTAGAATACATGTATACACTTTAAATATAGTATATTTTATGCCCTGTAATTATTGGTTATGTTCAATAAGAAAGGTAACCTTTTGGTATTTGTCCACTGCTTCATGCCCAGCACCTAAAACAGTACATGACACACAGAAAATTCTCAGAATATAATGTTTTGACTGAACCCTATGACCTCTTTGACTGTAGGAAGAGTGTTTTATTAATCTCTTAAAAGCAAGAAACTGCCATGTGTGCTGTACATTTCTTTGACGTTTGTCTCATAAGCATCAATAAATTGCTATTAAGTGAATGAATGATTGGAAAGACAAATGGCTAACTTGAGTCATTTAAAAATACAAAACTAACATTTTAATAGAAAGATCACTCGCCTGAGAATTTAATTGCGAGTTCCAATGCTATTCTGATTCAAAATTGCTGTGTTTGACATTCATCAAATCAGTGAAGTTATTTGGATGTCAGTTTTCTCATTTGTTAAATTAAGGAGCTGGACATTGTACAACTATATTACTTGTTAGGAGCTATTTTTACATGTTCACCCAATACATTCTTCAGCAAAACCTCGGCTTCAAAGGTTGCTTCTTTGCTCCACAAACACGTAATTTAACACCTAATTGTATCCACATTATAGGAAATGAGAAAGTTGTCATGGAAAGGTCATTGAGGAGAATTTATTCAGCACAGCGTGGCAGTTTCTGGCTTTCAAGTGCTGGCTGGGATATAATCACTTGTCTAGCAGCTGAGAGGCCCTTCTAAACTTGAGTAGATTTTCCTGACCTATTTAAAACCCACTTACATTTCTGGCATCTTTTTTGAAACACAGGAACTTAATTTGACATATGTAAATGAGATCCCCTTCACCTGGGTAGTTGCTCTTGCATATCTATTGGTTTAATAGGTATGGCTTTGAACATTTCCCGTGTTTAGTTAGAATTTTGAGTATAAGGGATAATGCCTTCTATCAAGGATCTGACATTTTTAAAGTCTTGTGAGTCCTGTCTATACCAGATCTTTTCTATCAAGAACAGACATTTATTAGTCTCAACTCTGAGCACTACTTTGGTCTGTATAGGAACCTCTTTTTCGCAAATTAAAATTATCCTTGGGCAAGAAATTCCTTGAAACAAAAATTTACAAATTTTAAGTATTTTGGCGAAATGTTAGTGTTTTGATAAGTGGTTACCAGTTTGTAGAATTTGAAAGTGACACAATGCAGTTAACTATAGAATTTCAGAAATACATATTATCCACAGACTAAGAAGTTATCTACTTTCATCTTTTTTAGATGGGAATAGATGTTGTTGAAAAACAGCAAATTAACTTATAATTATTAAATCCAAACTAGATTTTGTTATCTAGTATTTTCTCAAATAATATATGCTAAGAATAAAATTCTCATATGGAGTACACAAATGTGTGATATTCCTAAGTAGTCCATATTTTAAAATATTGAGTTTATAAAAAAAGTAAATTGTGGGAGTATCTGGCTATATTTATAATTATACACTTGGTCTTAGCCAAAAGGCCAAGAAGCCGTGCTATGTTTATAATTGTATGCATGCTCTTATGTGTTAGAGTAAAACATAATTATAAATTATGATATAATGGCAGTAACATGTTATCAAAATAAAAACAATATATTACTCCTTGATTTTATTTTCACAATTCATATTTTGAAACATATTTCTAAAATAGAGATAAGTTTAAATTTAGTGTGTATGGTAGCTTATTAATATCTAATTTAAAAACAATTATTAATTTACTCATGTATTTTAAAGCAGCTATGAATTTATTCATGTATTTTGAATTTGTTAGTTCCCAGTATCTCCACATACATTAATATTTTTTCAAGGACAGAAACCATAACAGGGTCTCTTATTTAGAATTAATCTACTAATCTTCAAAGTTATTATACCATATAATACATATTATACCATGTAATACATAATACGGATAGCCACTACCTAACAATGAATGAATTGCTGTCACACTGACTTTACCAAGATAAGGAAATGAGATCTGAGTACATAGAAAGGAAAAGCAAAGACTTTGTTGTTGTGTCACTATAGCATGTTAGTTTATGGCCCCTTGTCAATTTTTCTTGTTTTGATACATATAAACACTGAGTGCCTTAAATCTCTAAAATGTCATTTTAAAATATACAAGTACAGTACATAAGCTGTCATTTGACAAATGCGCTGTGAACATAGAGCCAGGAACATAACATCTTTCATGATCCCATTTTCCTCACTGCTGATGCTAGGTCCCCTTAGGCAATAAAAGACTCTGGAGATTTCTTAATGAAATACAACTTTAGGCCACAACTTTATTAGCTTAAACAAAGAACAGGGCAAATTGTTCCCAGATGGATTCAGGAAGTCACTAAGCAGTGACGATACTGAATTCTCCCAAGTGACTCTTTGATATCTCTCTTAATACCAAATTGCCTTTTACAAAGGAAATTGGGCTATCAGCCCGGCCCTGTAGTCCTTCCCTTAGACGGGCAGCAACTATTGTTCGGCAGCTCCATCAGAGAATTAAAAGCAGTGAGTTCTGTTGCTTTTTAAGTACTTGTAAGATTGTGAAAGCATAATAATATAATGTCCCATTTCTTAAATTAAGTTTAGAAATTTCTCCTTTCCTGGCTATTTACTTTCTATTTATCTAATTTCCAATGCAGCAGTCACATAATACAGTCATAGATTGGCAAACACATTCCTTTTTACGTTCTTCATGACTTGTTTAGAATTTGATCTATGAATTGGTTTATTTATACCAGTTTTAAATGTGCACAAATCGGTCTCAATTATCAATCAAGCCCTCCTTAGATTTCCATACTTGTCCTTTACTATTCAACTTTTGAAAATGTTGCTTTCCCATTAGTGAGTGAACAATTGTGTTTTTGGGTTTTAGTTGTTTGGTTTTGTTTTGTTTTTGAAATCATTCCCTTAGTCTTCTACTCAGATGAGGAACAGCATGGTGCTTGAATCAACTTGAGTAGCTACAAATACTTTTGTGTCATTGGATTTTACGTTGTTAGTATCTAGAAAAGGCAGGTTGAGACCAAAACAGGTGATACAGAAATGATCTTTATGATAAACTAATGATCTTGAAATTTATCTTAAACACTTTGGATAATTAAAAACTATAGCAGAACAGTGAATAAGAGTTGAAGTTAGAAAAGACATTGTCAAGTCAGTAAATATTGTATTTAGAAGGGAAAAGAGAAGTTTAAAAAGCCAATTAATCCAAGAGAGAAGCAGAAAAGTGGCCATGATAGTACTGGGGGAGAGTAGGATATTAAGTTGGCTGAATACATGAAATCAGATTTAAGAGGAGATTGAAAGAGAAGTAGCCAGGTTGCCTTTTGATTCCTGCTTAAACTCTGTGGCAGACTTTATGGATTTTTTTTTAATTTTTAAAAATTTTTTTTAATGTTTTTTATTTATTTTTGAGAGACAGAGAGAGACAGCGCGAACAGGGGAGGGTCAGAGAGAGAGGGAGATAGAGAATCTGAAACAGTCTCCAGGCTCTGAGTTAGCTGTCAGCGCAGAGCCCGACGCGGGGCTCGAACCCATGAACTGTGAGATCATGACCTGAGCTGCAGCCGGGCACTTAACCGACTGAGCCACCCAGGTGCCCCTGGATTTTTTTTAAAAACCTATTTTATGGAAACCAACCTGACGATAAACTATAAAGTTTAAAAAAAACCCTATTTTAGAAAATGGGATAGAACTTCGGATGAAGGAAAGTCTACAAACTCTAGTTAGTAGAATTTATATTTCTACTGTAGAACACACGAATTTAAATATTTAGCTGGCAACTAAGTATATTTGTACATTTAATCATAAATCCATTGTATTTCATATTATCTAAAAGCCTTGTTATAGCTCTATTTATAAAGGTTGTTTGAGATAATTCAACTTGATCCAAAGAAAATATGGTTCTGATTGTGTGTGGTATGGAGTGACTGAGTGTGTGTGTGTGTGTGTGTGTGTGTGTGTGTGTGTGTGTGTATGTTCTATAGTACATATCAGAAGAGTACCTGTATTTTTAAAGAGTAATATAATAGCAATAATCATAAAAGTCCTCTGATCAAAGAGCCAGGATTCTCAGAGATTAGGAGTTTCTGATCATGCAATACTGATGTTAGTGGTCCCAGGACCTTACCCAGAACTGTTGACATATCCCAGAACCATTGACATGTAGGATAAAGTCAGAGATAGCACTAGTCTGTAATATGAGATTTATTACTGATGTCTATTAAATCATTTTTTCAAGGTAAGTATATCACACATTAAAAGGGATATTCATTGTAGACAAAGTATTTTTGTTCTTTTGTTACTGGATAAACAGCTGTAGAATGGGAGAGAGGATGGAAATATATGTTGTTTTTTCCCTCTGGTACACTTCTTTTTTGGTCTTTGGAATATATCTTTTTCCAAATTCGCCACTGGTGGCAACTTGGAGGGAAGGAGACCCTTATAAGTGTGCCTCTTATAAGATAAAACATGTTTAAAGTAGACTTGGAGGGTGCCTTGGTGGCTCAGTTGGTTAAGCGTCCAGCTTCAGCTCAGGTCATGATCCCTCCATTTGTGGATTTGAGCTCTCAGCTGTGCTGACAGCTCAGAGCCTGGAGCCTGCTTTGGATTCTGTGTCTCCCTCTCTCTCTGCCCCTCCCCTGCTTGTGCTCTGTCTCTCTCTCTGAAAAATAAATAAACATTAAAAAATAAATAAAGTAGACTTGGAAGCTCTTCTTATAAAATATTTTTTTTAGTTTTCTTATGCCTTTATGTTATTTTGAGAGAGAGAGGCAGAGAGCAATTGGGGGAGGGGGGCAGAGAGAGAGGGAGACACAGAATCTGAAGAAGGCTCCCGGGTCTGAGCTGTCAGCAAAGAGCCTGATGCGGGGCTTGAACCCACAGACTGTGAGATCATGACCTGAGCCAAAGTCGGATGCTTAACCAACTGAGCCACCCTGGCGTCCCTATAAAACATTTTTTATTGAATTCTAAGACTTATAATTAGAAGGTTAAGCTGGGTGTTAATAAAAATCAGAGTATTAACATGTACATACCATGAAACGTAATTCAACAGTAAAATTCTTCATATTAAAATCATGCTAGGGTATGGCATTAACAAATAAGCATTTTTCATTAAGCAAGTGAGTGCTTATTAAAAGAATGCCTAGATAAAAGTATGCTTGTCTTTTTCTTTTAAAGAGATTTCTACTCTTTTATCAAATCCTCTACAATGGGGAAGATATATGCATATATCTATTTATTATATTATTAATGAAAAAAATTAGCAGACTCTAAATGCTATCATAAAGAAACAGAGAGATTAATTATGAACTACCTATTAGAATATCATGTGCTCAATAAATGTATTTATGATACTGTTACAATTAATGTTACATTAACAACTGCCAATGTAATAAAAATTTTACCTACATTTTAAAAACTACTCTTCACATTAAAAAAAAGAAAAGAAAATTTGGGGCACCTGGGTGGCTCAGTCAGTTATGTGTCAACTTTGTCTCAGGTCATGATCTCACAGTTCATGGATTTGAGCCCTGCATCGGACTCTGTGCTGACATCTTGGAGCCTGGAGTCTGCTTCAGATTCTGTGTCTCCTTCTCTCACTGCCCTTCCTCCACTCCTATTCTGTTTGTCTCTCTCTCAAAAATAAATAAACATTAAAAATTTTTAAAAAAAGAAAAGAAAATTTTAAAACAATCCAAAAAGTGTATTAAGTAGAATATATATTTCTGAAATTTATGGTATTCATATAAACTACCTTTCAAATGCATTAAAATATTAAAAAACATAACACATTTATACCTTTACATGTATATTTTACAGGTAAAATATAAAATAGCTTTAATTTAAATCTGAAAAGTCACCCCCCCATTTCGCGATATCATTTTTAATGAACTCTTGATGAAGATTGACAGACATGCCTGGAATGTTCTCCCAGTTTGAAAACAATATGTCCCCCATATTGTGGCTGTCTTCTTTTCAAACATGTAGCAACCGATAACTCAAAACCAGGCAGAGATGAAACACATCTGGTTATATCCTATGCCACAGTGCAAATGAATTCTGAATAAAAATCTCATCAAATGAGGGCAAATTCACAACATGCTTGCATTTTGAATACATCAGTGACAATAGATACTTCACATCACATTTTTGTTGCAATTTTGACTCTTTAAACATTTAAAGGGTTTTTTTGTGTGTGGTTACTAAAATGTAAAATGAGGAAGTCAAGCTGAATTTAAAAGTGTACCTTGATAGTTTATTCAAACTTTATATGTAATGAAAACATGGTGATATATAAATATTCTTGATAAAAATACCAGAAGTAGGCAGTTTATTAAGCCTATTATGACAACAGAGTAGTTTGGAGATCAGAATGCCACTATGATTGTTTTTCAAGTTTGTTTTCTTGCTAGATACAAAGGATCTATTGGTAAATAATAACAACAAAAATGTCATATTTTCTACTTTCTTGTGCCTTGTAGTCCATTGAAGAAGACAGACTTACTCAAATACAAAAATTAATGTTATTTATTAAACAGATTTGATGTCAGGGCTCTAAGAGAAAAGAAACCTATTATTATAGCTCGTTGAACCTAGGCAGCTCAGTTGGTTGAGCAGGTGACTGACACTTTATTTCAGCTAAGTCATGATCCCAGGGTTATGGGATCCAGCTCCGCATGGAGCTCCGTGCTGAGCGTGGAGCTTAAGATTCTTGCTCTCTGTCTCTCTCTGTCTCTCTCTCTCTCTCTCCCTCCCTCTCCTTCCTTCTGCCCCTCTCCCCACTCACACTCTCCCTCTCTCTCTAAAAAAAAACAAAAAACAAAAAAAAATATTATATCTCAAAATGGTCAAAGGTGTCATAGAAAACCTTTCTTTGAGCAAGAGGCTATTGACCAGCCAAGTCAGGCAAAGAGAGGTTCAATTGGCATTTAAGACCCAGAGGATATTGTATTAAAAGGCTGTGGTTATGAGAGGAAGAGTAAAGGGTCACAAGGGGGAGCTGAGATTTGTATCTTCAAAATGAATTGATGAATGGGATATACGTTATGTATATGGACCCATATGTATGTACATGTGCACATGTCTGTGTGTATCCTTGCCTTATTTTTTTCTTTAATAACTGAGTGCAGCCAATTTAATACATTTTCAAACAATACACTTATTTCAACATATATAGCAGTTTCTTTTTTAAAAACTTGTATAACTTTGGAAGATAGACTTAGATTAAGTATTACAGAATGAAATAAGCGTATTTAATGTGTCCTGTTTTCTTATAAGAAAGGACTTTCTAAAGCTGGACTTTAAGATAGTCAGCTATTTTGATTTGTGAGCTTGTTTCTTTGTGAAAGAATGCATTTTCTCCTTAAAGTATATGGAAATTAGTGAACCAAAATACTCTTTTCCTTATATTTATGGAATATTGTTTAAAAAGTATTGAATTGTTGTATTTCCATGACTCCCCTCCCATCTAATTTTTAAACCGCAAACAGTAAAAGGGGATAATTGTGACATTGTTTTTCATTTAATTGACTTCATTCAGGGTGAGAATTTTAGTTTTATTTTTAATAGGTCCTTGAAACTTTATTAATAGGCACTTGGAGCTCCAGTTGATTATTTATTTGGAGCTTTTCCTATGAACTGAAGAAGTTCAGAAAAACCTGTAAAAAATTATATTATCAACTCCTGCTGTGATTATTTATTCTTGTATTCTCTCACACCAATCCATGTTTCTACTCGGCAACAGCATTAAAACAAATCTGTTGCTTACACTCTGAGTCTAAAAGTTGTTTATCAATAAATAGCATCTATTATTATTATTATGAAAATATTTCATTACTGAACCTACTAATGAAGCTTCAAAGCAGGAAACATAGTCTTAAGTCACTAAAGCTATGCTTCTTAAAGGAGAATCATGCAAATATTAGACTCAAATGAAATTGCCTTTCTTAAATTTTATCAATGTACATCCTATACTTAACCATCACAATATACTTTATATACTGCCTTTAAAACAACATTTAGTGATAGCAGTTTTTGCATAAAGAGATACTTGACTATAAAAAATAATGAGGAGGATGACACTTGAACACATTAATGCTAAAGAAATTATGTATAAAATTACATACATGATATATAGGCTAAAATTCTATATAAAATATATATTGAATCTACACAATTTCTATATTTAACATAATTTAACTTTAAATTATATGTGTGTATATCCATGGCTTATGATATAGTTTAAATAGCCACCATAAAATTGAAATCCTTTACATAATTATTTTAAATAATATTTTAAATATTTTTTAAAAATTAAAAGGAAGTATTTTTAAGGATTTAAGTATCATAAAAATCTCATGTTAGTAGACCTAGAGATATTAAATCAACTTTTTGAATTTCCTACTGACCTGGTCACTGTCATTATAAAGAAAGAATAAGAACTGTCATATTGGATTCTTCAAGGAACATATTCTGCCTATCAGAAGGCATTTCATGAGACATTTGAGACAGTCCCTTACAAAATGGGTACTCTACCATCAGAGATAATACTTATTTCTGGTTTGCTTCCAAGAGAATTTCAGTTAGCTACCATTCCACTTCCAAGTTAAAAATCTAGAATAATAATATATAGACAAACAAGGTGTAAAGAACATACATTATTCTACTGAAATTATTCATTTAATTAGGTAATTCATAGATTCACAGTCTTTTAATCTGTGGAGAACCAATTGATTAGAATTTTTCTCATTTTTAAATTTACAAAATAAGTAAAGAAACTTCTTTTTCAATGCACTTGACAAAAATTTTATATTTTATATTAATTATGTAAAGCATAATTATATATAGTGTGGAAGAAATGTATATTTATCTTCAGATTCCAATTACTGATAAAATGTGACAGCCAATGAGTTGTGTCTGTTTAATAGATAAGTTTCAAAATCTACCTGATTTATTTACTGTGAGTAGTCTATCCTGAAACAAGTTTTAAAATATTATAAACTAATTATTTACCTGTAGAAATATGTGATCTCTTTGCTTCACTCAGAAATACCAGGGTTACTCATAGAGATATTTTTGTCTTGGGGCAAAGCCTGAGGATTTTTTTGACATAGCTTTAGTTCCAAGTTCTAATTGTTACTATGCTTAAAAATAGAAATAATTACATTGATGTCTACCTGAACATTTTGTCATTTGAGACCGATTCCTTTCCTTGTGAGGTCATTAAAGGAAGGAATTTGTGTGCAGCAAGGATGTGGAAAGCAAACAGGACTGGTGTTTTAGTATAGTTGAGAAACATCCATCTGGCAGTTCATGAGTGCTGAACTGAATTTGAAAAGAAAACTGTTAGCACACAATTGAGAATACCTTGAAGTATCTAGTCACCAAAACTTTAATATCAGAATTTCATGGTGAGTCACCTTCCATCCTTTCCTAAGGAACTAAATTGGTTCTCTGAAGAATTGTAAAGATTTCCATCCGAATAAAGCATTTTACTAGATGATAGGAACCAATTTGGGTGGACAAATGCTGTAATTTTTACTGGATACTTCTGAAAAACTTACATGACACAGTAAAATATAAATTCTCTTTAAGTTTAGCCTCAATTTTTAAGAGTAAGTTAGAAGGCAAAGAAGCAAAAATATAGTTACTCTGCTACAATAAAGCTCTGCTACAAAGTATGTTTTATAATCTCCAGAACATACTGATAGAAAAAATAAAGTGATATATTTCATACATTTTTGAGAGCTACTTTCAGAATGAAAAGGAACTATAGAGGATATTTGGTTTTAACGTTTATTCAGTTTTGATAGAGAGAGATACAGAGTGCAAGTAGGGGAGGGACAGAGAGAGAGGGAGACACAGAATCTGAAGCAGGCTCCAGCCTCTGAGCAGTCAGCACAGAGCCCGATGCGGGGCTCAAACCCACGAACCGTGAGATCATGACCTGAGCCGAAATCAGATGCTCAACTGACTGAGCCACCAGGCACCCCAAGGATATTTGGTTTTAAAAGTTGGGGAGAAGGGGCGCCTGGGTGGCTCAGTTGGTTAGGTGTCTGACTTCGGCTCAGGTCATGATCTCACGGTTCGTGGGTTTGAGCCTCGCGTTGGGCTCTGTGCTGACAGCTCAGAGCCTGGAGCCTGTCTTCGGATTCTGTGTCTCCCTCTCTCTCTGACCCTCCCCTGCTCATGCTGTCTCTCTCTCTCTCTCTCTCTCTCTCACTCAAAAATAAATAATAAAAAAAATTAAAAAATTTAAAAAAAGTTGGGGAGAGAAAATCCAAATTTTCTTTTAAAGCTATAGCATCACCTATATATATACCTCCCTACTTGTGTATGCATACTATTGACAAACATGTTTAATTTAATGGTCCGTTAGTGGTAATAACCCCTTCTTTTGGATTTTGAGAATTAATATTATAAGAGCTTTTTCATTTTATTTTTAGCTGTGCTACACTTTTAAAATTTTAGAATAAATGTCACCTGACTATTTGATTTAATTGTTCCTTCTCTGAATGGAGCTGATTATTGGTTATGCTCTCAGAGGTTTCAACCAAAGAATAAATTGATGTTTTTATATTATTTTCAAGCCTTATTGGAAAACATTAAAATATTTGGAACATTAGATACTTGAGTGATTCAAATTTTCCACTCAAATTACATGCCAATAACATTACTATGGCTTTAGTACTTCTTAGAAATTCAGAATCTCAGGCTCCAGCCCAGACTTACTAAATCAGAATTCACACCTTGACGAGTGATTCAAATGCACATTCATATTTGAAACACACTGACTTAAATAATTCCCAGTTGGTTTAACAGGGTTTACATCTGAAGAAAAGGAACATCCTCATATGTGATGTTGGCTTCACTAATCACAAAACAACAAAACAACCACTACAACAGCAAGACATTGAAGGGGATAGCTAGAATACAATTTTGGTAACAGTTTGCTTCCCACTGAAAATATTCCATCTGTTGCACATTCCTGGATAATGCCATGAACATAAGTAAAACCTTGAATTTCTTGTAGACGTCAATAATCCTTCTAAACCTCTAACACCGACAGCTACATTTGGCTGGAAATGGAAAGAAACCTCAGTTTTTCATTCAATCTTACCATATATATAAAAATAAGCAGTTTCAAGGATACTAAATCAATCAAGGATTCATTATGCTCTTAGGGCTTTTATGCAGCCTTTCTAATTTCAATGACCTAAAAGTTCATCAAAGTATACTGGGCTTTGCCAATTAATTATGCAATTTGTCCCTCTCTGTTATCCACATCATAATCATACATCCATTCCCCCAGTCTGAAAGAAATTATTGAGAGTCTATCACAACTTGGTACTTTGGCCAGTGGGTGGTCCTAGATATCCAAAGATCTCCTGGTTTGGCAATTATTGACACAGCAGGACTTTGCTGTGTGCTTAAAAAATTCAGACTTAGGACTCCTTTAGGATTCAACCCCATTTTAAGTCTACACAGTACAAAAGATCACTAGGAAAACTATAATTAGAACTTAGAGAAATGTCAAGTTATTTCCAAAAGGTGTGTTACCATGTTACTTAAATGCTTATTTTTAATGCACATTTCTCTCAGGAAAACAAATACATTTTTGTGTGTTTATTTTCATATGATCACAAATTACAAGCAAATCAGTTAACACAGACAAAATGTTGTTTAATCTTTAAAACTGCTCTGGCCTAAATATTGGATCCAGTTATTTTCCTGTTTTATTTTAAGACTTAGATGTCAATAGATGAATTAAATCATACTTCCAGTTCATAGCACATTGTAATCACTCACTTATGCAAGATCTTTCTCTTATTTTGTTGTTGTTTTTTTATCCTTGATCTTCACTCCAAAAAGACATCTATTCTAACTCTTAAGAAATGTTTTTAAATAGTCATGAGTATTATACACTATGTAATTTTGATACATGTTTTTAAGGTTTTAAGTGTATATGAATTATATTGTCCAAAATTTCATTGTTTTGTATTTTTGCAGTGTTTCTGTATATCTAGCTGATGTTTCTTCCTGCTGCATATTATCAATAACATCCATCCGTATATTACTTATCCATTCCACCAGGCATGCAGACATTTAGAATCTCTCCTAATTCAAACTACCACAAACAATCCAAAATTTTATTGGAAGTTATATAAGATGTTTGTAGGAATTTATCTGAAATATTCTCATAGTGGAATTTCTAAGTGTAAGCATTTACATATATAATTTTACTAAGCACTCTTGGAATGTTGCTTTCTAGTGTGAGTGGCTCAGTTTATAATCACATCATCAGTGTTCAAGACATTTGTCCTCCTACATTTTGCCCAGCACTGGCACAATCCTTTTTTTTTTTTAATTTCTCATTCTATGTTGTATTATTCTTGTCTTACTTTACACTTATTGGACTGCCAGTTAATCACTGATTTTGAAAATATGTGTTTTATCCATTGATTTTTTTTTTCTCCATTAGGTTCCCTAGTATTTTCTTGCTTGGGGGCTTCTTTGTGTTATCTAGGACTGTAAATCAATTCTGTCCAATTGCAAAAAATTTTGTAGTGCTGAAAATGGTTATATCTACACCATCCAGTACTGTCATTTCTAACCACATGTGGGTTTTGAACACTTGAAATGTTCACCTCAATATATTTTAATTAATTTAGATTAAGATTTATATAGCCACATGTGGCTATTGACCTACAATATTTAACATGCTGCTCTAGATATAAAAGCCTTGTTTTTCAATAATGTTTTTTCTATTTATCATCTATTAATTTTGAATCATTTTCTTTTAAGCAGAAATTCCTTATTTTGATATATTCCTGACTTTCACAAGACTGTTCATGGAAGTGATGAAATACATCTTTCTTTCTCAATGCATGATATCAGGAGGCACATGATGCCTGTTTGTTCTATCATTTCTTATGTTAACTTTGATTACATAGTCTATGATGTCTGCCAAGCTTCTATACTGTAAACTGTGTATGGTTCCCTTTACAAGTAATAAATATTATGTGGGGAAATACTTTGAGATCACATCATATCCTGTTTTCCATTAAACTTTCACCCATTCATTTCAGTATCTGTTAATGATTCTTGGCTAAACCAATTATTACTGAGATGTTTGTGAAATGGTGATTTTCTTGATTCCAAAAGTTTTTCTTCTTTTAGTGGTTTGCATCATATTATAAAAAAATCTTTTTTCTTCACCACCATTTATTCATTTACCTATTTTTATTAACATATTCATTGATTTCTCTTTTATCCAATGCTTTATACTGTTAAATATCATTGTTTATTTGATGCTAAACATTTCCAGTACTTGGCTGGGTAGTGGACTCTTCAAGCTGGCTTCTATTTATTTCTGACATGTCCCAAAACTCTTAAGACATTTTCTTACTGGCTGGCACATGGTATTTTAAATTCATCTTTTCTTTTTCTTTTCTTTTTCTTTTTTTGCTCCTAGCCCTAGAACCAGCCATTAATTCAAGATGCCCTGGTGCTTGATATAGAAACAAATATCTGGGAGCTACGTATGTTGTTTCCCACTGGAAATGTCATTTCTTAAAAGCCCTCTCAGTGAATAGAACTAGAAAATGTTCTCTCCTTCTCCCTCTATCTCGGTCTCTGTCTGTCCCTATCCCTGTTATCTCTGTATCTGTATTTCATTCTGAGTTCATGTAAATATATTCAATTCTAGTCCAATATCCCACAAAAGAAGGTTTAGTCTAGTCTTCCCCATTTTCTTATTTGTTTTTCAGGTGAAATTCTCCACTTCATTTGAAAATAGTCTGTAGAATTTGTTTGAGTCTCAAGGTGAAGTTAGCGATCTCTGAAGAAAATTCATTTGCTTTGTGTGTAGCCTAGGGGTACTGATAATCTCTGAAAGCAGGTTGGTCATTAAAATTTCCCTTGGAATTTTTGTTCTGCTCTTTGGTTAGAAAATTTTTTCTTATAATTACCCTTGAGCTGAGGTAAGGCTGAAATTACTTCTGGTTTACTCTGACCCCGATGGTAAAACATTTTTCAATTCAGTCATTTATGGGTGGAGGATATTCTGTGAGATGTTCAGTTAGACAAGCCCCGAGTTACGCTTTCTACCTCCATACTTTGCTAAGGGTCAGAACCAAGACCACGTTCCTGAGATATTACAAATGCACTCAGGGCAAAAGTAGCTTTTGTGCATTTGCTTACTCTCTAGGTTCTACTTCTTATTTTTCTGGAGATTTCTTACCTTCTTACCTCTGCAATGCTTTTAGGAGGAGGTTTTGATATTTTATCCAGCATTTTATTCATTTCCGGTGGGAGCATTGCCCCCAATAATGTAATAATGTGACCATCTTATTCACAGAAACATGGGTTCTGATCTTAATTCTCCAGTAATTTATTTTTATTATAAGAAATTTTATTTACATAAACTTATTCTATTTACATGACATTATAAACTACCTCTGAATGAAACTAGATTCATACACAATCCAAGATGGTATTTTACTATACTTTAATTTTCATTTTATACAATAAACTTTCTATCAGCAGAACCAAAATGATATTTTAAGCTTTATCATCATCTTCAAGATTCATTGAGATATACATTTTATATAATCCATACGTTTATAGTTTACATGTAATGGTTTTTAATATATCCACAGAGTTTTATAACTATCACCACAAACTAATTTTAAAACTTTTGATTCGCCTCCAAAAAAATTTAACATTCATTTCCTCCCACCATTTATCAAGCCATAGACTACTGCAACCTTTCTTTCTATATGAATTTGCCTATTTGGACTTTTTATATAAATATATTTGTACAATGTATTGGATTTTTTTTGTTACTGGCTTATTCTGCTTCACATAATGTTTTCAAGGTTTACCCATGTTGAATGAATCGTCACTTCATCCATTTTTATTGCTAAATAATATTCCATTGTTTGGATTTACCACATTTGTTTATTCATAAGTCAACGGAGATTTGGGGTTTCACTACTTTGGGCTACTATGAATAATGCTGCTATGAACATTTCTGTTTTGATATGGACCTATGTTTTCAATTCTCTTGGGTGAAACTGCCATGTCATGGGATAATTATATTTAAGATGTAAAGCACAGCCAAACTGTTTTCCAAAGTCATTACACCATTTCACATTTATATCAGAAATATATGATTTCCAATTTCTTCACATCCTTTCCAACAAGTGTTATTTGTTTGCTTGGTTGGTAGGCTGATTAGTTGGTTGATTTGTTGGTTTTTGTAAATTATAACCATCAGACTGGATATGAAGTGGTATCTCATTTCGGTTTTGATTTGAATAATCCAAGTGGATAATGATATGGGGTATCTTTTCATATGCCTATTGGTCATTTGTATATCTTCTTTGGAGAAATGTCCATTTAGATTTTTTGTCCACTTAATTGGATTATTTTTTAATTATTTGGTTGTAGACGTTCTTCATATATTTCAGATGTAAACTCCTTATCAGATACATGGTTTGCAAATATTTGCTTCCATTCTGTGGGTTCTCTACTCACATTTTTTTTAAGTTTTGATGATGCCCAGCCTGTTTATTATTATGATAATTATTATGATTATTTGAGTTTTTGGCATTCTAAGGAAGCTGTGTCTAATAAAGGTCACAGAGATTTGTTCCTATGTTTACTTCTTGTCTTTTATAATTGAAGCTCTTACATTATTGTCTGTGATCCATTCTGATTCATTATTGTGTATGATGTAACAAAAGAGTACTACTTCACTCATTTGCATGTGAATATCTGCTAGTTCCACATCTTAAAAGGAGTTATTTTTTTTTTCTTTCCACTGAGTTGCCTTAGCACCCTGGAAGAAAATAATCATCATGTAAGGATTTATTTTTGGACTAACCACATTATTACACAAATATATATGTCTAGTCTTATGTTATTACCAGGTCTCATTACTGTAGCTTTGTAGGAAGTTTTGAAATAGGAACATATTGTTCCTCCCATTTTACTCTTCTTTTTCAAGATTATTTTGGCTCTTTATGGTTGCTTGCCTTTCCATATGAATTTTAGGATTGGCTCATCAATTTCTTCAAAATACATATCGGTAAAATTATGAAAAAGATTGTACTGAATCTGTAGATCAATTTGAGGACTTTTTCCATTTTAACAAATTATTTCAATTCATAAACATGTAAGGTATTTTCAACTATTTAGATCCTCTTTATTTCAGTAATTTTTATAATTATTAATATGTGCCTTCCATTTCTTTTGCAAAATTTATTTATAAGTATTCTATTTTTTAATGCTATCAGAGATGTAATTACTTTTTTAATTCATTTTTAAGCATTTCTAAATAGTATTTAGAAAGACAGCTGATTTTTTTTTTTTAAACTTTATAGTTTATTGTCAGGTTGGTTTCCATATAACACCCAGTGCTCTTCCCCACAAATGACCTCCACCAAGACCATCACCCCCCTTTACCTTTTCCCCTTCCCCTTCCCCCCTCAG
>CM053578.1:60181631-60203694 GCA_028646485.1 Cryptoprocta ferox
AAAAAAAAAAAAAAACATACGTATGAAAGGAATCATCACTAAGATTTATCAGGCTTATTTTAATTTACTTTAAAAGATAAGTTGTTTTTTATGCATTCATCTCCTTTTCAAAAATTTATTGTTGTTCCCCATCACAAAATAAACTTCTAATCATAATAGCACAGATGTTGTTCAGTAGGGTTTAACATCAAAAGGGATAAAATGTGTTGATAACAATGATTTATTTCTTTTAATGAAACAAGCAAAATCATGTATCTATTATTGCATCATGCATTAAAAAAATAACACTCATATTCCAAGATGTAAGTTATGTCAAAAACAAAAATGGTTTCAAATGGTTATATATTCATTTACCAATATATGAATAAAACATTTTACAGAGTCCATAAATTCTTTATATTCTACCCCCCCCCAAAAAAAAAAGAAAGACAGCTGATTTTTGTATTTAGATCTTCTTTATTACAAGCTTGCTGACTTGTGCATTAGTTCTAATAGATTTTTTTTAGTGGATTTCTTTAAATTTTTTTCATACAAGATCATGTTATATGAAAATAGAGATGGTTTTACTTCTTCTTTTCCAATCTGCATGCATTTAATTTTTTGTAATTACCTAATTGCCTTGTCTAAAACTTTCAGCACAATATTGAATGGAAGAGGCAAATCAGTAATCCTTGTTTTTCATTATCTTTAGGGAAAGCATTCAGCATTTCACCAATCAGTAAAATGGCAGTGAAATCCATATAAATATATTTTGTCAAGTTGAGAAAGTCTTCTTCCATTCAAAGCTTGTGCAGTGTTCTTATGCTGAAAAAGTATTGAATTTTTTTCAAATGCTCTTTCTGCATGTATTAAAATGATATTGTGGGGGGGAGTTGTTGTTATTTATTTTATTAATATGTTGTATAAAATTGGATTAGGATTTTAAACAGATCTTGCATTTCTGAGATATATCCCACTTGGTCATGGTGTCAAATACAATTTAAATGCAACTTGATTCTGTTTCCTTTTTTATTTAAGTGATATCCAGATATATATATATATATATTTTTATTTTATTTATTTATTTTTGTGTGTGAGAGAGAGAGAGAGAGAGAGAGAGACAGGAACAGAGAGAGAAGGGACAGAGGATGTGAAGCAGGCTCTGCACTGACAGCAGAGAGCCCGATGTGAGGCTTGAACCCAGGAACCATGAGATCATGACCTGAGCCAAAGGCAGATGCTCAACTGACTGAGCCAACCAGACACCCCTTGATTCTGTTTACTTACAGTCAGTTGGGGAATTTTGAGTCTTTATTCCTAAGTAATATTGGTCTATACATTTCTTGAATCTCTTTGTCGGGTATGAGATCAGAGTAATATTGGCCTGATGGAATAAGTTGGGAAGTTTTCACTGATTTTCTGGAAGAATGTATGAATAATTGGTGTTAATTCTTTCAATGTTTGGTAGAATTCAACAATGGAAATATCTGAGTCTGGGCTTTCCTTTGCTGGCAGTTTTTAAAGTACTAAGTGATCTTTTCACGTGTTTTACATATACCCAAATTTTCTATTTATTTTCTTGAGTGAGTTGTAGCAGTTTGTGTCTTGACAGGATTTGTCCATTTCAGCACAGTTACCTAACATGTTGGTATATAGTTTTTTATAGTATTCCTTTGTAAACCTATTTCTGCAAGATCAATAGTGATGTCTCTCTTTCATTCCTGATTTTAGTAATTTGATTCTATTCTCCATTTTGATGGTAAGTCTCCTAAAGGTTTGCCAATTTTGTTGATTTTTTTCAAAGTACCAGCACTTTTGTTTTGATTTTGTCTATTTTTCTATTTTCATTTTTTATGTTTATTTATTTATGTTGAGAGAGAAAGAGCAAGGGGTGGGGAGGGACAGAGACAGAGAGAGAGAGAATCCCAAGCAGACCTTCACGCTGTCAGCACAGAGTCAGTTGCAGGTCTCAATCTCACAAAACCGTGAGATCATTACCTGAACCAAAATCAAGAATCAAACACTTAACTTACTGAGCCGACCAGGTACCTGTATCTATGTTCTAGTCACTAAATTCTGCTCTATTCTTTGCTGTTTCCTCTTTTCTGTCTGGTTTATCATTTTTCTCCTTTGCAGCCTATTTTTGTTCTTCAGGAAACATAACTCGATTTGTTATTATTTTGTATCTTTGTAATTATGTGCTTATTTTCTTCTTTATTGTTCACCCAAGCCCACTAGATTGTAAGCTTCATTAAGACAGAGACCATGTATAACTTTTTCTCCATTATTCACCATTTCAATGAGAGGAAGTTTCAAAATACTAAGGAAGAGACTGGACAAAAAAACTTAATTGCTCTCTTCACAACAAATGTAATACTAAGCAATATTTAGTAACATCTACACTGCTTTCAGATCTCTAATAGTTTGGGACCTGACGCCTTCAGTGCTGCTTGGTGACCAAGAGCTTGCAAAATTAAAAGGCTACCTATGCCTTGCAATTCAATCCCTGCACTCTATGAAAATAGGGAGAAGTTCTGAAACTTCCATTACACAGGTCAGAAATTGTGAGTTTTTGGTTACACAGTCATAGATGTCTTAACTCACTGGGAGCATTCCGGGGCAAGTATCCTATTTTTCTAAAATGGAAACCTAACAAATAAGCTAGCAGAATTTTAAAACAAAAAGATACTTTTATTGAGAAACTTCAGACATTTCCTATCTTCTTTAAGTATTTTTTTCTTCTTTAGAAAGCCTTGTAACTATTGTTATGTAGTATATTTCTTTGAAAATAGCAGTGTTCTTGTTATATTTCTTGCAAATTGACAGAAAGCAAAGTATATTGGTTTTCTCTGCCTCACAGTAAAAGGAGAAATTATTACATGTAAATGTTGGACAATTTTTAGGGATGCTATTGAGATGGAGAACATCTCATAAGGTAGGCATTTAGTAAATATTATTTAATGAATAAATAACTGAGACCTCTTTGTGACTGGGTAACTAAAGAGATATATGCACTTGGAAAACTTTTAAGATTTTGTATGCTCCACTTTAAAATAAAAAGCTTGATTCAAATAATAGTAATATCACATATGCAATTCATTGTCAAAAATTGCTTTCAGTATTTTTCCTTCAAATTTAACATAAAACTGGAGAGGAAATAAGATGGTTGAGTAGTAGGAGGACCTTATGCTTACTTTATCCCTCGAACACAACTTGATAAATATGAAATCATTCTGAACACCCAGGAAATTGTCCTTAGAACTGAGAAAACAAACTGAACAACTAGAAGGAGAACAGTAGCCACATTATGGAAGGTAGGGGGTATGGTTATGTAATTTGGGAGAGATGATAATCAGGGATGCTCTGGAGGGGAGGGAAATCTGATTAGAGAGAGACAGAGAGAGAGAGAGAGACAGAGAGAGAGATCAAGCAGCATGGAGGGGATTTCACAAGAAAAACACTTTCTTAAACCATTGACTGGGAAAATGAGAGGGGCTGATTATAGAAAGTTTTTACAAGCAGCAGAGCTCAAAGACTAAAGTTTTAGAAGTCCACACCATTGCCACATGAATCCTGGCAAGGATAGTGGTGCCCTTGTGGAGAAGGAGAACAGAAGCCTGAGAGTGAACAGCGTGCTCTGAGGATCCCTTGGGTAGCAATGGGAGAGACAATTCCCTTTTTTGGAGTGCATTTGGGAGAGGGAGTACTGCCCCTCAGGGGACAAAAGAACCAATGGGCACCATTCCTATGCCCTGTTCATTAGCACGCATATGTGCAGAGACAACAGCTCAGGGCAGCTAACCCAGACACCAGCTTTTTGTTTTTGTTTTACCATAAACTCCAAGTCCCTGTGCAGTCATGCAACTGCCCTTCTGGTACAAAGTGGTACCAGACACAGTGTAGCAAGACCCTTCTCAGAGGATTAAAATGAGGTTCAGCACACTTGGGTCCCTAAAATTGGGAGTTTTGAAAGCCAGTTGTGTATCTGAGAAAAAGCGCAGGAGCACTGTGCCGCTTGTGAGTGTGTAGAGAGCGTGGACACAGACAGGATGAAGGCAGGGATTTGAAGGAAGCCTGGGATGCAGGACAGGAGATTTTTTACTCTTCTGTGAGGGCTTCCTGAACAGCAACAGCACAGAGTGTGAACTCCCCTTTCTGGGGAAGAGAGCAGTCCAATGCCATTTTTCATCCCCCCCACCCCTCTGCCATCAGCACAGACAGACTTCAGTAAGCAGCACAGAGCACACAGTGGAGGCTTGAAACTTAGCCTTGAGACCAAGCCCTGCCCCTCTGTGCTCTACAAGAGCCTTTTTTAATAGGGTAGGTGTGACTGGGACCCAGAGCAGCAGGCCCCTTACCCAGAAGACCAGCACAAACTCCCTGCATGCACCAGGCCTACTGATTATAGAGTGCTGCAAAGCTTCAGCTCTACTGAAAATAGGACTAGACACAGGCTTTCCTAACACACAAAAGAAACAGACACAGACAAAATGCCAAGACAAAGGAATTCATCCTAAAAGAAAGAACAAGAAGAGATCATGGCCAGAGAGCTAATCAAAATAGATATAAATATGCCTGAACCAGAATTGAAAACAACAATCGTAAGGATACTAGCTAGGCTTGAGAAAAGTATAGGAGAACCAGAAAGACCCATACCACTGAGATAAAAGATAGAAAAACTAGTCAGGCTGAAATATGAACTGCTATAACTGAGATACAAAACTGACTGAACATAATGACCATAAGGAAGGAAGAAGCAGAGGAACAAATAAGCGATATAAAGGTAAAATTATGAAAAATAATGAAGCTGAAAAGAAGAGGGAAAGAAAAATATTGGATGATGAATGTAGACTTATAGAACTCAGTGACTGCCAAAAAGTGTACTAACATTCATATGATAGGAGCTCCAGAAGAAGAGAGGGGAAAAGGAGCAGAAGATGTATTTGAACAAATTATTGCTGAAACTTCCCTAATCTGGGGATAGAAACAGACATCCAAATCCAGGAGGCACAGAGACCTGCCATCAAAATCAATAGGGCTGGCCATCATCAAGACATACCATAGTAAAATTTGCAAATTACAGAGATAAGGAAAGAATCCCAAAAGCAGCAAGGGAAAAGAAGTCCTTAGCCTATAAGGGAAGAAAAATCAGATTAGTAGCAGGTGTCTCCACAGAAACTTGGCAGGCAAGAAGAGAGGGGCATGGTATATTTAACGTACTGAATGGAAAAAAAATATGCAGCCAAGAATATTTTATCCAGCAAGGCTGCCATTAGACTAGAAGGAGAGATAGTTTCCCAGACAAACAAAAAACTAAAGGAGTTTGTGACCACTAATCCAGCCCTGGAAGAAATAGTAAAGGAGACTCTTTGAGTGGAAAAGAAAGACCAAAAGCAACAAACACTAAAAAGGAACAGAGGAAATCTCCAGAAACAATGCCTTTACAGGTAATACAATGGCACTAAATTCATATTTGCCACTAATCACTCTGAATGTAAATAGACTAATTACTCCAATCAAAAGACATAAGGTATCAGAATGGGTTAAAAAAACAAAACCCATCTATATGCTGCCTACAAGAGACTCATTTTTAACCTGAAGACAACTCCAGATAGAAAGTGACAGGATGAGGGCACCCCGGTGGCTCAGTCAGTTAAGTGTTTGACTTCAGCTTAGGTCATGATCTCACAGTTTGTAGGTTCAAACCCCACATTGGTTTCTGTGCTGATAATGTGGAGCCTGGTTGGGATTCTCTTTCTCTCCTTTTCTCTGCCCCTCCCTCACTCATGCTTTTTCTCTGCTCAAAATAAATAAATAAACTTAAAAAAAAAGAAAGAAAGAAAGAATGTGAGGGGATAGAGAACCATCTATCATGATAATGGACATCAAAAGAAAGCCAGAGTAACTGTACTTAGACAAACTAGATTTTAAACCAAAGATTGTAATAAGAAATGAAAAAGGGCACTATATCATAACAAAGGGGTCTATCCAAAAGAAAATCTTATAATGGTAAATATTTATATATATCCCCAAATTGGGAGCACACAATACATAAATCATTTAAAAATGAACATAAAGGAACTCATTGATAATAATACAATAGTATTAGGGAACTTTAACATTCCACTTACAGCAATGACTAGATCATCTAAGCAGAAAATCAACAAGGAAACAGTGGCTTTAAATAACACATTGGCCAGATGGACATAACAGATATATTCAGAACATTTAACTCTAAAGCATCAGAATACACATTCTTTTTTAGTGAACATGAAATATTCTCCAGAATAGATCACATACTAGATCACAAATCAGGCCCCAACAAATACAAAAAGATTGAGATCATGCCATGTATATTTCCAGACCACAACACTATGAAAATTGAAGTCAACCACAAGAAAAAATTTGTAAAGACCACAAATACATGGAGATTAAATAACATCCTACTAAAGAATGAATAGGCTAACCAGTAAATTAAAGAAGAAATTAAAAACTGCATGGAAGGAAATGAAAATGAAACCATGACAGGCAGAACCTTTGGGATGCAGCAATGGTGGTCATAAGAGGGAAGTAAATAACAATACAGGCCAACTGCAAGAAGCAAGAAAAATCTCGAATACACAACCTAACTTTACACCTAAAGAAGCTAGAAAAGGAATGGCAAATAAAAACTCAAGCCAGCAGAAGAAGGGAAATAATAAAAATTAGAGCAGAAATAAATGACATAGAAACAAACAAAAATCAGTAAACATCAACAAAATTAAGAGCTGGTCCCTTGAAAAAAATACTAAAATTGATAAACCCCTAGACAATCCTATAAAAAAGGAAAGAGAAAGGACCCAAATAAATAAAATCACGAATGAAAGAGGAAAGATCAAAACCAACACCACAGAACTACAAACAATTATAAGAGAATATTATAAAAAATTATATGCCAACAAACTGGGAAATCTAGAAGAAATGGATAAATTCCTGAAATATACAAACTATCAAATCTGAAACAGGAAGAAATAGAAAATTTGAACAGACCCATAACCAACAAAGAAATTGAATCAGTAATTGAAAGTCTCCTAACAACTCAAAGTCCCAAGCCAGATGGCTTTCCAGGAGAATGCTGCCAAACATTTAAATAAGAGTTAATACCTATTCTTCTCAAACTATCCCAAACAAACAAAAAAATGGAAGGAAAACTTCCAAACACATTCTACAAATGAACCAAAATGAGACAAAGACCCCACTAAAAAGGAGAATTACAGGCAAATATCCCTGAGGAACGTGAATGCAAAAATTCTTAATAAAATCCTTGGAACTCAAACCCAATACACTAAAAGAATTATTAACCACAATCAAGTGGGATTTATTCCTGGTCCAAAGTGTTGGTTCAATATTCACAAATCAATCAGTGTGATACACCACATAATGAAAGAACAGATAAGAAGATGTGATCCTCTCAATAGATGCAGGAAATGCATTTGACAGTACAGCATTCATTCTTCCTATTTTTTTATTTGAGAGAGAGAGCATGAGCATCCATTCTTCCTATTTTTTTATTTGAGAAAGAGAGCATGAGCAAGGGAGAGGTACGGGGGGGAGAGAGAGAGAGAGAGAGAGAGAGAGAGAGAGAGAGAGAGAATCTTAAGCAGGCTCCATGCTCCAGTGCAGAGTCTGAGGCAGGGCTCAATCTCACAAACATGAGATCATCACCTGAGCTGAAATCCTGGGTGACTCTATCACTTGAGTGGCAAACTATTAATTTTAACTTGGGTCATGATCCCAGGGTTGTGGGATGGGGTCCCATGTTGGGCTCCATGCTGAGCATAGAGACTTTGGCTCAGGTCATGATCTCAGAGTTCATGAGCTCCAGCCCTATGTTGAGCTCTGTGCTGATAGCATGGAGCCTGCTTTAGATTCTCTCTCTCCCTCTCTTTCTTTCCCTCCCCTGCTTGTGCTCTTCCTCTCTCCCTTCCTCTCTCCCTCCCTCTCTCTCTCTCTCTAAGTAAATAAATACACATTTTAAAAATGAGAGGAGGACACTTGTCTTGACAACTGGGTGTTGTATATATATGATGAATCATTGAATTCTACTTCTGAAACTAATATTACACTGTAAGTTAACTAACTAGAATTTAAATAAAAATTTAGAAAAATAGAGGGAAAAATATACATTGTAAAAAAATTAAGAAGGAACACAAAAATAACTTCAGTGCATAGCTTTACTCTAAAAAAATATTTATAGGACAAGAAAGACTGAGTTTGGCCCTGGAAAGGTGATTATTTTGCAACTTCTCCTGTTGTGTTTAGATGTCAAATGACTGATTTGATTAGATTGCATATCAACTCATTAAAATGGAACGTAGTGATTTCACTTGTGTGGAAGTTCAGAAACAAAACAGATGAACATAGGGGAAGGGGAAAAATAACAGAGAGGGAAGCAAACAAGAAGAGACTCTTAATCATAGAGAACGACTGAGGATTGCTGGAAGGAGATGAGTGGGGATGGGATAAATGGGTGATGGGGATTAAGGAGGACACTTATAATGAGCACTGGGTGTTGGATGTAAGTGATGAATCACTAAATTCTACTCCTGAAACTAATATTACAGTGTATGTTAACTAACTGGAATTTAAATGAGAACTTGAAACTAGAAAAAATAAAGAATAAATAAATAAAATGGAAAAAATTAAACATAAAACTGTAAAATTATGTTGTATTGAGGCAGAAATATAATGAATTTTTTTCAAATTATGCATTGATGTAAAAATAAAACTTAAACATATGAGCTATTCATTTATTCTGCTTACAAAATAAATTTGATGTATTGAACATGAGGAAGCAGCTTATACCTCTCTATTACTTCCTCTCCTTCTGAACCACAATTCTAATGATATATTTCTGTTCATTGACAATAGAAATGAATTAGATCCAGAACCACCTCCCATGAATGATTTTCACATATATATTGAATTATCTTAAGGGTACATTTTTATTAATAATCTGCCTTGTAGGAAGAAGTGTTGAGGGAGTCATAATACCCACCCAGATGAGTCTAATCTCATGTATTATCATGATGTATAAGATCTCATGTATTATCATGATGTATAAGCTTTCCTAGCCTCAGACCAGGGTCTCTTCCCAATTTTATTTTCTGAATATTTCACAAACTCTCATGCAACACCTGACAACTTGTTCCCAGAAGGCTCCATGAACCTTCAACTTGTGTTTTCATCCTTGCTCTTCTTTCCAATAAATGTTCTCCATCTGGGTTGGAGTCTTAATTCTTTAGAGTTCCACTTGATGCCATCTCCTTTTCATCTTTCCCTGATTTTCTCTTCCTGCTTAAGTGAATCATTTGCTCTCATTTGTGTTCTAAGTACACTTACAACATGGCATGATAGCGATCTCCCTGGTCTTCTTGAACTATCCTATTGCTTTGTTGAGGAATAATTTGGTTTTCATGTTTGCATTCCCAGAACCTAGTTCTATGCTTCGCACATTGTAGGTACTCAGTTGTTTTGGTGTTAAGTGGGACTGAATAACTTCAGGAATCTAAATTATTGCTCACAGCTTCAAAGCTGAGGGAAACAGGCGTGAATTTAAATCCTAACTGTCACTTATTACTTCTGAACTTTACAAAAGCTCCTTGAGCTCTTTATGCCTCTTTTCCCTAACCTATAAATTAGGGTTTATAAATCTTTCTTGAGGGTTATTGTAAGGATTTATCAGAAATACCTATCTTGGTGCTTAGTACACTGCTGCTGCTCTTTAAAATTACATTGTCCGATAATAGTGCAGTGTCTCCTGAGGAAAGAAACCAGGGATAGGCAATGAATGACAATGTGTCAGAGTATGTTCTTCATGGATTCCTGTTTCTGAAAACAAGGGGGTTCCTAAGCAGGGGCAGCCACTCAGGCCTGACATCTATCTGTGTTCACTAACCTGGGGGATTTGGCTTCTGCAGGGTTAAAGTCACTGGGAATAACTCATGGCAACTAGGAGGTAGAGGTAAAAGTCATAAGTGAGTTGAATTATAGTGAGGTTATATAATTAAATTTAGTGATTGTAGACATTAAGTCTATGGAACTCTTAAAACAGAGTCCTCAAAGTAAGATTTTATAAACTCATTTTTTATAAATTATTTAAGTATAAATATATCATAGAATCCTGTTATTAAAATCAATGTGACTTTTGATTAGAACTGGAACTTTTTTTTTTACATATAGGTTTTATGACATAGACTCTCAACATCTCTTGTTTGAGCAATTTTAAAACTGTTTTTTTTTAATGTTTGTTTATTTTTGAAAGAGAGGGAGACAGAGCATAAGCTGGGGAGGGCAGAGAGGGAGATGCAGAATCTGAAGCAGGCTCCAGGCTCTGAGCTGTCATCACAGAGCCTGATGTGGGACTTGAACTCATGAACAGTGAGATCATGACCTGAGCTGAAGTCAGATGCTTTACTGGCTGAGCCACCCAGGCACTCCTTAAAAGTGTTTTAGCAAGTCTCCTTGTCTCCAATCTCTTTCTGTTAGTTATAGTAAATAACCTAAAAAACTGCAAACCCTTTGGTGTGACATATATTTTGTGATCTCTCCATCTTATTCTCTTACACATTGTACCTAATACCTTAAACCCTAGTAATACCATACAGCTTTTGTTCTCTGACCTCATCAAGTTTTTTCAAGCTTCTGTAACTATGTACATGGTATCTCTTCTTGCTAGAAACCTGGCCAGACATTTCTTTTCTTGGATTAATTACTACTGATTTTTTTAAGTTTATTTATATATTTTGAGAGGGAGAAATGGAGGAGGGGGGAGGGGCAGAAAGAGGAAGGAGAGAGAGAATTTCAAGCAGGCTCTGCACTGAGCACAGAGCCTGACTCAGGGCTCGAACCCACAAATCATGAGATCATGTCATGAACTGAAACCAAGCATCAGACTCTCCACTGACTGAGCCACCTAAACACCACTGAGTCTTTATAGTTCAGTTCAGTTGTCCCTTCAGAAGCCTCCCTTGATCCTTATGTGTTCCAGAGAATCCTGGGAAATCTTTACCATAGCACTTACATTACTAGATTGATAACATCTATCTACGTTACTGTCTATCTCACTAGCTCTTATGTTGCTCAATTCTAGGAATACTGCTTATGCTTTGTTAACCTAGAATCTAGAATAATGCTTGGTGAACAGTAAGTCAATCACAGAACCGGCTGGTCATCTCTGTGTCCTGAATAATGTAACCTCTGAGGTAAAACAATTACCCACTTTAGTCCTCAAATTATAACATATTCTCCAGTTTTAGTTTGACTTCTTGTATTGTTTGCTATGGTTACAGCAGATTTGCTAGCTTATTTTCTTTTAAAAACAGTGTGTTCACTTCACATGTCTCATACATTTTTCAGATTTCTCTGAATGTTCAGTCTATTATGTCTTGGCATTTAAAAAAGAGGAAGTTAAAATTGTTTGTGGCACTGTGATACAAGCTATAATCCTAGTGGTGAGTGGTGATGCCTTAAAGATGCAGGCATCGGGGAGAATGATAGCCAGTTTCTACAGAAAGATTTAATGTTCTAAAAGGTTGTAAATTAGAAAAAAAATGGCTAAAAAATTTTATGTTCTGTGCTTTTCATTTAGTATTTACTTTTAAGTACTCAATTTTCTTTGAATGTCATCTCTGCATTTTTTAAAAAAGGCTGCATAGGAAAGCTCACTGAGCAAACTTTGTAAGACGTAAAAGCATTTATACATTGATGGAATGCCTACTACATCTTACTTTGCTCTCGTCCATATCAGCAGAGGCCTCCATAGTGGCTTTGCTCATGACTGGACTTATTAGCCTTGGATGATCACCAAGGTCCATGGAAGCATACAGACTCCAGGAGGAAGAGCAGGAAAAAGCTGGTCATATAGTTTGGTGGGCAGAAGAGCCCTGGCAGTAGACATTTCTGGAAGCAGGACCTGATAGCTGAGAAAAAGAGCATGTATGAACACACCTGAGATTCTCCATGGTGGGCATTTGCAGGGGATCAGGGCTACTAAAATAACAGGTAGGAGTTTAAGACAGAAAAATACTTATTGTGGTCCTTATGATTTCATTTTTAGCAATGAAAAAATCATGAATGGTGGTGATTTTTGTTATTCTAACTCATTGGCATCAGCTTTCATCATTCTAGCACAACATTGGAGCCAGACTGCCTATGTTCAAATCCAGATGTATGACCTTGGGCAAGTTACTGTATGACCTTAGGCAAGTTTCTGTATAACATTGGGTAGGTTATTTAAACTCTGACCCAGTGCCCTCATCTATAAATTGGGAATGATAAAAGGACCAACCACATAAAGCCGTTGTGAGAATTACATGATATTTTATATGTGAAATGCTCTGAAGTAAGCCTGGCATGCAGTGTTACATAGTCACTGTTATTAGTACTGTTATCATTTATTCTACAGAAATCTCCAGGAAGTTTCTCTATTCTGCAAATAGATCTTTTCTTCAGGAAAGTCATATCACAGGATAGAACATCCTAGAATATGTAAGACATTAAAAGTTCATATTCTCATTAAATGTAGTTTATAACAATTTTTAAGTTTATTTCGAGAAAGAGGGAGAGAGAGAGAGAGAGAGAGAGAGAGAGAGAGAGAGAGAGAGCATGTGCACAGGTGGGGGAAGGGGAGAGAGAAAGAGAGGGAGAGATAGAAAATACCAAGCAGGCTCCACTCCATCAATGCAGAGCCCAACACGGAACTTGAACCCACAAACCATGAGATCATGACCTCAGCCGAAATCAAGAGTCAGATGCCTAACTGACTGAGCCACCCAGGTGCCCCTAAATGTAATTTGTAACATGTGATATTGTTTTTGTGTATGCCAAATTTATTTAAATGGTTTGTCCTAGCATAAATATAAACCCTATAGACACCTTTATCAAAATACAACCATAAACACTAGAAGCCTGGGATTTTTTTTAATGTAAAACAAAAGCATTGTTTCCATTATAGAAAAGTTTCAATATTGATTAGGCAGTTTACTATTTGTTCTTAAAATGCATGTATATTGAATTCCTAGAAATTGAATATATAGTTAACATTGTTTTCATCATTTGTTTCCTATATTAGAAGGCTAGAGTATAAAATTCTAGGCAGTGATGTGATGAATCTACTTAAACTAAAGATTATGTGTTTCATTATCATTTCCTTCCCCAGTCCTTACAATGTTCAGAGAATCAATCACTGAAATATCATATTAGTCTCATTTTGTTATCCAAATTAGTGTTCTCATATTTTTAAACTATATATGTTTGCTGAATAATTTAAGTAGTATTTTAAAAGACAAAGAAAATTGTAAATCTAACTTAAATTGCCATAACACAAAAACATAAATGCTATAAACAAATTGCTATAACCACCTATGCATATATGTTCATAATTTCAATAAATGAATTCATGCTACATCTGTACATGCCAATATACAAATGCACATCACATTTTAATTGTAATTTATTAAAGTAATGTCATTACTTTAAAATTAATTTTTAGTGACTCATGTATACTTTAAAATCCGGGCCCTCTGCTAAGTTACATATATCCACATTTAAAATATTATTATTGATTTAAAATGTATTTTGTGAAGTAAAATATTAATTTATACCTACAATTATCATATTTCTTGATCAAAAGTATACTCATAGCTGACTTATAACTGTTTTGCAGAACAGAGAATCTAGTTATGTTTCAAAAATTACCATATCTAGAATAATTTTTTGCCTTACCAAAAGAAAAGACACAGTAGCTAAAATTGAATACATACTTTACATAACATGTAGTAGCATCTAATGTCCTGGATAATTAATTCATGATATCATTGAGTCATATGTGTTCTAACATACAATGTTCAATACATATAAATAATTCTAGAGCAAAACTATAAGAAATAAAAACTTTACTCAGTGAAAGTTGGAGAATTTTGAAGTTCTTCCATTTTGGGATAATTAACCTTTCCCAGTTTTCAACAACAACAAAAAATCTTTGAAGAAAAGTTATCTGACCTGAGTTATTTGTTCAAAGAAGAAAAAATTAGACTGTGAATGTGACCAACCCCTTCACCCAGATTGAGAGTCCCAGGAACTCATATCTGGGTTTTCCTGTGCAGATGCTAAAAGACTCCGGTTCAAGCCTTTGTAATGTTAGGATGTACTCTCTGCATAAATCTATTTAAACCTATTTGCCTAATCTATGAATTAAGCTAGGTCATAAGAAATTGACAGAGTAAGTGAGACTCGGGTTGCAACTACGTTTCTATTATTCTCTGCATAAGTTAGCTTAAAATCAAACTTTTTGTTTGCAAGTCTCAGGAAATAACATTTAAAATTGAATTGAAATTGATGTTCTAAGTTAGAAAATTAGAAACATCATTTCTAATTAAGATGTCAAATTCTATGTGTCCTCTAAGTCCTCTAGTGTCACAGATTTATTTTAGTAAAACAACACTAACAACAAACACAAAAACCTTTACTGACCCCTCCTACATAGCAGGAAACCTAGCAACTAATTCCCCCTTCAAAACACACACACACACACGCACACACACACACACACACACACACGCTATCTCATAAACCATTGTCTTTAAGGAAAATTTATTTCTCCCAGTTATGTCTTATTTTGCTTCTTGCCCTCTGAATTAGCATTCTTAACTTTTTGTCTAACAGCTAACTAACTGCTCTCTTTCCTGACCTTCTGTCTATTCCAACATACATCATAGTTGTCTACTCTTTTACTTTACCCTGGAAAAACAATCACTTCTTGACCATGTCTCTATCTGAATTGTATTAAAGATTAGAGGAAATTGAGAAGAGCTTTGCCATAACGCTGCAAGTGAACAATTGAAAATGCAATATGAGTTTTTCCCTTTTGTACAGATTTTTTCTCTCTACGGTTTCCCTTTGAAACCTGTCACCTAATCATCTCGGTGGAATTATTGCCCTATCTTTTATGTCATTTGCTTGTTTTTCCATTTATCTCTATATATTTCTTTCCAAAACCCATAGAAATATGAAATCTCTCAGTGTCTTCAGGTAAAGTATTTTGTTACTTTTCCTCCCTGCAGCCCATTCTAGGAATGCAAAGGAAAGGAGAGGTGGTAGAGGACATTTCTGCTTTCACCCCATAGAATCTACCAAAGTGTCTTCTCAGTAAACACTGTTCTTTTACTAAACAGAATTTTAATTCCATATTTTAAAATATTTTCTTACGACACATTGGTTTGTTTATTTTAGCTAAATTTTATATATGTTTTTAAATCATCAAACTGTTTCCATTATCTAATTAATACCACTAGCGTTTGTATTTTTAATGGATTTTAACTTAACAATTGTTAAGTAAAAGTACATCATCGATACTATATGTCAACATTGATACCTCAATTAAAGATTAACAAAAATCGCTGATCTACACCTTAACCTTGGTTTAGTTTTGTTGAAGCATTTGTTTAGGCTTATATAAACATTAGTATTTAAAATGACATCTTCCTAAAATATGCCGGCCGACCAGCAGTCATATATTCAAAGTAAAATACAGGTTTCAGTGTTTTCATTATCATGTGTTCAAATTCTTTTTTAAAAATGATATTTTAACAAAAGTTACTTTATTCTGAAATGTTTCATTTCTCTTAAAATCTGTGTTTCACGTTTACCTTTTTGCTGTATAAATTATTTTTTGAGTTTATTTATTTTAAGAGCGAGAGAGAGCAAGTGTTGGTGGAGCGGGGGGTAGGGGGACACTTAGTTAACAAAGCCCAACCTGGGGCTCAATCTCATGAACTGTGAGATGGCACCTGAGCTGAAATCAAGAGTCAAATGCTTAACCAACTGAGCCACCCAGACACTCCTGCTGTATGAACTCTTTTAGGTCACTAGTGATTCCTCCTGATAGAGAACTGAGTCAGGCATAGACAAAGGGTTAGCAGGTAACTCAGCAAAAGCAAATACAAGTCAGACTCACCATTGCATGGTATAAGATCCTGGGGCTATTATACCTACCCGTTAGTCTTGTTTTCATCATACATAAACTGGGGCTGATAATGCTCACATGAGGATTAATATTGCCAGGGCTGAGATAACTTGAGCCAACTGCTCATTTGCAGCAATCAATAAATGTTAATGTCTTTCCCTTCCTCATTATGTCTTCTCCACCCAAATTTTAGTTTGAAGTTTTTCAAGTTAAAATGCTTCTCTTTGCAAAATATCCTTTTTCTTTGGATACCTGAAACATATGATTATTTCCAAATGGGCTTTCCCTGCTGTGCTAACAATGTATCAAGTGCACAGACTATCACTCCCATTTGGAGTTCAAGACAAAGTAGAATTAACCACAGGGGCAGATCCTGCTGGCACTAATGGGAGGGACAGCAGGTCTCCATATATTGTTCCTCTTATTATGGAAGCCATGGCTGCATTATGAGTTTTGCAAGGCATCTGTGGAGCTCCTAGGATGTGACACCTACAATGTCATGCTTGCTTTTTCAGAAAATATTTTCTAAAAATGCATAAAGCTAAAAGTTTTGAGGACTATTATTTTACTTTATTTTGTTCTCAGCAAGACAGTTTCATTATGTAGCCAGGAAATAAAAAACAAGAAAGAAAACAAAAAAAATGTATGACTTTAGGATGTAGTAGAACTAGTCTAATATTAAGAATCCCTCTCATCTTTTCCTTTTTTTGAAATCTGTATTATTCTTTCTCTCTCAGATTCTCTTATTTCCTCTCTTTATGTGGTCATCTTTTTGAGTAACATATCTTCTCTTTTTTAAATGTTTTTATTTTTTTTTTTTGAGAGATCAAGAGACAGAGCAAGAGCTGAGGAGGGACAGAGAGAGAGGGAGACACAGAATCTGAAGCAGGATCCAGACTCTGAGCTGTCAGCACAGAGCCTGACATGGGGCTCAAACTTGGGAATGGTGAGATCATGACCTGAGCTAAAGTCAGACGCTCAACCGACTGAGCCACCCAGGTGCCCTCCTCCCCATGAGTAGTAATGTATCTTTTAACAAATATGCAAAACTTCTTAGATATTAAATATACAAATTTCTTATCTAACCCTAAAGAATCCATAATACCATCTTGGCCTCCAAGTTGTCCTTACTTAATTTGGTCATGGACCATCCCAGCTCAAGTTATTAGAGGGAGAATGACTAACTCCTTCTTTTGAGAGAAAATAACCTTTACTAAATAGGTAAAACAAGCTTCAAGTTCCTTTGACTTTTAAAATGTTTATTATATCTTTTAAATTTTGATATTATGTGATAATAAAATAGTAGTTATAAACTTTTAATTTGTTGTGTTATGTTTATAATATCTAATAGTAAAAACAAAGAATAAGAACGATTGCATAAGACATTATAATTGAATGAAATTAAATCTGAATAACAGTCAGAAAATATTAAATAACTTATATCTAAGCTCTAGAAAATTTATCTTCTTAAAAAGCTCAAGAACACTTCCACATATTCAACAGAACAGGGACCCTAGAAATGAGTAGCTAATATCTTTGCTTTGAAAGGAAGATACTCAGAATATGCACCTTTTTAACCTCCCACTGGTCAGCATTGTGGAACAACTTGGCCTCTGTCCCCATTACTCAACTGGAACTGCTCTCCCCTGTATCCTTCATCTTGTCATTCACAATCTTGTGTGGCACCGTTTCAAATCTTCCATGCCATATTACCTGTGCACTGGTTGCTGCTCTTTTTTATTAAGGATTTTACTTATTTTACCTGGAAAATATCATCCTAACTAGCCTCTTTGCTTTGTTTTAGTCCTATCCCTCCTTCATTCTCTACCTCATTGTCATACCCGGTTTTTAAATGCACATCTGATCCCCTAGTCTTCACTGACTTCCCCATCAGCTTAAAAAAAAAGTTTATTTATTTTGGAGAGAGAGAGAGAGAGTGCACACAAGGGATAGGCAGAGGGAGAGAATTCCAAGCAGGCTCTATGCTGTCAGCATGAAGCCCAACACAGAGCTTAATCTCAGGAACCATGAGATCAGACCTGAGTCAAAATCAAGAGTTGATCAGTTAATGGACTTAGCCACTCCGGGAGCCTCCCCCCTCAGCTTTTATAAACATTCAGAATCCTTAGCATACATAGAGGCATCTTCATAATATGACCTTGGCCTTGCCTTTCTATAATCGCCACAAATAACAGTCCCTCACCCTACTCCACAGCATACACCAATTTACACAGCATACACCAGCTATACCACATAGCTTGTGATTTTTTCTAAAGTGTAATATTACATGGTTCTATATGTAATTAATTTTCCTGGACTATAAAATCCATTGCTCCCTTCTTTTACCTGCTGACACCTATTGAGTGTTAATGAATTAAGCATTATTTTGAAAGACTGCACTGACTCCCTTAACTGGAAACATTTTGCTCACCATTGTGTGCCCATCATAGTCTTCTTTAGGGATCTAAATTATTATAACACTTATATACACCATAATGAACAAAAGCTGTCTTTCTTTTGCATCTCCAACATAATGGTGTTAATAGAAAAGATCTTATTTTCTATGTATTAGTGTTTCTGAGTGTACATAATACCCACAGTCACTCCATAAATAATTGCTGAATGAATGGATTTGTGGATCTTTTTCATTTTTCTAATTTTTTAATTTTAATCCTATGAATAGATTTATGTTTTACACTTTATGGTTAACATGGTTTTTGCTGATCATAATAGGCAGATATTTGTACTTCTGGGTACATCATTTCTTCTTCCCATTGCAAACTAAACCATAACTTCATGTAGAATTGACAGTGTTGACATATTCTAGAGTATTTAAAATTATTCTTTAGAATATTACTGTAAGAAATGCATTAAATTTAGCACAGATACTTAGCAAGGATTATAAGTATTAAGCCTCTAGAAAAAAAAGTGTGCATTTTGGGTACTTCAAATGTTTTTCCACCCAACTAAATAGTGCATACCACCAAAACATGGTTCAAGATTGGAAACAATAAATGATATGTAAAACCCCCAAAATTTGGTTACATTTTATTCATTCATTTATAGAACAAATATTTTTTAAACACTTGTTTGTGCTAGTTACTCTTTTAGGCATTGGGGATATGGCAATGAACAAAGCAGTTAAAGATCCTGACTTCATAGAACTTGTAGAGGTGAGATTAGAACAGATATATAATGTAATATCAAGTAGTGAAAATACATATACATGTTCTTCATGCCTCATCCATAACCCAAGAACAGTTATCATTTTCATACACATAGTCCTGGCTTCTGACTGCTAGTACCTGAATTCTTTCCCTGAGAACTTTTACCAGGCACCATAGACCACTCCATTCTTGAATATGAGAAGCCCCAAAGTTCCAAGCGTAAATGCCCTTTGGAAACTGCTATCAACAAATGCTTAAGGGGATTTATTGGATAAATGGTTTAGGGTATAGGTTCCTTGCTTTATGGTTACAGGAGCTCTGAGGTTTGTATTCTGCACTCATTTCCAGAGTTTCTAGCATAAGCAAGCTTCCTTTTCTTCTGTAGTAACCATTCAAAATATAATCTTTACTGGCTTTCATTTCTCTGCTTTTAACCTGAGGCTATATATTAAAAGAGGGCTTCTGGTAGGCAACATATAGTTAGTCTTTTTTTTTTTTAACTACTCTGCCATTCTGTGTCTTTTTATTGGTGTACTTAGACCGTTCACATTAAAAGCGATTGTTGCTACAGTTGTAATAATTACCATTTTTGTAATTACTTCAATTTGTTGAATTTGTTATTTGTTTCTCCCCCTAATTTTTTCTACCTTCTCTGTTTCTAACTGAATAATTTATGATTCAAATTTATCACCTCTCTTAGAGTGTAGATTACACTCCTTTTTAATACTTTTTTAGTGGTTGATCTAGAATTTACAACATAGGTACTTATTAATCTAAGTCCACTTTCATTGAGCCCTGTACCATTTCACATACAGTACAGGTATCTTTTACCAAAGCATTCCTAATTCTTCCCCCAGTCCTTTCTGACATTGTTGTGATTCATTTTACTTATCTATATACAGTAATCGACCAATTCATTTTTAGTATTATTGTTTCAAATAGTTAACTTTTGGATCAATTAAAAACATATGTATAGGGGCGCCTGGGTGGCTCAGTCGGTTTAGCGTCGGACTTCAGCTCAGGTCATGATCTCGCGGTTTGTGGGTTAAAGCCCTGTGTCGGGTTCTGTGCTGACAGCTCAGAGCCTGGAGCCTGTTTCAGATTCTATCTCTCTCTCTCTCTCTCCGCCCCTTCCCCGCTTGTGCTCTGTCTCTCTCTGTCTCAAAAATAAATAAACATTAAAAATTTTTTTAAAAAACATATGTATATATGTATAGACAGATAGAGATATACCTTAATTGATATACCTTAATTAATTTTTTCTCCAACACTTTTCCTATATAATTTTCTCTCTGAAGAACTTTTAACATTTCTTGCAGGTCACATGTGTTGGCAATGAATTTACTCAGTTTTTGTTTATCTGAGTCTAGTTCTGCTACACTTTTGAGGGATAATTTTGCCAGATATAGAGCTCTAGGTTGATGTGGTTATTGTTTTGTTTTGTTTTTCTTTCAACATTTAAAAAATTTCAAATTACCATTTCACTCTCTTCTGACTTGCATGGTTTCTGATGAAAAGTTGATCATAATTATTATCCATGTTTCTCTGGAAGTAAGGCATTTTTCCCCTGTTTTGAAATATGAATTCAAGATTTTCTCTGTCTTAAGTTTTTGCTTTATAAATATGATATGTCTAGGCTATTGTTGCTGTTGTATTGTTATTTATATTCTTTTGGTGTTCTCTTAGCTTCCTAAATCTGTAGTTTGGTGTGTGTTATTCACTGGAAAAATTTTCAGCCATGATTACTTCAGATATTCTTTCTGTTCCATTATTTCTCTTCTCCTGGTACTCCAAATACATATATGTTACACTGTTAGATGTTATCCTACAGTTCTTGGATGTTCTTCTGTTCTGTTTTCTTCCTTCTTGCGTTCCTTTCTGCATTTCAATTTGGTAAAGATTCGATTGACACATCATTGTTCATTTTAGTTAAGTTTTTTTTGATTTATATCATTTTCATATGATTCTTTTTTAAAGTTTTCATTTCTTTGTTTACCTGACCCACCTATTCTTGCATGTTCCCTATTTTTCTTATTAGAGACTTTAACACATTTATCATAATTGCTTTAAATCCCCTCTCTGATAACACCAACATCCACATAATATCTAAATTCTGAACTTTGTTCTTGTGCTTATCTTTTCTCTTCAGACTGTTTCTTTTTCTTACCTTTTACAACACTTTGTAATTTTTTGATAAAAGCTGAACATGTATCACATAATAGGAACTGAGGTCCTCTAGTGTCCTTGATTGTGTGCGCCTTTTTAGCTTTGTGTTACCCTATGTACATCTCCTCAGAGAAAGTGTGTATTGTACAACTCCTTCAGCTCTAATCCACTATGATACTGGAACCCTATAGTTATGTCAGGAAGGGGGGAGGAGGGAGGATTCTATAACCTGTCAATATTCATCGTTTAATATGTCTCTGTATCAGGGCTATGAACGCCATATGTGTTTCTCCTGTGATATAGCTCCTTTATCTCTCTGTCACCAAGCCCCTACTCCATTTTTTGGCTATAAAATCCCCAGTCTACTTTTGTGAGGCCATGACTCTTGAGCATATTGACCCCACAACTTTAATGAGGCAGGAAGACTGCAAAGAAAGTAAATTCCTTTTTCTGGTTAGAGTAATATCTTTGTTTGTTTTTTTTTTCAACTTTATACTTTATTGTCAGGTTGGATTCCAAATAACACCCAGTGCTCTTCCCCACAAGTGACCTCCACCAAGATCATCACCCTCCATTACCTTTCCCCCTTCCCCTTCCCCCCTCAGTTTGTTTTCAGGATTCAAGAGTCTCTCGTGTTTTGTCTCCCTCCCTCTCCCTAACTCTATTCCTCCTTCCCCTCCCCATGGTCTTCTGTTGGGTTTCTCCTGTTAAACCTATGAGTGCAAACATATGGTATCTGTCCTTCTCC
>CM053578.1:60204194-60380794 GCA_028646485.1 Cryptoprocta ferox
TCTTGTCAGTTTTAAAAGCTCGTTATGTACTGGGCACCTGTTAGTATTGCTCTGTTAAAGGAGGCTCATTGACTGTCCAGGACCTGTCGTTTCAGAAAGTGTTCTTTTAATGGTGTCCCTCGGTTTCTCTTGTTGTGCCTCTGATTATTTTATTTCCCTGGTCAATTATATGGGACTCTCCACCCCGTGTAGTTTGGCTTGTTTCTTGAGGTAGCCCTGAAAAGGAAACAGACTAGCATACAGGGAACAAAAGCACGCAAACGCACAGGCAAATCAAGTAAACAAGCAAGGCAAAAGGGGAAAGAAGTAAAGAAAAGGAAAGGAAAGGAAAGAAAAGAAAGAAGAGAAGAGAGAAGAAAAAGAAACAAAAACAAAAAGAAAAAAAAACAAGGTGGGGACAGGGACAGCAAAAGTCTGTGGGCAGTCCAAAAGCATATAACCAGTCAAGAGGAGAGATAAGAATATGCTACAGGATATATGTCTGGATGGCAGCAGAAAAGGAGAAGCAAAGAGAAAAGGAAAGAAGAGAAAAAAAAAAAAAGACAACTCCCCTGTGTGGATGGGCGTGGTCTGGCTTCAGGTCAGGTCTCGGGGCTGCTCTCTCCGAGGCCCCGCCTTGGTGGTTGTGGTGAGAAGTATGGCGCCGCCTCAAAGCTTTGCTGGAACCAAGCGTTGCAACCGCCCTTCTGAGTCCGATCTCCCTGTGCCGCGGGCGAGCCAAACTGTATTCTCCAAGCTCCGCCTCGCTTCCAAATCCCAGTCCGTGCAGTTCAACATCGTCACCGGGGATGAGATGAGTTCCCGCTGGTGGCCGGCCTCCTGGCCCAGCTTGCACCGCCCTTTTCTCAGAGCTGCCGCCACCGCTGCCGCTTTTCAAGGCACCTTTCTTGCCGCCGCCGCCGCCGCCGCCGCCGCCGCCGCTGCTGCTCCCAGTGCGGCTTGGAGTGGATGCCTCTGCCGCTGCGCCCAAGGAAGAATTCGCCGGCCAGATGGGATGGATTTCTCTCCTGGCGCCCGGCAGTTATATATGGGGAGACGGGCGAGTTTTTCTTCACTTAGAGATGGTTCTAGGTGCGTTTTCTGTCTCTCTTTCTCTTCCCTTGGTCTCTCCGGGGCACAGCGTGCTCTCCCTGTGTTGGGCTCGGGGGCTCCTTTCCCCTTTACCACCGGGACCCGCCCGTCCCCTAATTTCCCAGATCACAGTCACTCACTCAGGCATCTTCGAGGTTGTCTTCTTTCTGGCGTCTGTTTCTTCTTTCCCCCACTTGCAAGTCCAAGTTTTATCCCTTCAGTCCTTCTCAGTTCAATCCATACGGGTGTGCGTGGATTACAGAGCTCCCTGCTTCTCCGCCATCCTTCCTGCTCCTCCTAGAGTAACATCTTTGAATTGTGACATGGAAATACCTTATCCCTTGGGAGTGCGTTTTAGTTATAGATAAGGCTCCTGGCTTATTTCACAGTAGTTTTAATTTCAAACCCCCTTTTGGGGACACAAGGGACCTCCACATATTATCCTCATGAGAACCTGGTGGAAATCATGAAAAGAAAAGCTACAGAAGTGTTTGGGGGACCCTCTAAGATTTCAGCCACCAGGAGTTTCTGTCTCATATACTAGACCATAATCAGACCAGAGAATTCATCAGTAAACATTTGAGAGTTCCTACCAGTTCATGGCTCCATCAATTTCGGATACAAGTAAGCAGCTATTTGTCACTACATCCCTGGATGTGCTTGTCTCTCCAGATTTTGAAGTGGTGTTTTACCCTATGACCTCGGTTCTCTCAGTTTTGAGAAAAAGAATTGATTTTCATTTTTCGTAGATAGTTCTTGTCATAAGGATAGGAGCAATGACTTCCAACCTCTGTACATGTTCAGAGCTGAAACCAGAAATCTTTTTCCCCTTCCTACCCTCTTACATTTTGCCACTCTTCTACCAGTATTTCCTGAGATCTCAGATAAACCACTTAATCTCAGCTCCTTGTCTCACTGTTTCTGAGAGACCTCAAACTAGGATAACCAGTGAGACAGTTTACTAGAGAAACTGTCTTTCCCCAAGTTACTGTTAACAACTGAGACAGTAACAGATATGCATCAGATCGTTACACCCCTTTCCAGTACCTTTCAGAGAAAATTGCTGCTGCCTATAAAGTTAAGAGATGTCTAAACTGAAAAAAGTACCTAAATTATTACTATTCATATTCTATACTGGACTCTTTGCAGAATTTATTTATATACAATTTCCATGTTGGAATCATTAATCTCTGTATGTGGTTTTATAAATATGAACTAGAATTCTAGGCACCTCAGCTAGCATTCAGCTTCAGAAAACCTGATATACTTTTTTTGTAATTTGACTTGAAAATGAGATCCCCCACTGCCTTGCTTTATGCACAGGAAGAGTGCAGAGTAGTGTTAAACTTCAGCCAATTATTAGAACATGCTGTCCCTCAGATCTTTCCAAACATGAAGGGAAAAGTGGAATTCCATTTTCTATTACCTTCTCAAGTTGGACTAAATACTGGCTTAAATTAACTAGAGCATCTAACAAGCCCTCGTCACAGGCTAGGGCTTCCTCTAGGACCCATGGTTAAAAACAGAAACAGATGGAGTGCCTGGGTGGCTCAGTTGCTTAAGCGTCCGGCTTCGGCTCAGGTCATGATCTCACGGTTCATGGGTTCCAGCCCTGCGTCGGGCACTGTGCTGACAGCTAGCTCAGAGCCTGGAGACTGTCTTCCGATTCTGTGTCTCCCTCTCTCTCTGACCTTCCCCTGCTCGTGCTGTCCCTCTCTCTCAAAAATAAATAAAACATTAAAAAATAATTAAAAAAAACAAAAAACAAACAGATGCCTCAAAGACGCAAGCCAATTGATGCGGACAAAACCATATTCTAATACCTAAAGCTTGGGAATCCATTCTCTTTACATGAATAGGTTCTATGTTTAGAAACTCTGCTGATTATCCAGTGGTTGTTATCAGCTAAACTACAGAAAAAAAAAAAATAGGTAAAACCTGATGAATAAATACTCTTGCTTTGAAACTAACTCTGAAAGGAGTTACCAATTTTGAGAAACAACTTTACTTTCTCCAATTCTTGTAAATGTGGACATAAGATATACTTTGTCCTTTCTGTTGGGTTGTACCCAATTTTGTTCACCAGAGTTATCCATAGAAATATGCTATTCAATACTCAATTTCTTTTCTGTATTCTACCTCGGGCTTTACCTTTCATGGTGGTATAGATAAGAGTGCATTTCTGTGGAATCCTTTAAAAAAAAACCCTCACATTCAAGTGCATATGTTTTATTATAATTCCTTTCAATACATCTGTGACTTTTGATAAAATTGTAACTTTCTGACTCAACTTTTAGCTGTCCCTTCTTTATGCTTCAAAATTATCTTGTTATCCATTTTTCAGCCCTTGAAATAATAGAACCTGGCCTTTATGAAGAGAATGACATATATTTTTGAGACAGTGACACAGATTTTGTCACCCAGAAATGGTTGCCCTCCTGTCTAATAGGGAAGGGATTTAAATCAGAAAAAGACTAGCATCAGTTTTGCTGCATGCCTTCTTTTGTGCTCAGTCTCTCCTTATTTTTAATATAGCTTTCAGACTCCAATACCCATAAGTGCTCTATAACTGTTTTCTTACTGAATAAACTTTCTTTTATTCACATTGAAGGGGAAGATAAAAGAGGGAAAGCCATAAAAATAATGCAACTGTACTATTAGTGACAACATGGATGGATCTTGAAGGTACTATGCTAAGTGAATTAAGCCAGATGGAGAAAGACAAATACTATATGATTTAACTCATGTGGAATCTATGATAAATGAACAAACAAACTAAAACAAAAACAAATTCACAAAATTCACAGGTATAGAGAACAGACTAATAGTAACCAGAGGAGAAGGGAGTGTGCAAAATGAGTGAAGGAGGCCAGCTGTATGGAAATAGATAGTAACTGGACTTGTGGTGCTCACTCTGTAATGTGTACATATATTAAATCATAAAGCTGTGTACCTGCAATGTATATAATTACAAAAAGGGAAAGAAGACAGAGACTAAAAAAATGTTTTTCTTCTAGAAGGATGACAAAGGAATTCATCATCAAGGAAATAGCATTTTAGCAGAGATCGACTGGAAATTAATGAGTGTTTCATACAAACATTTGCTGTAAAAACATTCCATGGAGAATAAATACCAAGTTTAACTATGAAAGTGGGTGTATGGTTGAGAAAGTTTTAGAAACATGAAGGAAATAAGGGTGGCTAAGGCATAGTGAGAAAGAGAATGCTAGAAGATGATAGCAGAAATGTAGTCAGGAACCAGGTAGAAAAGGAATTGTATGTAGGTCATTGTTAGAATATTTATTCTAATAACAATGGGGAACTAGTAGAGAGTTTTGAACTGAAGAATGATATCATCTTAACTTATTCTGGGAAATGTAGTTTGTAAGCAAGATATTCAGAGGAAACACTAAAACAAAAGTTATAATCTTAGCTTCACTTTCTTCTTGAAAGTCAAGCCTAACACAAAGGCTTCTATGCAGTTAATTCTTAGGAAAATTATTTCAGGAGGCAGAAATGAAGTTTCAGAAAAATAATACAGGTAAGTAACAAAAACTAATATGAAGCTAGACTGTTTGCCTTACAAGTACTATTACAGGTACTGGCACTCCTTCTTACTGGGACCTTCTGTGGAATCATAGAAATGAATCTCAGAAATGACTGCCCGATAGATAATAGAGGACATAATTTATCCTGGAGTTCTTACCCTCCACAATGGTCAAGAGTGGATATATATTGTATTAATTCCTCAGCACTCCTGGATTTTGCATTTTTTAGTACTGAGTGAGATCCTGCAAACTTCCATGTCATGTGTCAGAGAAGACTTTGGACAGGAAAGGAAGATGTCTCAGGATAGGCCAGAGCAAAATGTAGTCAAGGTAGTACTCGGGGAAGCTGCTGGACCATCTCAGAGCCAGTCACTTAAGTAATGACTAGAACAAGAGACATGGCTTAGAAGATGTGCACTATTTTATAGGAAATATAGATTGTGGACTATGGATTTCCAAATGAAATGTCTTCTGTCTGGATATTCTTCTAGGAAAGAATAATTTTGCCATCTCTTTGATTACTTTTTTTCATTATAACCAAAATTTAACAAAGAGTTGTTTTTGCTTCCTCTTTTAAAAGAACTTATGATAAAATTTATCCTGGGTAAAAATCACAAGGATGCTTTTATTCTTGCTGAAGTAATAGTAGAGAGAGAGTGTGTGTGTGTGTTTCCTAAGTATTTTAAGTGTTAATTACATACAAATGTTCCTTTGTAGCATTGAAAATAATTATGTATTAACTGTGCCAAATCTATTTATATCTTCATAATTTTAATGTCTTTAAAAGGAGTATTCCTAGCAGAAATATTAGGAAGTAATATAGGATTAAAACTACTATTAGCAATGATAATTTTTATACAGCATAACTTGGTATTAGTTCTAAAGGGATTCCCCCAAATAACTGTAAATAACTGAATACCACAAATCCAGGCATGAGCACAATTATTTTAATAATATTGCATATCTAGTGCTGCTAGTTTCTGTTTCATGTGCTTTTTTATATGTGTGCAAAAGTGTCTATATATACGTTGAATGTTTGCCAATGCTGGGCCCTGTTAAAGGTGCTGGAGATAGAGAAGTAAACAAAACAGACACAAATCCCTTTCCTCATGGACCTCACATTCCTTGGGGAAGGCTACTCAAGTACACCGAATTATGGATGCTTTTTGAAGGGAGGCTGAATATTATTTGACACCATATGTTATGCTGAATCCACCATGAAATGTGCCATCTTGGAAAACAAACTTTTCTCCCTTCAAAGTCCCATTTTGGTACTATTCGTCTTTAAATATATGATGGATGGTGTAGCCCTGGGATTATGAGCAAATCATTAACTTCTGTGTTTCAAATTGCTGATCTGTAAAAAGTATTGCACTGTGCAATTGCTAATTGTTGCATATTAAAAGATTCTTGACTTTATACTTTGGAATTATATGCCACTTTCCTGAAATTAGGGATTCAATCATTACTCTTTTTAGATATATCTAAAATGTTGGGGCACCTGGGTGGCTCAGTCAATTAAGCTTCCAACTTTGGCTCAGCACATGGTTCCTGGGACTGAACCCAATATCGGGCTCTGTGCTGACAACTCAGAGCCTGGAGCCTGCTTCAGATTTTGTGTCTTCCTCTCTCTCTGCCCCTCCCCCACTCATGCTCTGTCTTTCTCTCTCTCTCAAAAATAAACATTAAAAAATTAAATTAAATTAAATTAAATTAAAATAAAAATAAATAAAATGCAATGGTTTTGGATGACTTGACTAGCTACATGAAACTTATCCCTTCTTCACTCTGCCATGACATTTAGTGGGACATTACAGAAGTTGCATACATAGTTGAATGGAATGGGTTTGTCAGATGGAAGGGGAAAATTTGAAATTGAGGTTATATGAACAGCTGTGTTTGTTTTTCATCTCAGTCAAATGTGTTTCGTACCTTCTGCAGTGGAATGGCTGTGTAGAATATGTGTCACTGTGCTTTATAATCTCAGTAATGTCTCTTTCAGTATCACCCATAATGAAGGAGAAGGGTTATGGGGCACTGGGACATGTCACCTAATGAGGGCTGATTTTGTCTATGTACATTTGAGAAAAATGTATAGTCAACAACAATACATATGGTTTCTTTCCCTTATGACACACATACAATAACCGATTCTTCTATTCTCTAACATTTTCTAGAACATGGCCTTGACTTTACTGTAGCTCATTTCAAATGGAAAGTTCTAGCACAAAAATGTTTCTTACTGTGCAATCTGTTGCAACCTTAGCTTCAGCTTTCCTATATTTCATTTTTTAAAATATTTTTTTGATAGAGGGAGAGAGAGAGAGAAAGAGAGGGTGCATGAGGGGAAGAAGCAGAGAGAGTGGGACAGATGATCCAAAGTGGGCTCTGTGCTGACAGCAGAGAGTTCGATGTGGGGCTCGAACCCACAAACCATGATCTCATGACCTGAGCCAGAATCAAGAGTCAGCTGTTTAACCAACTGAGCCACCTAGGTGCCCCATTCTGCTTTGCTATATTTCTTTTAATATCTTAGAGGAAGATAGATGAGATAGATAGATAGATAGATAGATTATAGATAGGTGATAGAACCAACATATGTCAAAAGGTTAGCAATGATTTTATTTAATGAAAATCATATAAAAATTTATCATATTCATGTAACATTTCTATAGTTCTCAATATATTTTTAAAATATGAAATATGATTTAAAAGTTTTTCTAAGAAATAAATTGTAACGATTAAAAAAACAGAGGGGAAAGACATATGATAAAAGAGACTGGAAAATATATCAGATCATGGGAATGTATGAGTTTTACTTGAAATCTGTTTGAACAAACTAGTTAAAACTATCAAATGATTGTAGTTGTTTGAGCACACTGAGTGTTTGATGATAGTAAAGAATGATTGTGGTTTCCTCATTGTTTTTGTTTGTTTCTTTATGCCTACTATTGGTTTTGTGCTGATATTTCTAAAAAGTCCTGTTTTAGAAATACATTTTGAAAAATTTGCAGGTAATATTATATGAATTTGAGAATTTCCTTAAAAATTATCTGGGGCAGAGGAAAGAGTATGAGATAGGACAGGTACATTGAAACAATGTTGGCCTTGAGTTGATAATTGAAGTCAGTTGTTGGGCATGTGAGGGTTATTGTACTATTTCTACTTTTTTTATGTGCTAAAAAGTTTAAACATAATAAAATTCAATGAACCAGATTATTTGTGATCAAGTATGGGCTGCACATTTATTCACTATATATCCATGAGCTAATCATTTTACTTTCCTGTGCTTTGTGGTACCTTCACCATAAAATGAGAAAATGTCTAACATACATATCTCTATAATTTTAATCAGGATTAACTGAGTTAATACATGCACACTCTTAATCAGTGACTGATCCTAAACAGGCACTGAGTAAACACTAGCTATTGTTTTTAGATTTGTTTTTCCCTTCAAACTTCGGCTAAAGCTAGTATTTTGGAAGAATGCAATTTACCTGAGAATTTCAGTTTGCTTTACTCAGAAATTCTTTGATTTTTGTGGAAAGAATAAGAAACAATTATTGCTTCTCCGAGGGAATATCAATCTTAGGAAGAAAAAATAAACCTACACAATAATAAGAAATAATGAAATATTTTGAGTGAGGAAGTAGCTTAACTGTAATTATAATTAATGGGGAGAATCAACTCATTTGCAAAGAAATTGCTGTTCAAGAATATTATTTTGAAGGCTAATTCAGCTTTGAACCAAAAACTATTGCCATTATAGTATAACTCATATTGATTGGAATTTTATCTCTGCTTCACACACTTTAGCCATGAAATCATAGTCCTTAATTTTTGTTTCATTTAAATTGGCTAATCCGCAATGTATTATTTTAAAGATTTTATAAATTTTCAGTAACAAGTTTAGTTATATATGACTCATTTTCATCTTTTTAAACTAGCTATTTTTTAAAAAAATATCTTAAGTAATCAAAAAGAATAATAGGAAATATTTCACAAACCTGACGAGAAATGGTAAATTAATTATTGAATTGATAAATCGTAAATAAACAATTTGAATGATTTTGCAATTTACCACCTCTGTGCAGTTGATAAAACTAATAGAACAATGGCTCATTGTCTTTACAGTGAGAAACTGAGTTATGTATTTATAGACTATGACAAATATATTTATTAGTTACTATAATATATATCAGAGGGTATATATATATAAATATATATATGAATTTTGATATGGGATGTGTGCACATAGTGCAATAAAGTAAGGAAAGTATTAGTCATTCATTAAATTACAATTAGTAAATCACTTTGTATTTTGTAGAAACAAACATTCAAAATGTGAGTCCTTTCTAGCTTGTGTATTTAGAGAGAGGACAATTGCCATTGACATAGAGAGGACTATGTCATTTCATCTCCATATCCCAGTGCCTGAGACAGTTTCTTACAGTAGCACATAAAAGGCCTGAATATGTAGTTAATTTGAATTGTAAAGGAGTTGAGTATGAGAGAATCTTTAAGTTAGGAACATAATATATTCTCTGGCAAGGACTGAAGTTTAGATCTTCATATCAGCACTTCAGCAAAAGACTTGAACAATGTTTCAACATGTAAAATTTATTTATGCCTAACAACATTGACATTTAAGGAACCGTGAAACAGCAAGTAAATTTAGAGTTAAGAAAACCTAAAAGCCACAAACATTTTGCTATTTTATGCTTCGTAAATGAAAGCTAATGATAACTGACTACATTTTTGCATTTTTTCAGGGGTTTGATTATATAGCCATCTTTATTTACTGTGAGCATGATGAAAGCAATCTGCTTATACAGTTTAATCCTTTTCCGTTTAGGCAAATAACTTGCAGAAAAGAATCCTATTTTCTAAAGACTAGAGAATTTTTGAAAGTTCAACTTAAAATGATATGGGTCAAGATGAAAACATTAGTCAAATGAAATCTACTTAGGATGAATACATTACTATATAGATATTTAAAGAAACAAGCAAACAAAAATACCAAACTTGAATATCTGTGCACCAATGTGGACTTTTCATGCAGGACACATTTTAGATGTTCAGAACTTACAAGTTTTATAGTAACTAAGCCATTGCCTGAAGTCAGCAGTGGAATCAACATAACTATATGATTTTTGGTTTCTTCTTTGCCAACACAGCACAGGAACTTGTTCAAACAAGGGCTTCTATTTCTTTGGTTTGCTTCTGCAGGTTTTTGCTGTTCTTCCCACCATTTATCTTGGCTTCTTATGTTAATCTTTTATTCTCTTCAGCTCATAATTTCTTCTGACTTAGTTTGCTGGAATTTGCTTTATTTTTCTTTGTTATATTCTGTTTCTAACTCTAATTATTATGCTAAAGTTGATAACTGTCAGAACAAAGTCAACTTAGGAAAGAACTAATTGCTGTTTTCTTGCAATTTTAATTTTTAGGATTATGCTGAGAAGGAGAACACCATAGCAAAAGCTCTGGAAGATCTGAAGGCCAATTTTTACTGTGAACTCTGTGACAAGCAGTACTATAAGCATCAAGAGTTTGACAATCACATTAATTCATATGACCATGCTCACAAGCAGGTAAGAAAGAGGTGTCCAAAAAATATGATATTTCTGAACTTTTACGATAATTTAAATTGTATAAACCATTTAAATATAATATATATAGTTATATAATTTTTATAAATATCATTCTGGGATGATAATTCAATGACTTAAAGACATTTAAAAAACCCTACCAAAGGTAAAGTCTGAAATTAATAACCTGCATGAAAAAATACCTGTCAGTTGCCTTTTATTGATTGATAGTAATTGTAAAATTATATTCTACAGGTCGTGATCCTCTAAAGTCTTCAAATTTATTAATATTTAAGTGTTTTAAACAACCAATGATATTTATCAAATGTAAATGAATTTATACATAATTCTTTAGAGAAACTACTTTCCATTTAAACTACCATTACAAAATGAAAAAAAACTAATTAAACATGGTGAAAAAATCCATGCTTACTGGTGAAATAAGTACTTAATATGTGTATAATATAGTTCATTTTAATATTATTTTCATTTCCCTATCAACTGTAAATCCAAGATTGATTTTTTTAACACTCTATGTAAAGATGAGTTTAAAATGGTTATGTTGGAAGTGAAGTTAATATATGGTTTACATTTATCCATGCAACTTCATATATTTAGCTAACTTGTTATGATATAGCAGTTTTAGTTATCACTAATTTATAAATATTTCTCTTTTTGACTCATCACTCACAAATACCATCTACATACCATTTGAGTATTAATAAAAGGTACGTTTTTAACCCATGAATTCGAACTAAATTTCCATTAACATTAGAGTTACTTAGCATAAGGAAGAAAAGGGGGAAGTGATCATATTGAGAGCTTATGAATCAATTGTAGATATATTTTCTTTTGCTGTTATTCCTTCTGTTTTTCATGCCAACAAAACTATGCTTGAGAAGGCTGTTGTATGGAGTACATTAGCCTTCATTTACATACATCACTAATTAATGCGTACTAAATGACCTGCCCATGCCTTTCTTTTTCCAAGTCCACTGTGCACTAGTCAAGGGGAAGGTTTTGATGGAAATATCATTCCTTTTCTTACATAATAATTATAATACTTATATGTGTATGTATATACACACATTCATATATCAATGCTTGATTTGAACATTAAAATCCATCAGGCAATAGTATTGACTTAATTTTACAGTTAGTGGCATATATTTTATAAAAAGATTCTGGAATGCTTCTTTGCATGTAAATCTGAGGTAAATCTGAGAGAGTTGTTCTTCTGATTTTTCCTAAGTATCTAAAAGCACGAGATATATTATTATATATATGTTTCATTGTGGAAACTAAGAATTTGGAAATGTGTGTATATGTATTTTAAGAATATCTTACCAGCTATTAATATCCTTTACCAAAGAATGCTTTATTTGATCATAGATTGCCTGGAAGATCAAACCCAAATTATCATGAGGACCTTTCTAATTCCATATTCTTAGTGTAGTTAGTATACTATACATTGTACACAGATAAGATAAGGAAATTCAGGCTGGGTCTGCATTGACATTTTGAAAGTCCAAAGGGTCACTTCTGATAATGTGCAGAGGTATCAGGGCCTAGAGACAGGGTATCTATCTGAGTGGCCATGAACTCTGATAGATAGCAGTTTTAGCTGATTAATTTAGAATGAGTCAATGTTATAGTAGCTGAAAATATTTAAAATCTATATGATCATCATAACCCCTCTCCACAGAATAGTGACAACTCTTTTGGCATGTCTTCCAAAAACATACTCTTCCTTTTCTGAGCAACAGCCTCACCCTCATGACTGCTGTAAGTGATTCTACCACATGATTCCACACCTTGGCTACTTTGAATGAAATAAGGAGAAATGAAATTGTGAGGTGAATAATTCAGATCTTTTTCTCTTGAGAACTTAAAGTTAAGATACAAAAAAAATCTGTCTATTGTCTGACAATGGTTAGATCCACTACTTGAAAATATAATGGAGTTGTGGCTAAGTACATTGAAAAGTTGAAAAAGATGGTTCGCAAAAAGAGAGAACAAAACAATACACAAAGAATGAGATATAAGTGGCCATGTACAAGTGAAGGAGCATATGGAAATGGCAATTCTGATTTCAAGTGGCTTTCAGATAAAAGTAATCTAACAACTTATCTAAAGACCCTTTCCTGGGATTCTGAGAGACATTTCATCTTACTACATATATATGAACTTAAAGGAAAAACAAAACAAACCCTGGATTAATACTTAATACTTGCAACCAAAAAAAAAAAAAAAAGAAAGAAAGAAAAGCACAAAAACCAACCAAACAAAAAAATAAAGATCTTCATAAAATATTAATCTATCTGAGGAACAAAGCAATCACTTTGGTTTCCAACAGAAAAAAAAAAAAAAAAAAAAAAAAAAAAAAACCCTCCACAAGAAACAAAGTCCATATTACCAGCACTTAACTTTCAGGTAGGAGAACCCTATATGTGATTTGGATACTTCCTGAATAAAATTAAAAAAGGCAAAGAGACAACATGTCGATGCATTTACTTGCTACACAGGTGTGATTCCAAGGGCCACCAGATTCAGGGAGAAAGGGAGGAGTTATTGGTGAAATGAGTCCTAGCCCTTCCACTTAACCTGCCTTGGGTAAAATATGCAAAGGCTCATTGAACTCAAATATTCATTGTTAGGGACAATAAATGAGAGAATGAGCATGACCACACTGTGCAGAGTACTTGGAAAATAGTAAAAGCTTAAGATTTAACTAGTTCCATTATTACTACTTACTAAAATTTCTTTTCTCCTAGAACGTTTGGGACACTGACAGTTTGCCTTTGAGACTGCCCTTATTTAGGCTTCCCAATAAGGATCTATTTTTGTTTCAAAAAGGCTAATAAAGTCTAAAATATATCCAGGTAATCTTGACCTAAGAGCAGTGTGCCTGCCTCATGTGTCTTTGCAAATCTGTGTTACGACAGACCATGTGTTGCATTTGAACTCTAAGCTTCAAAGGAAAATCTGTTTCTCTCATCCCCATGCTCTTTGGATAACTTCAAACTCTCTCTCAAGCTCTCATCGCTAAGACTTGCTAACAGAGAATTAAAAAAGAGTAAGAAGCACAGATGTACAGAGGTGATCACAATAGTTCACAATTCAGGGTTCGTTTTTAGAATATTTTCTTTTTAAGTTTGAAATCTGAAAGCCATTGGATTACAACCCTTTAAAGGCAAGGGTTATTTTCTTTATGTCTTCATTCCTCATTCCTCACAGCATCTAGTGCAATATCTTGCACAGTTTAGATATTGAATCAGTGCTTCCCATATGAATGTAAGAGGGCTAGAGTCAAAATTGCATTTAAGATTTTGAAATAAGCCATAGTTTTGAGATAGATAAGCACAGAGTAGTATGTAGAATTGTTGAATCTTTATACTGTACACCAGAAACAAACATTACACTGCGTGTTAATCATACTGTTAAAAACGATGATTAGAATATTTTCCACTGAAGTTATGTCATTCTGAATTCTAGTCAGTGAGAATAAAAAAAACAATTTTTAAAGTGTGAAACTCAGCATCTGGTAAAAAGAAAAAGTTTTTCTCTAAATCCTTGACCTATTCATCTGCCCTTAAACTAAAGCCACACTGTGTCTGTCTTCTCACCTGGCAGCCTATGGGCAATTCAGAGTTATTTTCACTGTAAGAGATTTGTCACACTGATGCTATGAAGAGATAGAAAAAAGGGAATGATTGCCTTATTGCTGCTGCCCCACAAACATTTTGATTTTTGCTTTAGCGGCTTCATTATGGCTGAAGTATCTCCCAAAAGGCACTGAGGTGACCTTCCCCAGCAAGTCAAGAATCAGTGCTTTACAGCCTGCTGTTTTGTTCTCTGCTCCAGAGGAAGTCATGGTCAGGCCAGGTTGTTGGAATTTGCCGGTCCTGCGGGGACTTGTATTGCTATAAAAATGGAGCAGACTTATTCTCAAATTTGAACATTCCTAGTAATTTAAACTTCTATTCACTAATCTGATACTTGAGAAAAGAATCACTTCTTGATATTTGGGTCCAAGTTTTCATCTGCAAAATAATATTTAAAAGTTAATAAGAAAATATGAGGTACGTGTAAAGCAATGCATGATTCAATCCATTTCAAACACCTTCCCTGGGATTTTTCTTGTGATGTGTGCTTCAGTCTAATTGTACCATTATTATTTTGATTAATCATTTTGAGGATGAGAACAACAAGAGGACATAAAATTTCCTCCTACAGAACCTCCCCACTGTCAAGAAGTGCCTGCCCCAACAGAAGTACACGTATGTGTCTAGCTAATCATGGAACTGTATTGCTTTGACATTTCATATTGAAAGCCACGATTTGAATAGAATTAAACTGAAATTTTTGTCCATTATTGAGTTTGAGGCAGACTCTGGATAAAGTCATCATTTCCAGTATCCTAACTTGAAGCCATTTTCATAAGCCTTTCCCAGCGATGTTCAAGTCTTTCATTTCCATCTTCCACCATCTATTAGGCTGATTGATGGCTGTCTGTTGAATAGTCATTGTTCAGGGTGTGTGAAAATACTAAACTTTAATGTTTATGCTCTATGTTATCTAAATAGAATTATGAGAAAAAGCATTAAAGAACTAGACTACAGTAGAGAAATGCAACTAGTATTAGAGATTTCGTTTTATAATTGTCAATTATGAATTGTAAACCAATAAAAGAATATCCCTCTATCCCTTTGTGTTTGTTACCACTAAAAGTTTCATTTTGTAAAATAACAACAACAAAAATCATTTTAAGCCAAAGTGGTGTATCTTTGTTTGTTTTATTTTTAATTGAAGTATAGTTAACATACCAGATTGTATTAGTTTTATATGTACAACATAGTGACTCAACAGTTATAAATTAAATATATCACAAATACCCATCACAATAAGTGTAGTTACCATCTGTCACCATGCAAAGTGATTACAATATTACTGACTGTATTCCCTATGCCATACTTATCCTCCCCCCATGGCCTATTTATGTTATAACTGGAAGTTTGTACCTCTTAATTCCCTTCACCTTTTTCTCCTTTCCTCCCACCCTTTCCCACTCCAGCAACCACCAGTTTGTTCTCCACATTTATGAATCTGTTTCGGTTTTGTTTTGTTTTCTTCTTATATTCCACATACAAGTGAAATTATAGGGCATTTGTGTGTCTACATCTGACTTATTTCAGTTAACACAATGCCCTCTCCATCTATCCCTGTTGCCACAAATGGCAAGATTTCATCCTTTTTTGTGCCTGAGTAATATTCCATTGTAGATTTATATATATATATATATATATATATATATATATGTATATATACATTGCATATATACACACATATATACACACATATGTACATATATGCTATACATACACACACACACACACACACACACACACATATATATATATGCTATGTCTTCTTTATCCCTTCATCCATAGATGGACACTTGGGCTGCTTCCATATCTTGGCTATTGTAAATAATGCTGCAATAAACATAGGGATGTATGTGTTTTTTCAAATTAGTGTTTTCTTTTTCACCTGGTAAATATGCAGAAGTGGAATTACTGAACCACGTGGTATTTCCATTTTTTATTTTTTGAGGAAACTTCATACTGTTTTCCATAGTGGCTGCACCAATTTACATTCTTTTAATGTGCCTGTTGGACCTCTTCTGTTTCATATAGTTCCAATTGTTTATTTTTGCTTGTGTTTCCCTTGCCTGGGGGGGGGTACACAGACATAAAAGTATTACTAAGGCCAGTGTCTAAAGGTTTACTGCCTATGTTTTGTTTTTTTTTTTAGGAATTTTATGGTTTCAGGTCTTATATTTAAGTCTTTAATCCATTTTGAATTTATTTTTGTATATGGTGTAACAAAGTAGTCCAGTTTCATTCTTTTGCACATAGCTGTTCAATTTTCCTAGCACCATTTATTTAAGAGACTGCCGGAGTCCAGCTGCAGCAGATCCAAGGCTCCCTGAAGGATGGATGGTGTCTGCGAAAGGGAGTGAGAGAGCCTCCAGTTCTTTTTGATCACCAGGAAGGCATCTCTGCACTGACCTGAGAGTCAGCTTTATTTATTGAAAAAATGTATGGGGTACAAAACAGTAGTGGCAATTGCCTTAGACAATGATTTCTGATGACAAATTCTTTGGTATGTAAAAATTTCCCAAAACATAGATTGGTAGAGGATTCATGCATAATCTTTATCAATAGTGATTGGTATAGGTGACTAGATGCTTATCACATGGGGAAGGAAGGTATCTTTAGCATTCAAATATAAAACAATGCTTTTAGCACAGCAAAGGCAAGAGTTAGTTCTTTTGTGAGCAGGGGTCAATAGCCTGTTTTCTTGAGGGGAAGAAAAATAGGTTTCTCAAGAAATGTAATATTTGCTCCTATAATCTCAAAAGAAGAAACTCCTATAAGTTCCTTCACAAGGTCTGATACCAGTCAGCCAGGCACCTTGGGGATCGGTGCTCAAGCAAAATTTGAGTGGGCGTAGACGTCCAGTTGTCATCTGACAGCGGGAGGCCCCAGCCTGGCAAACCTGCCTTACTTCAGAAATGGCTTCCAGCAGGAGACTGTCCTTTCTCCATTATATATTCTTACCCACTTTGCCATAGATTAATTGAATATATAAATGAGGGTTTATTTCCAGGGTCTCTATTCTGTTTCATTGATTAGGTGTCTGTTTTTATGCCAATACCATACTGTTTTGATTACAATAGCTTTGTAGTATAGTTTAAAATGTGGGATTGTGATACCTCCAGCTTTGTTCTTTCTCAAGATTGCTTTGGCTTATTGGAGTCTTTTGTGGTTTCATACAAATTTTAAGATTATTTGTTCTAGATCTGTGAAAAATATTATTGGTATTATTTTTAGGGATTATATTGAATCTGAAGATTGCTTTGAGTGGTATGTACATTTTAATATTAATTCTTCCAATTCTTGAGCATAGTATATTTTCCATTTATTATGTATCATTATTTTAATTTAATGATTATTTATTAATATTAATGCTTAGAGGTATATTCTTGTAAATTGCATAATAACTTGATTGGTGGCATCAATAATATTGTATCCCTTTATTTTCCTATTTTATTTTATTATAATATATTGGTAGTGATACTTTAAATAATATATTTTATGAGTAGTTCTATTTTTGAAAATACTTTTATAGATTTATTATATATTTTATATTGTATAGATTAATTTATACTTTTTAAAAGCACTTCCTTTTTCTGTGCTAAATGTGTCACCATAGCTTTGCCCCATTTTTTCTGGGTGTAACCAGTGGTATTCAAAATCTATTTCCTACTGTGTAAAAAGTTGTCTGTGGACAATTTAAAAATAGTTGATGCTATGTAAAGATAATTCTGCATAGAATGTACCATGGAATATATGCAGATATCATTATTTAACATTAGATTATGACAAGTAATAAATTAATGAAAAAATTGCCCTGAGGAGTAAAGCAGAATTTCAAATTAAACTACCTATGAATTCTCCCCAGCCTCTACCCAACCTACCTGTCATTTCCATCTTCTGCCTAGTTTTTGAAAATCAAGCACTTAAGGATGTATCATATACGCATCCCTTGGAAAGCCTGTGCAGAACCAATTTTCAGAATATGGCCCTGGCTTCACTAAAGCTACTTACCCTTTCACATCCTTTGCTCTGCCAGATTCTCTGTTTTGTTTGTTTGTTTTTGTTTGTTTTGTTTTGTTTTCCTGTTTGTTAGGCATGTATGCTGAGCATAAGCACCTAATTCCAAGGTGAGGTATAGGAACTTTCAAGAATTTAACCTCAACCTGTGCTGCATTGCTTTACGTTTGAACAGCACTGTGTTAGAGTCATGGACACCAGAGCTTCAGGCCAGTACTAACAGTTGCCTATGAAAAGAAACCACTGTTTTAGTCACTGGGGACTCGAGGATTTTGTTGTTTATGTTTATTTATTTTCATTGGAGGACTACCGCAAGAAGGGAAAAGGGGCAGAAAAGATAGAATATAAGGAGAAAAGAGAGTACCTACTCCCAGTTCCTCCTTGTAAATCCAATTGCTCTTGTATAGTTATATTCTGTTCAAAGACTAAATATTAAAGCTATTTAAATTTGCATGACTTATAATTTATTTTTATTTCATTAAAATATACATTTTTATAATATATATGTATAACCATTTTGAGATCTGAAAAAAAATCCCACCTTTGTTTAACTTGGTAACAAATTGATTTTTCACTTTAATATTGTCAATAGCATTTTTTCTATTTATACAGAATTTTCTTAATAATTCTTTTAATGGATTCATAATATTCCATCAAGTATTTTTTTTAACTTAACTATCCTCTATTGTTGGATTTGGATTCCTTCAATATTTTAAATTCTGACAATTTAATTGTTCTCATATTTGCTTTATATTCTTAATTTTCAATCTTCCAAAATCTCAAAAATGAGTATGAAATATAGAGGTTATATTAACATTTTTGGGTTATAGAATATCTAACAATCTAACTGAGACCAGATATACTAATTTCATAAAAATAATTTTCAAAATGGTCACACATGTCAAAATTTCCTTAATTAACAATTTTATTTTTATCATAGTAAAAAATATTTTTTCAATATGGCTTGACTCCTTTGATATAAGATTTAATTACTAAAATAGAAGTAATATTTGATATAAATTTAATTTTGTATGTTTGCATTATAGGTACTTTGTAGTAAAGATATGTGTTAACATGCATGTGTATTTTTACATTTAAATATAGTCATAGATATATGTCAATATATGCTAAAGATGCACACACAAATATATATGTCTGTGTCTTTGTTTTTGTTTTGGGGGGGAACCATTTTCACTGTTATTTAATGTTACTTCTTATCAATTACTTGCTTACCTAAATACACTGGAGCCAGTAGGCACTATAATACTTATAAAATACATTCAATTAAAAATATGTCAAAATAAATATATTAACTCCCAAATTATTGTCTTCATACAGATTTTACTCTTTAAGAAATTCTGATATGATATGGTGCAATACTCCCTCATCCTGCTCAAATTTTACCTCAGTGTATTTGTAGCAACTTGGAAAATGCTGCCTGTGTTCTCAGTTGGGGACAACTATTTTTATTATTTGTAGGTTATTAATAGGGAAACAGTTGACACCTCTTTATTGACATTCCCCAGTGCAATCAAAAGTAAAGTTCAAATCATCAGCATGATGTTTCCAACTAAGGAAGCATAATTCATGTCATAAAATCTGACAAATATTCTCTCCACAGTACTAAAAACTGCTTTTCTTAGCAGATCAGTGAAATTAAAACAAAATTTTTTAATGTTTATTTATTTTGGGGAGAAAGATAGATGGAGCACAAGCAGGGGAGGGGCAGAGAGAAAGGGAGACACAGAATCCGAAGCAGGCTCCAGGCTCTGAGCTGTCAGCACAGAGCCCAAAGTGGGGCCCAAACCCACTGTCAAATCATGACCAGAGCCAAAGTTGGATGCTTAACCCATTGAGCCACCCAGGTGCCCAGTAGAAATTTTTAATGTAAAAAATATGTCACTGTGTTCTTTTGTATCAACAAAGATGTGTCTAAAAACTTAAGTGGCATGTTTGATAAAAAGAAGATGTGCTAGCTGTTAAACCTCAACTTTATTTCCACCCCAAATATTGCTGTGGGCTGCAAGCTCTTTTTGCCCTTGAGTCCATAACAATTGTTATTATCAATGTTGTAATCCAAATGTGGTTCATATAAGGGGGAAGATAAAGAAAAAATATAGCATTGTTTTAAAAAGTGTCAAGACAAAATGTTTCAGAGAAAATACCACACAGTGTTTATTTAGCTTATCTTTGGCCACAATGTTTTTATATAGTAAAACAAAGAAATATAGCAAACAGAAGTACAAAAGTTTTATTTTGAAGTGTTACACACATAAATTAACACATCCACATATATGTATACATATGCATGGTTTATGTTACTTACCTCTTTTTCCTCAAAAGGTAAAATCATGACCTTCATAAAATATAAAATGACATGTTCAAACATTTTATTCAGCTCTTTAATTAGGAAAGCAATAAGACACTAGGTTGTTCAAAGGAGTATTTAAAGAACCATCTATATAGTTTTCATGCATGCATATGCTATGCCGTATATATGCTATATAATCAGTCAGGAATGATGGTATTAATTTTTAATGCATAAAAACTGGTTGATACCATATAGGACAATAAAAGGTAATATTTTGGGTCATCTTTTGTAAAACACAAGATCAGTTGTATCTCTATTGGGCAAAAAATATTTGTATTGCAATAGTCAATAATCATTTGTATTACTCTCCACTTTCTACAACTTAATTTACTAAATTCTAAAATTGCCTAGTCAATAGAAACACAAAGATGACCATCCTTGTAGTTTCAGATTATCCCTGGGGGTTTCTTTAAACAAAGACCACTACTTCACTGACAACACGCTCTTTTGACTATTTCCAAGTCCTAGAAATCCCTTATTACAATTTTGAGTGCAAGAGTGACTGACATTAACATACACATTATGGGCTTTTCAAGCACCTGAAGAAAAAATTCACTGTGAATTCATTCACTGTTCCTCCCTCGTAGTACGCCCAATGTCTGTCAGATCACTGGCATATTAAATCACAAGGCACCAGTGTAATGAAAACTATGCTATGTAATTCAGGGAACTTCACCTTGAAGCTGAGCGTTTGTAATTTTATACTGTGGAAAGCATTCAGGAAATTGTTTCTTTCATGGAAAAATAATAATATTAAGAATGTCATTGCTGGCTGAGAGAGGAAGATACTTTATATCTTTACCTAAGATATTACTTTATTGTAAATACAATGCATATATCTAATAAATTTATTGTAATTATATTCATTTCCTGAAATTATACACAGAACTAGCGGGACAAAAGGGAACTATGCAATGACTGCATCAGAAATTTTCAGATTATGGAAGTATTCAAGAAAGATGGACATGGATATATTTAATATTTTCTTTCTTTTTTAAAGTTTATGACATAATTATTTAATGTATGTGTATATTGTGAAATGATTACCAAAATAAGATTAGTTAATACCCATCACCTCATGTAGTTACCATGAAAAAAAGCTTTCTGATGACAACTTTTAAGATCTACCCTCTTAACAACTTTCAAATGTAAAATACAGTATTTTTAATAATAGCCATCATGCTGCACATTACTCAGAACTTATTTATCTTATAACTGAAAATCTGTACCTTTTCACCACTTTCACCCATATTCCCCACCCCACCCCCTGCTTATAGCAAGCACCAATGTGTTCTCTGTTTCAGAGTTCATTTTTTAAAGATCCTATGTATAAGTGAGAAAATATAATATTTGTCTTTCTCGGTCTGACTTAATCCACTTAGCATAATGCCCTGAAGTTCTATCCATGTTATTGCAAGTGGTAGAATTTCTTTCATTTTTATGGCCAAATAATTTTCCAATATGTTGGAAAATTATTTGGCCATAAAAGTGAAATATATACTATATATGTGTATATATATATATATATATACACACACACACACACATATTTTCTTTATCCATTCATCTGTCAATAGACATGTAGATCATTTCCATGTCTTGACCATTGTAAATAGTATACACTTTCTAATACATAGTTTTAACACAAGAAATATATTTACTGAAATAACTACATTTTTTTACAATGAAGGAAGTAGGAAATAGAAACTTTCCAACCAAGTACTGTCATCTTCTGACTCATTCATCTCTCCAAAGCCCATTGAGCAAACTAGTAAAGAAAGAAACCAAAACCACAAGACAAAAAAAAAAAAAAAAAAAAAAAAAGAAGGAAAAGAGAAAGAAACTAGGCAGAGTTCTCTGTTTCTACATGTGTGTATGCTTGCACTTGTGCACACGCATATATAGACACACACTCACAGATACATAGTATACACACATTTAGTCAACAAATGTGTATATTTACAAATATACACCTACATGTACAAATGAAAATTAATCCAGGTGAGTAATGGTGAAAAAAAACCACAATTTTGTTTTCAGAGAATTTAATTTTGGTTAAGTCAAGACGCAAACTAACAACTCAATATGTAATTTAGATATTTACAACTTTGTGGGAAAATAAAAAGAGTAGCTAAATGACAGATAGCTTTCATTTTACATAAGGAAAGGAGTGAAAACCTCTCTGATGAGGTGGCTGTTAAGCAAAAATTTAAAGTGAGCCAACAAGTGCTAAAGATACCTGCAGGAATACCTCCTAAAATCCACAGGGGCAAGATTGTAATTAGATTCTTTAAAGAACAAAGGGAAGCCAATGAAACTAGCAAAAGCATAGGCTGGGGAAATCTATAGGAGATGAATTAGGAAAAGAATTTTGGGGCCAGATTACGTAGATTTTTGTAGGCCATAATAAAGATTATAGGATTTATTCTAAATGCTGTGGCATGATTAAAAGATTTCCATCTGGGAAGTAAGATCATGTGACTGCTGTTTTGAAAAAAATCACTCTAGTTGTTATGAAGAGAGTGAATTGGAAGGAAAGGAGTAATAATGGCAGAAAGAAGATAGTGGGAGGTTAATGCTACATCTAGGGTAGAGATGACAGTTGCTTGAGTTAGGAAATAATGGTACCCGCAGTGAAAAGTGGTGAGAATCTGAAATGTTTGAAAGGCAAGGAAATGCCAGCGGGTATGTTGATGAGTCAGATATTGCATACTGAAGAACACTAACAAAAATAAATGTTTATGGGACAAGAATGAGGCATTTGTGGCCATGTCAGGTTTGAGATGCCTACTAAGCATCTAAATGGAGATGGTAATTATGCAATTAGATATAGTTTAACCATGGAGTTAACCAGGAAGCTGATGGTCATCTAGGGAGTAAGTAGAGATAGAGAAGAGGTGTGATAAAAAGAATGAACCCTTAGCATACATTTAGAAGTTGGGAAAATATAAAAGACCCAGCTATGGGCCTTGAACAAGTGTGGCCATGAGGATAGAAACAAAAAAGATAGTCAAGGAGTAGCAGTGAACAACTGAATCACAAAGAGAGGATTGCTTGATTTCGGATTTGGAAGTGTGGACAACTTGACAAGAGAGGTTTTTCAGAATGGTTGGAGACCAATGCCTGACAATAATAGGTTTAAGTAGGAATGTAAAAAGGAAAGTGAGTTCAGTCTCTGCTACTTAGGAGCAAATGCTTCTTAAAACTGAATGGCACTGGAGAATACATTAGCAGTAGAGAGAGAAATTAAAAGCACAGATATTTTAGAAATTTTAGTGCAGTTTTGGATTTTCTTTTAAACTAGCCTTGGTTAGAGTGCAGAAGCCATTTTTGTTCAATTATAAGTCTTCAAAATATTTATTATTAAGTTTATATTTTCAGTTTTAGCTATCAAAAATACTTTACTCTGGCTTAGTTAAAGCCCAGTTTAAACATATCCACCTTTTTCTTTTGAGGTTTAAGGAAAAGTGATTCCAAAACCATGTCAGGTTAGTTCATAAACTGAAACAAAAATTAATTTAAACATATCGAACAAATTGATTGAGTTCTCTTATGTCTATTTAACATATTATTTCTGATGTCTATAAGTCATTGTTCTCTGTAGGGAACCTCCGATTGTTATTCGTTTTTCTTGGGTTTATTTTATTTTCAGGAAAACGGCCCACTTCCTTCTCTAATATCAAAGGCATTTTCCTATATTCTTTTAACCAAAATTTAGGGTATTGAAATTAAATAGATGGGAAAATTTGTTCTTATTTATATGTCTGTCTAGACTGTACCTATGCCTAACAGTCTGCAAAAATGTAACTTTACCCAGAATTAACAATACACATTGAAGGGGCACCTGGGTGGCTGTCGGTTAAGCATCCAACTTCGCTTCAGGTCATGATCTCATGGTTCTTGGATTTCAGCACCACATTGGGCTCTGTGCTGACAGCTCAGAGCCTCGAGCCTGCTTCAGATTCTGTGTCTCCCTCTGTCTCTGCCTCTCCCCCACTCACACTCTCTCCCTGTCTCTCAAAAATAAACATTGAAAAAAAAAATTTAACATATTGTTATGTAGAATAGTGTCCTTTTGGTTTTCTAGAAGTTCACTAATTCAAAATTGTAAGTTGGTATGACCTTGACAAAATCTTGGTCACATTGCAGTGTTTTTTCTAAAACAAAACATGACTTGCAATCAACACTTCTAGGAAAACCCTAACTGCTAACAGTTGAAAATTTTGCCCATTGTGTGTGGAAATAGCATAAAGAAATTACAAGGAGGAATAAAAACTATTTGACAGGTTATGATTGAACTTTCTGAAGGTCAGCCTCTGCAGGAATTTCTTGCTTCTATTCATCAAAATTTATTTCGTAAGTATTATTTCTGGAAATAAAAGTAACATTTCCACATAAATTTGTTCTTGTTGTTGTTTTTTTAGTAAGGTTCTACTGCAAATAAATATTGATGTTTGACACATAAGGGCATTTTCTCTCAACTTTCCATCATATTCTAATTGGTTAGTGGAAAGGTGTTCCTAAAATGCAAATCTTTGTTCAGTAATTTTAGTGAATACAGGTCACATGTTGTTCCAATAGTTAAAGAGTCTGAGAAAGACAAGTTAATATGCAGCTCTTTGTTGATGAAAAGACTGTGTGGATTGAATGATAGAGGATGAGAAATGATGGAAGAGGAAAGGTATCCTGATTTCTTTTTCTCCACCTTCTGTTCCTTGTATTGTCTTCCTATAAATACAAACAGGTATGAAACCTGAAATTCTTGTCACATATATCTACACCTACAAAAGGGCGTTTTAATTCTATCTGGTTATATTTCTGATTAGATTTAGTTCACTATTTACCTGTCTCATAATTACTATTGGTGGTTTCATTGTTTCTTTGTAAAGTAAAAATATTTAGCAGGAAAGTTAGAGACGAAATTATTGAACATATTTTTTTCCTTTTTCCTGAATAAATATAATTGTTAAAATATTATTTTATTACTGTTTATTTTATTTTTGAGAGAAAGAGACAGAGACAGAACACAAGCAAGGGAGGAGTAGAGAGACAAGGAGACACAGAATCTGAAGCAGATTCCAGATTCTGAACTGTCAGCACATAGACCAACATGGGGCTTGAACACACAAACTGCGAGATCATGACCTGAGCTTTTCCTGTTGTCCACATAACTCATCAGAATAGTATATACTTTTTTGGGGGGTAATGTTTATTTATTTTAAGAGAGAGAGAGAGAGAAAGCAAGAGCGAGAGAGCATGTATGTGAGTGGGGGAGGTGCAGAAAGACAGGGAGAGAGAGAGAATCTCAAACAGGCTCTACTCTGCCAGTGCAGAGACACAGGGCTCTATCCCACAAACCGTGAGATCATGACCTGAGCCAAAATCAAGAGTCATCTGTTCAACCAACTGAGCAACCTAGGTACCCCAGAAAATGGTACATTTTTTTTTTAACCAAGGATGAACCTACATGGATACATCATCATCACCTAAGTCCATAATATATGTTAGGATTTACTCTTGGTGTTATATATTCTATGGGTTTGAAAAAAAATATAATGATATATCCATCATTACAATATCATATAGAGTATTTCCACTGCCCTAAAAATCCTGTGCTCTACCTGTTCATCTCTCCCTACTCCATTTTTAGAAATCTCTGATCATTTTACTGTCTCCATAGTTTTGCCTTTTCATGGATTTGTAATCATACATTATGTAGACTTCTCAGATTGGCTTCTTCTACATAGTAATATGCATTTAAGTTTTCTTCATGTCTTTTCATGGCTTGATAGCTAATTTCTTTCTTGGTTACTTTCGAATTTTTACAATTATGGTAAAGTGGCTATATATGTCTGTATGCAGTTTTCATGAGGATATGTTTTCAATGCCTTTGAGTAAATACCAAAGAGTGTGATTGCTGGATTATATGTAAGAGGTAAGTTTTGTGTGAAAGCACCAAACATTTTTCCAGAGTGGCCATACCATTTTGTATTCTCACCAGTGATGTGTGAGAGTTTCTGTTGCCAACCATCATTTGGTGTTGTTAGTGTTCTGGGTCTTGGATATTCTAACAAGTATGGGTACCATCTCATTCTTGCTTTAATTCACACTTCCCTGACAACATATAAAATGAAGTATCTTCTCATATGTTTATTTGTCACTGCATATCTTCTTTGGCGAGTGTCTGTTAAAGTCTTTGACCCATTTTTTTAATTGGAATGTTTATTTTCTTATTGTTGAGTTTTTTAAAAAAAAACATTTATTTATTATTGAGAGACAGAGAGAGACAGAGCATGAACGGGGTAGGGGCAGAGAGAGAAGGAGACACAAAATCCAAAGCAAGCTCCAGGCTCTGAGCAAGCTGTCAGCACAGCACCAGATGCAGGGCCTGAACCCGCGAACCGCGAGGTCATGACCTGAGCCGAAGTCGGTCGCTCATCCAACTGAGCCACCCATGCGCCCCTCTTCTTATTGTTGAGTTTTAAGAATATTTTGTATATTTGGAAAACAATCCTTTATCAGATGTCTTGTTTGTGAATATTTTTTCCCAGTCTTTGGCTTGTTTCCTAATTCTCTTTCTATTGTCTTTTGCAGACAATAGAGCAGAGTTTTTTTAATTTTAATAAAACACAGCCTATCAGTTATTTCTTTCATGGATCATGTCTTTGGTATTGTATCTAAAAAGGCCTCACCATACCCAATGTCACCTAGGTATTTTGTGTTGTTTTCTAGGAGTTTTATATTTATATTTATCATCCATTTTGAGTTAAGTTTTGTGAAAGGTGTAAGGTCTGTGCCTAGATTCATTCTTTTGCATGTAGATGCCCAGGTATTCCAACAACATTTGTTGAAGAGACTGTCTTTCTCCATTGTGTTGCCTTTGCTCCTTTGTCGAAGATCAGTTGGCTATGTTTATGGAGGTCTATTTCTAGGTTCTGTCTTATGTTCCCTTCATCTATGTGTTTATTCTTTCATCAATACCACTCTGTTTGATTGCCATAGCCAAAAAAAATTTTTTATTCCATACCTATTTGAAAATTCAGAAATATTCTTTAAAAATGTTTCAATAGTCAGATGAAGATAAATTTTAATATTTATTTATTTTCAATTTAATATGTAAGAGATATTATCTACAATTATATCTTAAAAGTATCCACTGTAATACTACACATTCTAAAGAGTTAACAACATAACTAAGCAAAAAGTAAACATATTTGTCTGATGATAGTATGTGTTTGTTCCAGAATATGTAAAAAATTAATAAAGTGTAACAAGGTTTAACATTGGAAATAAGGTACTCAAAGTTACTTAGTACTTGTGTACATACTCAGTGATTATTGTTTGAATGTTTAGATCATTTGAAAGCATTTAATTCATATCTTAACTTTGAAACACTGAGTTTATGAGCGTATAAAATTCATTTCTTTTGGTGTAGAAGTATATCATAGAGAGGCGCCTGGATGACTTAGTCCATTAAGATTCTGACTTCAGCTCAGGTCTCAAACCCTGTGTCAAGCTCTGTGCTGACAGCTCCAAGCCTGGAACCTGCTTTGAATCTGTGTCTCCCTCTCTCTCTGCACCTCCCCATCTCATGCTCTGTCTTTATCTGTCCCTCAAGAAAGAGATAAATGTTAAAAATAAAATTTTTTTAAAAAAGTATATCACATAATTATTTTTGTTGTTTTTAAATTGATGAGATAATTTAAATCCTAGGACTCTTACAGGAGAAAAAAAAACCCAAAAAACCAAAAAAACAAAAAACAAAAAAAACCCTTTCAGCTGTTAAGTTTTCAAATGTACAGTAATTATTTATAAACTGACACTTTTCCAGATTGTGACCCAACATAATGTATAATAGCCCTGAGAGAGCAAATTTTACCAATGAAAGATAGAAAAAGAATATGTAATAATTACATTTTTCTTAAAACAACTAAATAATGATGGATAAAATGTTATGTGATTCCCTTTGAATTATGAACCATTAAAAAAAGTGTTGAATTGTTTTGTTTTGTTTTGAAAGAGAGAGTGCACACACACATGGTAGCTGGGGAGGGAAAGAGGGGGAGAGAGAGAGAGAATCTCAAGAAGACTCCATGTACAGCACAGAGCCTGACATGGGGCTCAATCTCATGACTGGTATTGTGATCTGAGCTGAAATCAAGAGTGGATCAGTCAACCGACTGAGCAACCCCATTTGCCCCAAAAGTGTTGAATTGTTAATAATATAGTGTATGAGACATATGAAGATCATATTTTGAAATATAATTTAATGAGAAAGCTTCAATTATTTAACATATTATGATAATTTTTGTCATTTATAAGGTGTCTTAATTGTAGTTTATTTTTATTCCTGGATCAGTGTTTAACTAGGGTGACTTATTCTATAACTCTTCATATTTCCAAGAGATTAGATAATCTTTGAATATGACATAACAGTCTTAGAATGATTACCTAGAATCCATAATACTGTGTTTATAGAATTTTTCCATTAAACTAAAAGGTCTATTCTTAAAATTTTCCTTTCTTCCATTCCTTCCTTACTTTCTTCCTTCCTTCTTTCCTTCCTTTCTCTTTGTCTTTTCCTCTCTCCTCCTCTTTCTTCCCTACCCTTCTTCCTTCCTTAATATGTTTTGCTTTATGTTTATTGTTTAGTGTTATCAGCTATGTATTGAAGTATGATTATGTATGTAGTGTAGCTATGAATATTTTGCTAGAAATATGTTTCTAATAAAATTTTTGGGGTTAATTTAACTATAATTTAAAAAGGGGTTAAGAGGGGCAGCTGGATAGCTCAGTCAGTTAAGCATCAGACTTTGGCTCAGGTCATGATCTCACGTTTCGTGGGTTCGAGCCCCATGTAGGGCTCTGTGCTCACAGCTCAGAGCCTGGAGCCTGCTTCAGGCTCCTCTCTCTTTTCCTCCCCCACTCACACTCTGTCTCTCTCTCACTAACAAAAATAAATAAACATTAAAAAAAGTTTTAAATAAAAGTTATTAATTTATTTCAGAAAATAATTTAGTTCAAAATATTTTAGATACTAGATACATTATTTTATTCATTTAGAGAGAAAAATATTCAGCATCTACAATGCATACCATAAAAGGTGCTTCAGAGAAGACAAATAAATGAAATACACATTTAGAGTAGACGTTTGCATGCCTTTCATTGTATTATGTTTGTTTGCATAGCCTTTTGTTGTATTATGTTTGTTTAGACCATAGGTTAGTTCACTAATTTTAGAGTTTGCTTTATAAAGCTAATTTATAAAAGATATTTGTCATTTTAAAGTCTGAAAATTGGGGTGCCTCAGTGGCTCGGTTGAGCGTACGACTCAATGACTGCTCCGGTCACCATCCCAGGGTTATAGGATGGGGCCCCATATTGCGTTCTGCACTAAGCATGGAGCCTGCTTAAGGTTCTCTTTCTCTCTCACTTTGCCCCTATCCCTTTCTCACATACTCTCTCTCTTTAAAAATTAAAAAATGTAATAATAAAATAAAGTCCAGTATCACTAGATGGTTTCATTCAGTTTGAACAATTAGCTAAAAAATAGAATAAGGAGTCAGGATTGAAGAGAATTTCTCTTAATCAAAATTTTAAGGAGAATATCTTAAATATATTTCAAACATAAAAGTTTTATTTATACAAATAAAGCCATCATCTAAGATATATCATTTGCAACCACTTATTAGACTAAAGATTTCATTCTTATTATGTGAGAATAATATATTAAGCTACTCATTATCTTTGTATTTGTCCATTTAGTAGAAATCTTAATATTAAAAAAGTACCCTGCATAGAATTTTGCTGAAGCTAATATAAATATTCTGAATCTTGAAGTTTGGACAGATTGTTTTTTATACACATCAATTTATAGTTGAGATCACAGCAAAACCTCTGATTATAGGTCTTAGTTATACCCTCCCTATTAAAATGAGGCCATTTCATCAAGTGATAATGTGAGTAGCAAAAAAATGTTTTTAATTATGGATCATTTGCTGTAAACACTATGACCTGGGATGCAAGTTTTGTTTCATTTTATCCATCACTTTGTGTATGAATAAATGTAATGAAGGTTTGCATTAACAAGAACTCCATTATTTAAAATGTACTTCAAGAAAATTATGAAATATATAAATGTGAATAAAATATGCATAAAATTAGATGAATAATTAATATCAGAATTCATATATTCTAGTGTATTTGCTTTAACTAAATAATCATTAGTCTTTGAGCAGGAATTCTAGATATATAATAGGCACCATTATATATCTATAAAATAGATATATAAAGTCATATAAAAGGCACCATTCATTCTCATACTTTCGTGACTTGCATAATAAGATGAACCCCAAACTATATTAAAGACTGAGAAAAAGTTTTATTTGCTCCATCTTCTTCTTACTTATTATGATTATTAATCCTGTTAAGAACACTTATTCTAAAAAATATCATCTTTCATAAAGATACTAAAAACACTTGGAATTTTTTAAGTAGTAACTCAAATATATTCAAATGTTTATCATAGAAGGAAATAATTTTGGAATTTTTTGTTTCATTCATGTAGTCATTCATTTATTCAAGCAAAAATTTTTTTTAAATTTTTTAATGTTTATTTATTTTCGAGAGACAGAGTGCAAGTTGGGAATGGGCAGAGAGAGAGAGAGAGAGACACAGAATCCAAAACAGGCTCCAGGCTCTAAACTGTCAGCACAGAGCCCAACACAGGGCTCAAACTCACAAACCACGAGGCTGTGACCTGAGCTGAAGCCAGATGCTTAACCGACTGAGCCACCCAGGCACCCCTATTCAAGCACTTTTAATTGACTATGAAGGAACTATTAAAGACTTATGCCCTCCAGTGTTAAGATTTGATTGGGAATAATTGTAAAGATGAAAAATTACAGTCTAAGGCTTGTAAGGACAGGTTTGAACCTGAGCAATCTATCATGCACCTTAGGAGTTGAAAAGCAAAGAAATTACTAAGACTTAGGTTAAAGAAAGTCTCATTGAAACAGTATCAAATGGCCTGGACTTAGAATTTTGGCTAAGATTAACTGTTTATCTTTCTTTGAGCTATTAATTGGTCAAAATATATCTGCAAAACTCTGAAATCAACTCTTATTTTTTTATTTATTATTATTTTTAATATAATTTATTGTCAAATTAGCTAACATACAGTGTATAAAGTGTGCTCTTGGTTTTGGGGGTAGATTCCCATGGTTCATCCCTTACATACAACTCACCCCAGGGCTCATCCCAACAAGTACCCTCCTCAATGTCCATCACCCATTTTCCCTTCTCCCCCAACCCCCATCCACCCTTAGTTGTTTCTCTGTATTTAAGAATCTCTTATGGTTTGCCTACCTCCCTCTCTATTGGTAACTATTTTTTTCCCCTTCCCTTCCAGCATGGTCTACTGTTAAGTTTATCAAGATCCACATATGAATGAAACATTATTTTCACAATTTTTAAATGTAGATTTTAATTATTTCTTATTCTTCATTAATTTACATGAGCATTATATATCTCAAAAGTTTCTTCCAATTGTAAAGTAAATAAGTCCTGGGGATATAATGTGCAGCATGATGACTATTAAAAAACAAAACAAACAAACAAAAAACACCAGTTTCTTCCAATTTTAATAATCTGGCATTAAGAATTCAGATCATTATTTTTCCATCTCTGTCTTATCAGAGCACCTCTGACCTGACTTTTAAAATAAAAGGGTGCCATGTAAATATATATTGGATTTAGCTAATTTCCTATTCATACAGAGTCTCTTCCACCCTGATTCCCTCATTTCCTTTTGTAGTTTCTTAATGTAGATAAAATATTATTTCTTTTGAATTTTAAATATAACATCAAACTAAACAGAAACATGATTAAAATTGGAGTTAAGCTATCTTTCTAGATAGTCTGTTTTGACACATAGCAATAATGATGAGCTGAAAATACCATTAAATCATTTGCAGAAGTCTGTGAAGTTTGAATATCCCAGTGAGCTGTTCATACTGACTCATTAACAAAAGCAGAGAGATCACTCGTCCTCTGCCAAAAAAATCATGCAGCTAAGTGCTCATTAAAACAGAAACAGAAATAAACAGCAAGATATATTCATTCAAAGGGAATTGTACTGTTTTCTCACTCAATACTAGTCTAAAACACAGTTTTAATTCTGTGCCTAATCTTTCCCAGAAGGCTCCCAGGTCATTTAATTAAAATGATTCTGAACTAGGAGAAGGAAATGTGCTTGAAGTTCTCAACTCTAGCAAAGAAACACCATGGGACTTAACTTACACTTTAATTTTTTTTCTATGTCCAACTTTAAAGTGTTCAGTGATCTCATGATGAAAAAACAAGTAAATCTAAAATGCTGTCTTCAGCTCACTCCTGAATAAACATCCTCTTCCCAAAATGTATTTGTTTTTGCTGTGCACTTTAGTATATGTGGACATTAAACCCTCCCCTGTTTTTGAATCTGTGAATCTCTATAAGAAGGTAATAAAAGTAGATTGGAAATATGCATTATGGGTAAAATAAAGATGGATTGAGTTATTACTACTATAAACATATATGATTAAATACTACAAAACTATAGCATTGTGCAAGGCTATTTGCAATATCTTATTAATTTCCATAATTTTCTGCTGATTTTGAGTATTAAGTAAATATGAGATAATAAAATAACTGATTATCAAATCAGATTGACACAAAACAGAGGTTTTACCTAGTATACAAAACTGCTAATAATTTCAGGACACAAGTATTCATGAATAATTAGTAAAGACAGAGGTCTGAGGACTCAAACACAGGTTCTCTGTTTCCCTATCAGGATGTATCCATGTCCTAAATTTACACATGAGGTCCTAAGAAATATGTGTGATTCCTGTCACTTACATATAAAGCGCCATGCCAGTCATGAAGCATCTTCATGTTATGCTCTGATAGAGGCAGAGCTTACCTGACATTTTCTAGAGAGTCATTACCCATACATAAATCAATAGATATCCTCTTTGTTTCTTATAATGAATTAGATAATCAGGTGTATCCTGCTGAAAGAATTCTGTAAATAAGAATTCTATTACCAGTAAATACTAGGAATTTGTTTGCTAGAACTATGCCATTAGCATGTATGTAAGGAGATTTGACTGGGTCCCCTGTGCTCTTTTATTCTTAAAACCTGCCAATTAGCCATTTTTTATCACATAAACAAAACACCGTCCATTATTGATAGTTTTTAACTTTTTCTTTACAAAAATAATATACAGATGGTCACAGACTTAATGGTGATTCAATTTACACCATACAGTTTTTTATTTTACCAGGGTGGTAAAGTGATATACATTCAGTAGACACCATACTTTGAATTTTGAATTTTGATCTTTTCCTGGGCTAGTAATATTCAGTAAGCTACTGTCTTACTGAATCAGAGACAGCAAGCCACAGCTCCCAATCAGCCACGTGATCACAAGGGTAAACAACAATATACTTAAAACTTTTCTGTACCCGTACAGGCATTCTGATTTCCACTTTCAGTACAGTATTCAGTAAAGCACATGAGATATTCAACAATGTATTACAAAATAAGCTTTGTGTCAGATCATTTTACCCAACTGTAAGAGGTCTGAGCATGTTTAAGGTAGGCTAGGCTAAGCTATGGTGTTTAGTAGGTTACAAATCTTAAAAGCATTTTTGACTTAGGATATTTTTAGCTAATGACGGATTTATGGAGACATAACCTTATTGTAAGTCAAGGAAGTCCTGTATTTTTGCACTTTCTTACTAGATTAACTAGTCAATACAGTATAATATGGAATAAAAGTAATTCTTACTCATAAAGCACAGAAGAAACATCTAAATTCACCATTACAAGAAATATATGCTATGGTTTGCATTTGATACCTTTTATCAGACTTAGAAAGTTTTCCCTGATTACTTTTTTGTTAGGAGTTTTATGAGGAATGGGTAATAAATTTTATATGAACTTTATATTTGCTGAGGTGATTACTTTTTATCTTAATTTCTTAATATGTTGGGTTTTTTAATTGATTTCTTGATGTAAATTCTAATGAATTCCTAGAATAACAAAATTGTTCACGTATTATTTTTTAATAATATATACTAGTAAACCTTTTTTAGTATGTTTGCAGTTATGTCTATGAATATTATTAGCGTATAATTTTCTTTCTTCAAACTGACTGAGACAGGCTTTAGGATGGCGATAGGGAATATTCCCTCTTATTCTTTACTCTGAAATTGTGCAAGATTGGAATTATTTGTTCCTTTCATATTCGGACTTTAAATATACTGTTTGTTCATTAACTTCTTTGTTTTATTTGCTTGTGTTTTTTAATTTTTATGAGTGGCAGGAAGGAAATTTTAATTACCTACTTAATGTGTTTAATAATTACAGATCTGTTCGTCTATTTGCCCTCAAGTAAGTTTTAGTAAGTAGCATTTGCCTAAAATGTGTCCATTTCACATAAAGTTTACATTTTTTGGTATAGGAACCTTCATAAATTTTTCTTATGTATTATTATCCTCAGTCTCTTTGATAGGCCTGCCATGTTTGCCAATTTATTAGTCTTTTCAAAAACCAAATTTATGGCTTAATTGACAAACCCTCTTGCCCCCACCATTGTATGATTGTTTTCTGTATTTTTAATTTCTTCTCACACACTTATTGTTTACTGTCTTCTGGTTTTTTTTAAAATTTACTCTTCTAATTTTTAATTGCCTTAGAAGTTTCTTAGTAATATCAAATTTTAGCCTTTCTCAGTTTCTAATATAGACATTTAAGTTCCAAATTGCCTTCCCCAAATGTCCATCAACTGAAGAGTGGATAAAGAAGATAGGGTTTATATATACAATGAAATACTACTTGGCAATGAAAAAGAATGAGATCTTGCCATTTGCAACAATGTGGAGGGAATGGGAAGGGATTACGCTGAGTGAAATAAGTCAGAAAAAGACAGATATCGTATGTTTTCACTCATATGTGGAATTTGAGAAACTTAACAGAAGGCCATGGAGGAAGAGAAGTGGGAAAAATGGTTTCAAAGTGGGGGGCAAACCATAAGACACTTTTAAATACTGAGAACAAACTGAGGGCTAAAGGGTAGGGTGGGGGAAGGGGGAGATGGGTGATGGGCATTGAGGAGGGCACTTGTTAGGATGAACACTGGGCGTTGTATGTAAGCGATGAATTGTGGGAATCTACTCCAGAAACCAAATCACACTGTATACACTGTAAGTTAGCTAACTTGACAATGAATTATATTTAGAAAAAAAAAAAATCACCTTCCAGGGGCACCTGGGTGGCTCTGTCAGTTAAGCGTTCGACTTCGGCTCAGGTCATGATCTTGCAGTTCACAGGTTTGAGCCCAGCATCAGGCTCTGTGCTGACAACTCAGAGCCTGGAGCCTGCTGCAGATTCTGTGTCTCCCTCTCTCTCTGCCCTTTCCCCACTCTCTCTCTCAAAAATAAACATTAAAAAAATTTTTAATTACCTTCCAGTTTTTGTTTTATATTGTAGGTTTTGCTACTTTCTGTGCAGTATTTTTATTTCATTTCTAAATATTTTCTAAGAAAACTATTTTAACCTACAAGTCATTTATATGTTTGGTAATTTCTGAACATATACTTTCTTTTGGTTACCTTTTCCCTCATCTATTATTAATAAACATTATTTACAGCACAGTTTTAGATTTACACACAGTTGAGCAGATCATGCAGAGTACTCCCATATACGTGCACTGTTCTGAAAATAAAAGTTTATTTATTGATTTTTGAGAGAGGGACCGAGAAAGCGAGTGGCGGAGGGTCAGAGAGAAAGGAAGAGAGAATCCCAAGCAGACTCTGCACTGTCGGCATGGACCCTGATGTGGAACTCCAACTCACAAACTGTCAGATCAAGACATAAACTGAAACCTATAGTAGGATGCTTAACCAAATGAGCCACTCAGGTACTCTGAGAAAGAGGTTTTTTTACTCCTCTTCCTCATCATTATTTGGTATTGTAATTTTTTGATATCTCACTGTTGTTTTATTTTGTAATTCTCTAATGACAAATGTTGAGCATATTTGCATATGTTTATTTGTTTTCTGTATTCTTCCTTGGTGAGACGTGTTTTCAGATTTTTTGCCCATCTTTAAATTCAGCTGTTTGTTTTCTAAATGCAGAGATTCAAGAACTCATTTTATATTTTAGATACAAATCATAATCCATTTAAATGTTTTATTATTTAATTTAATACAAAAATTTGTGTTTTTATTTGAAAATACTTAACCCCGTGTTACTCTATGGTTAATAAGCATTAGTAATGAACAGATAATAAGGAAAGGTAGAACACTTAGGAAGTCACCCAATTTTGGTTTGGATATGCATTACAATGATATTTGAATATAGGTGAGTTCTATTCTCACACTTTGCATAATTTGCAAAAAAATATGAAGCTGCAGTAATAGTGGATATAACAGCAATGAATAATGAAGAACTTTTGTGTTTTTACTTTGTTTTCCCATTCAAAAGCTCATTAGTTTAAAGTCTTGCTGAAAATTTGCTCATCATCTCTACAAGGAATATAAAATACCAGCTACAAAGTAACAATTTTTCTTATCTAAACTCACTATCTTTCCAGTTCATACCTAAACTGGGCCTGGAGAGATGATAAAGGGTTCTTATTCAATAGGAAATTTCTCACGTAGTGTGAGAAATCTTTATAGATAGTAAAAGATAGCATAAAGGGACTAGAGAAGCACTGGAAAAAATTGTTCAATCTGTTTTATTTCACTTTGTCCCAGATTGAATTTAAGTGGCTTGTAAAGATAGAATTTGAAAATAATTGATAGTTTATCTTTATACAGGTTATAAATAAATGTTTTAAGTATAGTAAGAGCACTTAATTTTTATTATTTTCTTATAACCTAACTCTTATTTCTCCCAAAGGAAGAAATACTTATGGAAAATACTCCAGTGTTGAGTCATTTCCAGGTTTATAAATGTAAAATTTTTGTTGTCTCCATTATCCAGTTTTTACATATATAAAGGCATTGAAGTTCTCACTGGATACCTATTTTACAATAATGACTATGATTACTGGTAATTATAATGCAATTAATTAGACTTGTATTTATAAATGTGGTTAAACATGATACTTTTTGAAATAAATATAAATTGGTGTTTAATTTTATTTTTTAAAAATCATTGATTATGATGGTGAAAGTAATATTATTCAAACATTTTATATAAGAAAAATCATGTCAAAGGTCTGTATTTCATATATTGTTAATGTTTATTATTTTAAAAGAAGTTCCAAAAAAAAAAAAAAAAAAAAAAGAGGGACACCGGAGTGGCTCAGTCTATGAAGTGTCCTGCTCTTGATTTGGGTTCAGGTCATGATCTTATGGTTCCTGAGATCAAGCCTCACTGGGAATAGAGCCTGCTTAAGATTCTCTCTCCTCTCTCTCTCTCTCTTTCTCTCTCTCTGCCTTCCCCTGATCTCTCTTTCTCTCAAAAAATAAACTTTTAAAAATATTAAAAAAGGAAATTTCAAAAAAATGGAGTTCCAATTTTATTCTAATTAATCTACTTGCAATTCTAACTACTTATCAAGTTTTTATGTACATTAATTATTTTATTTTATTTTGGAGAGAGAGAGAGAGAGAGAGAGAGAGAGCACATGAGCAGGGTAGTGGGGCAAAGGCAGAGAGAGAGAGAGAGAATTTATAAGTAGACTCCACACTCAGCATGGAGCCAGATGCAGGGCAGGATCCACTACCCTGGGATCATTACCTGAGCTGAATCAAGAGTCGGGTGCTCAACCAAGAGAGACACCCAGGCACCCCTTTTTATTTACATTGAAATATTAAATGTGTGTGTATATGTGTGACTATTTGTAGAATCAAGTGTTGGCTTTACAACTGATATAATACACAGAGATTACTCATTGAGGTCAATATGAGTCCCACAGACTTTAAAGGCATATAAACATTTTTATTATTTCCAAAATTTTGTTTTATAGGATACAGAAAAATAAACATAAAATTCTTATTTATGTTTCTTGCTAAATCCAAGCATGGAGTTTGTGAATGGAATAGTCCCACTTATTTTCTAAAAGCATGGAGCCCTAATGCAGATGGACAGGATCTGGAGGATTTTTTTAAAAGATAGATATAGATATAGATGATAGATAGAGATAGATATAGATGATATAGATTTTAAAGTAGGGAATGTTTGTTGGAGCACTTTAGATGAAGTCATGTTCTACAATGAAAAAGTAGAAATAAAAATGTATTTGCATATTGAATCTTTTTTTTAACTTAGGTCTAGTTCATTCAAAAATACATTAAGAAAAATAATAACTTCAAAGGTAAGAGTAATATTTAAAACAGAAATATTTTCTGATGCTTATTACTCTTTTTAAAAAATTCGGTATCTTTTACCATTTAAAGTGAATATAAAGAAATCATGGTATATTGCAATGAGAGTCAATTGCAAATATTGCCTCAAGATATTACAAATGTGTATAGCTATACACTGAGATTGGATAGCTTTGCAGTGTAGTTAAATTGGATTTTTTTTAAATAAAAGAAACCTAGACACATTTTTATAACATAAATAGAACTGTTTTTTATTTATATTTGCTATTTAACCTGTGCTTAAATAAAGGCAGCAAATACAAAATTGTATTTGGGTCATTTAGGAAACTTTTGGGGAGAATTGAGAGAAAAAATATACTTAATTTTTAAAAATAGAATGTGAGAAAAAACTTTTACATGAGAGAAAAATGTCAAAGGGGTGGGTGAACTTCAAGTTCACTTTACTCAGGACACCAGGTCCAAATCTTTCCAAATCTCTGCCTTTTCATTGCTGCTAGTTTGTTCTGCTAGCTCTTCCTGTATCTGCAGGATGTTTTCTTATTCAGATCTGGTGGAAATATTATTTCCTTACTCTTTGAAAAAAACATGATTCACATTATTGGATATATTTAGGCCCAGTGCCCACTTTGGACATTATATTGTGGGAATACTAGAAGTCATGACTTATTTAACCCATTAATGAAGAGGTATGGGGCTTTGGTAGATCAGAGCATACTCAAGTGTAGGGGCTTTGGTAGATCCTTTGAAAACCTCCTGGCTGTCATACAATTTAGCAGGGAAAAAAATAGATGCTAGATAGGCATTCAGAAATGTTCACCCAATAACGAATACTTTTTTCCTCCTTTTTAAATAATTACTTGCTGTTTTGTCAGATCGTAGGTGTATTAATTTGGGTCCTCAAACATGGAGGCCAAATGAAAATAAATGTTTAACACAGGGGAATAAACAAATGTTTACTGGGGGACAGAGGAATGCCAGGAAGGATAAAGAGCATGGAACCAGGGAAGGCTGAGAAAGCCTTCCAGACTGTAATACAAGTCTGGCACAAGTGAAAGAAACAGGAACAAAAGGAAAGAGGATGGGGTTAGAAGAGTCCATTGGATCTTCTGCTGTTCAGTCTTGTCAGCTCTTCCACTGCAGGAGATAAAGGTGTGTTTGTACAGCACCAACGAGGCCTTCTGGCTCTTAATGCTTTGCCTTTAACTAGCTGTTTATGGTTCTCAGTTTTTCTTTAGCCCTCGGTGGAACTTACATATAACTTAGCTGTAACTAGCCAATGATGAGTTCTTACAGGGATTTTTCACTCCGTATTTTCAAATGCTGCAATCATTGTAGGGGCAAGAGCATTCCACTTAACCAGGAAGGAGATTAGCAACGAAGCTCCCACCTTATGCCAAGAGGTATCCATACCCACACACTACTAACCCACCAAGCAGTCATTGAACCACTTATAAAACTCCATCTAGCCACTTATTGTCTCAGATTACTCCTGGCATAACTTGGGCTTGTTTAGGTTTTCCATGAATCTCACTGTAAGACTAGATTGGGCATTTAAGATATTTATTGGAGTAAATGACTATAAATGATGAAGAGGGAACCAGAAAAAGTAGGGGGAACCTTCAGACTACAGTGAAAACGTGAAACCTATTAAGGATGGAGGTGATAAAAAACGAGACTGAAGTAGATAGAATCTAAGACTGGAGCAAAACATAATGAGAACTTTGGCCAGTTTATGCGGGAACTTTAAGTCAAATTCAGCCATTACAGAAACCCCAGGTCTTACAGGAATGGGTCTACATGCATACTGATGCCATGCTCAGTTACCCTTGAAGAAGTTGGTGGGGAGCATAGCCTCTGCACGAACATGGTGATTCTTCTTCAAGGCAGCCAGCAGGGTCCATAGGTCAATTACTCTGTCCTCAGCAGGAGAACTGAATGGTGAATGCTCATAGTTATCACTCTGGGTGTTGATTCTTATGGGCATGAATAGTTGTGATGGTGTGAAAGACTTCTGTGATTTAGTAAACTATCAGTGAATATTTTTTCTCTAAATATTATCATAAATTCTAGAAAACTGTTCAGACCTATGAACAATTAAGGTGATGGGCTTTGTCCTCTTATTATTATTATTTTTATTTTTTATGTTTTGTTAACTGCAAACCTTTATCTTAGAGCTTGTTATGTAGACATGGGTGTATTTTCAAAACAGAAGTGAGATATGAGATAATTTACCCATATGTGTGTGTATTTGCAATATTGCATGACATTTTCTTATTTTTCATTTGACTTTTTAAAAATCACCAAATTACATAGACATTTGGCTATCTTTTCCTCCCAGATGTGCTTAAAAAATACCAAAATGAAACTCATGCAAATTAGGTCATCTAGTGTCTGAAAGTATATTGTTTCATTGTTGTTCTTATGTCTAGGATATAGCTGATCGTTTTCCTTAGAGTCTTCATGACAGTTCAAATGGAAATGCGTATTGGTCACAATTCAGCTAAGTTGTACTTCTGAGTAGTTTTGTTCTTATTTTTACCTTATAGAAACCATGGCATTTGTAACAGATCTTATTTCCTTTATCATTAGTTATGCTATAAGCTTCAATCCAATTTTGTGAGGTAAATTAAATTTATATGACATAATATTTGTTGTTGTTTTTGTGGGACTCTGCCTTTTACTCTGCCTTTTACTCTGACCAAGAATCTCACCTAAGGAATGCACAATTGCAGAATTTAAAACTGTTGTACCAAATCAGATCAGATTAAAAAAAAGACTATGCCTTAATTGCTCCCCCTGCAGCGAGCAGTATATCTTAGAAATAATACATCAGAGGCACTTTTCCCAGTTTACTGATGTATGATTGACAAAAATTGTGTATGTTTAGATTGTGCAACATGATGCTTTTAAAGTGTCCAACATGATGATTGTATAAGGATACATATATATCATGAAATGATTACCAAATCAATTATCATATCCATCATCTCACATAATTACCTTTTTGTGTGTGTGGTGAGAACATTTAACATCTACCTTCTTAGCAAACTTCAGGTATACAATACAGTATTACAATATTATTAACTATAGTCACCATGCTGTACATTAGGTCTCTGGAACTTATTCATCTTGCATAACTGAATCTTTGTACCCTATGACCAACATCTCCCCATTGCCCCACTCCCCAGACCCTGGAAACCACCATTCTATTCTTTGATTTTATTAGTTACACTTTTTTAGATCCTACCTATTAGTGAGATCATACAGTAATTTGTCTTTCTGTATGTGACTTATCTCACTAAGCAACATCTTGTTAAAGATAAGAGATGACAGTGTTGTCAAGGTTGTGGAGTAAAGGGAACACTTGTCCTCCGTTGGCTGCAGTGTAAACCGCTGCAACCACTGTGGAAAACAGTGTGGAGATTACTCAAAAAATAAAAATAGAACTACCATATGATCCACCAATCCCTCTTCTGGGTGTATATCGAAAGGAAATTAAGTCAGTATCTTGAAGAGATATCTGCACCCCCATGTTTATTGCAACATTATTCACAATAGGCAAGATATGGAAACAACCTAAGTGTCTATTGATGAATGAAAGGATAAAGATATGTGTTTATATATTTACAATAGAATATTATTCAGGCAAAACAAAGAAGGAATTCCTGCCATTAGAACTTATTTTCTTAAAAGAATTATGAATTGTCTCCAGCTATAGTTTGACCAAGTTTCAATGCCATCGTAGGTCAGTTTTCTTACCATATAGACTCATGTTACTCTGGTTTTATCAACCCCATCTGTGTCTCTTATTCTCAACTATCCCCGGGAATATGTGTATCTGATTTAATGCTCATTAAATACAAATCACCAGAAACTTACCCTTTATAATGTTAAGGTTACTATATATATACATATGCATATGTACATATATATACATATATATTATAAAAGTTTGTAACATTTCAGCACTCTTACTCTAAACCAGAAAAATGCTAAATGTTTTGAATACTTTTGTTCATTTAATTTTTACCACAACTGTATCAAGTAGATATAATTATTAACTCCATCTTACAAATAAGGAAACTATTTCAACAGCTAAAAAATGATAGAATGGGGGGAATTAGAACAAAAATTTTGTTAGAATCCAGTGCTTTATTGTCAATCATTGTCTAATTACATAATTTAGAGGTACAGATACTAATGAACCAGTTTATTTTTTTTTTACCATGGTTTGGCATTTGAAAGTTAATATGTATTGAAATTCACAATCAGGATCACAGCATTATATTTTCTAAGGGTGTAAAATCTACTTTGAGTCAATGAGGAATTGTTTTATTAGCTTAAAAGGAGTTAAAATCTTATCATGTGTAACAGTTTCATCTCTATAAAGGGTAAAACATTAAGTCCTGTGTTTCTTATTAATCCATTATTAATAATTTTAATTGAGTCATGACTTAGTCTTAGCACTATTTCAAAGCAAGGACTGATGGAGAGCTTGTTTATAGTATTAGTTCATTAGTATTCTTTGAAATTTAGAAATGGAACTCCATCTATCTTTACCACGTTTTAAAATAGAGCCATTACATGTTGAAGGTAGTAAAGACAGGGGTCCCTGGGTAGCTCAGGCAGTTGAGCCCGACTTCGGCTCAAGTCAAGATCTCACAGTTCACAAGTTCAAGCCCTGCGTTGGGCTCTGTGCTGACAGCTCGGAGCCTGGAACCTGCTTCGGATTCTGTGTCTCCCTCTCTCTCTGTCCCCCCCGCCCCACTTGCACTCTGTCTCTCTCTCTCAAAAATGAAAAAACATTAAAAATAATAATAATAATAATAAAGGTAATAAAAACAGTATTATTTAGAGATAATTTATTCTGTCCATATAAAATCTTCCAGCTTATTGTTATTATATTTTATTTTTATATTTTTGTATTTATTTATTTTAATTTATGTATTTTGAGAGAGGGAATCCCAAGCAGGCTCCACGTTGTCAGCACAGAGCCTGATGCAGGGCTAGATCTCGTGAGCCATGCAATTGTGACCTAAACTGAAGTCAAGAGTCAGATGCTTACTGACTTAGCCAACCAGGTGCCCCATATAGTTATTATATTTTGCATTTTTCCTCTGATCATTTAAATATTTAAGTTATTTTTAAATGTGAAACAAGTTTAAAGTTGTTAATAAAATATATACAAATACTTATATCAACATATAGAATGGTACAGAATTACATATAAAAATCCTGTTTTTATCTCTCCATCTCATTCTCAGATGTAAAAGGTAACCAAATTTAATCATTTTAAAAGTTTTTCTTATTAAAATTATATAGTATCATATATTTTTTGGCTTTTAAAATTTTAGCCTGATATCTAATGTACCTTTATGAAAGATAAAAGATATGTTATTTTTCTTTCTTTTCCCTATCCACCAATGATTTTTATTAAGTCTACTATTATCCATATGGTACCTCCTAGTTTCCTTTATAACTTTAAAAGTTTTCTTCTTAATTTCTTGAACCATCAAGATTAAAGATTACATACTGACCCACTGATATAAAAGATAAAGAACTTCGTATGCCTACATTTTAACTTTTCCCTTACTTCACAGTTCTTTAAGTTAGATACTTTGAAAATGTTAAAAGATAACTATTAAATTTGTTCTGTTGTACAACTGTAAGTCTTCAATGTGCTATTTTACATTGAATCATTTTTTGCCTGACATCAATATACATGTTATTATGATTAAGTCATTGTTTTCACAGAAGCAATTTGGTGAGGGAACACATAAAGAAGGAAATGTAACCCTTTGTTACTAAATCCTATTGCTTGAAAGAGACTATCCTTACCTTCAAGATTCAAAGAGCTTCCTTTTAACTTCTTGCAAGCTTTCTTTCATTCTTTTTGATAATACTCTTCTGCCATTGATTCTTGTATTTCATGTTGTCCTTTCTTATGTACTTCTTTTTTTCTTTTACTGTGATATATTCTGACAACAAAAATCATTTATGGTAATCAGAAAACATTTTTTTTTGTTCTGGCAGGTTTAAAATTTTTTCTCTGCCCTCAAAATTTGCTTGATTATAGAATTCTGGGTTCAAATAATTTTTCTCAGAAATTTGAAGTTTTAGCAATTTTTTTCCTGTCATTCAGTGTGACTGATTATCTCAGTGTCATTCTCATTTCTTTATAGGTGATTTTTTTTTTCCTCCAGCTGGGCTAGGATGATTAATAACACGGAGCTGGAGTCTATAAATCTGTTTCTAGTGCATCTTGTCCTTCAAGTATAGAGCCCATTCTGGGCTTTGTGTTTATAGTGGCGTGTTTCCATCTGGGATGATTTTATGGTGAATATGTAGCTAGAAGAGATATGCCCCTCTTTCATTGCTAAAGTAGAAGTTCTTTATTTTGCTGGAAGAGACCCACTGGTCTTGCTGTTCACAGTCCAGTTTTAAAATTAGTCTGATAATGACATCCAGGCCCACTCATCATGTTTATATTTATTAGTCCATCTTGAGGATTCCCTGGTTTTCTCTTCTGGAATTACTACACTTAACTTCAGTGTTCTGTGGTGCCATGTTCCTTATCTGTATTTCCTATCCATAACATCTCAGTGGCTATTTGTAATCCAGATTTCTTCAAACATTTAGGTAGATCTACTTCTGTCTCATTTTCTTGGTTTGAAGAACAGTTATTTTTATTTTTCTTAACATATTTTATCTTACTCAATCACCAGAAAGAAAGAGAAAGAAAATATTTGCTGAGTCACACATTTTTCAACTCACTTGAAATTGCTAGTTTTCTAAAAGCTTCAAAAAAATTTATAGGGAGATTATTGCTCCAATGTTGTGTAATTATAGAACAGAATCCAAGCATTTTAACATAATATTCAAGACTTTCTATCCTATGAGTAATGCATTTCCTTTTTAACATCATCTTTGCTTTATTTCTGTGGTAGGTGGGATTCTATATGACCCTCAAGATGCCTGGCCCCTTATGTACGCTCATATTCTCCCAGTTATTCAATTATGCATTAATCTATGTTCTACTGTGCAGTGAATTTGTGGATGCAATTAAGATCCCGAATTAGTTTACTTAAAGATTATCTCATTGGGCTTGACCCAATCCCATAAACCCTTTAAAAACAGTTTTCTCTGGCTTGTCTAGGAAGAATTCAGATGTTTGAAAAATGAGGGAGATTTGACACATGAAAAATTCTCAGTTGATGGCTTTGAAGATGGCAGGCACTATATGACAAGGAATGCAGCAGCTTCTAGTAGCCAGGAGAGGTCTCTTGCTGAAGGCCAACAAGGAGACAGATGTCTCAGTCCTACAACCACAAAGAATTGAATTCTGCCAACAATAAGAATTTACTTGGAAGTGGATTTTTCCCTAGAGCTTCCAGATGAAAACTCACTCTGATTTCAGCTCTGTACCCTGAGCAGAAAACACAGCCACTCTGCGCCTGACTTTTGACTGAAAGACCTTTGGCTAATACATGTGTGTCATTTTAAGCCATTTAGTTTGTGATGATTTTTTTATCTGTTATGCTAAACTCTAAACATTTTTTTGTACACTCTGCCGTCATTGTTTCTGATTTGAAAACTACCTGTGAAGGCTGTTTTTGTCTCTTTGCTTTCTGGGTTTTTGTTGTTGTTGTTTTGTTTTGTTTTTGACAATTACCCAAAGCTCATTTACAATTCTTTGAAAATCCTTTCTGAGAAATATGATACCTTCCTCTTCTGAAAAAAAAAAAAAAAAACATGATTCTGTATCCCACATGTAATATACTTTATTCTGCCAAATTTTATATTGCTGAAATTAGGAGGCATTCCTTTATCCATCTCTTTGCTTCTGTAGCACCTTAATAGTGTCTTACGCTTAGGAAAAAAACAAATCATATTGTTGAATTAAATTGTGGCATTATTTACATTTAATAGATAAGGGCAAAATCTTCTTTATAATATGATTTATAAAGTCATACAAATAACTGTTGATGAATTCTAGACTCCTGATCAATCTTGTAGCTTGAATTTAATCTTTCCCCCAAAACACACTATACTGTTCTGTTATGCTGTTTGTGCTAAGAAATAACTATATCTCAGGTACTTTATTAGTTTCCCATTGTTGCTGCAACAAATTACTAGAAATGTAGTGGTTTAAAACAACACAAATTTGTCTTACATTCTGGATGTCAGAAGTCCTAAAAGCAAGGTGTCAGCAGGATTGGGATCCTTCTGGAGGAGGGAGGAGAGAAACCATTTCTTGCTTTTTCCAGCCTTTTCATTCCTTAGGTTGTAAACACCTTCCTCCATTTTCAAAGCCAGTAGCAGCATAGCATATTCAAATCTCTCTCCCTTTCACTTCTGCTTCTGTTATCACATCTCTTTCTCTGACAGACTCTTCTGTTCCCTCTTTCATTTATATTAATGCTTGTGATTATATCTGGCCACCTGGATAATCAAGGAAAATATTCCTTCTTTCAAGGTTCTTACTTTAAACACATCTGCAAAGTCTCTTTGCTATTCAAGGTAACCTATTTTCAGGTATTGGTTATTATTCTGGTAAAATCTTAGGGGGGCCATTATTATGTTCACCACAGATAGATATCCATGGTAGAGCTGTAGGACAGCTATATCAATAGATATTAAGATTAGCAGACTTTAAAAAGACATCTCATTAAAACCACTAGATTTAAACAGTTCCACATATCAAAAAAAAATTTTTTTTGAGAGAGATAGAGAGTGCCAGAGCAGGGGAGGGGCAGAGGGAGAGGGAGAGAGGGAGAGAGAGAATCTTAAGCAGGCTCCAATCTCAGCACAGAGTCAAGTGCAGGGCTCTATCTGGGATACAGCATGAGACGATGACCTGAGCTCAAATCAAGAGTTGGACACTTAAGCGATTGAGCCATTCAGTTACCCCCACATATTAAATTTAAAAAAGATGAAACTTAGTAGAACCTTAGTATAGAAGACTTACTTTATGGAATATACTTTGTTTATCAATTATAATACATATTTTTAGTAAACAAACAACTCTTTCTAATTTCTCCATGATACAAAATAGGGTTCACACAGCATGCAAGTTGCCACCTGTTGTTTAAGTTCAGTGAATTATTTTTAAATATATCCAGCAAAAGAGGTCAGATTAGCACTGGAGTCATAAAAATAAAAGCAAAAAAATCATAACTTGCCTTTGCTCTGTTACTTTGACCAAGTTTACAACTAATTTTAGTGTTTGGAGTTAAAATACCATCCACACTTTTTTTTCATACTTATAACTCTATAACTTGAAATTTTAATACAGTAGTTCCTTCAGAAGTTGCTCAAACATTTTTTATTATGCCATTTTAGAACTCTTGTGAGGACAATGTACTATTGTTTCAGGAACAAGTCTATTATCAACAGAAAGCAATAGAGAAGTAGTATTAACTCAATCCAATTGGTTTCATTAAGAAAATGTAGCAAATGACCTGATATGTTAACAAATTAATTCCTTTATAATTATCTTCTGAAAGTATTTATTTTTAATAATTTATATAAAATGGGCAAAATAAGATATTTATTACATGCATTCTTTACAAATTTATGTTTAATTTCTTAAATATACATATAGGAACAATTGCTGCAAAAAATATATAATCAAATTGAAAAATTTGGACAAATGAAATATGATATCAATAAGATCTAAGTTCATCTAGAGGCACCTGGGTGGCTCAGTCGGTTAAGCATCCAACTCTTGGTTTTGGCTCAGGTTATGGTTTCCTGGTTTGTGAGTTTGAGCCCTGCATCGCATCAGGCTCCACACTGTCAATGCTTGGGAGTCTCTCTCTCTGCTCCTCCCCTACTCATTCTCTCTCTCTCTCTCTCTCTCTCTCTCTCTCTCACATAAATAAATAAACCTAAAAAAAACTAAGTTCATTTTAAAATGTTGTCTATCTCTAGAACTTAATATTTCTGTGTTACACAAATGTCATATTTATTCATAAAAGCATATTAATCTGTACATTTAAACTGACTTAATTCAAAATATTTCTGATATTTGTTTTTTTAAATAATATGTCACTTGGTTAATTACTATTTTTGAGAAAGTTTTTGTCCAGGTTTATAAGATAAAGTAGCCTTTGGGCCAGTGAACTCAGTCTCAAATGAGATCTATACACAATAATTAGAATTCTACTTTTAACTTCATAGTTAGAACAAGGAAGAGAAAGAAACATATTTATTGAGTGGTAGGGAGTGTATGTGCTTTACCTAGGTGTTTTCATCTCCCTTTTACAAATGAAGACAAAATCACTAAGGATCACACAGACAAGAAATGGTGAGGTCTAATTCAATCTCTTGAAATATTCCTGAACTCATAATTTTTCCTTTGTAAATACTTCCTTCCTAGAGACTTGATATTAGTAACATAGGTTTAGGGGGGAAACTAATATTAACAAGATATCACCACAGAAATTGAATGTAGAGTTTGTGCAATTTCTTGATAAATCTCCAATTCCACTTTATTTTGGATAGTAATGTGCTCAACTAAATACTAAAAGTCCAGCCTCCTGGAGATACTCCACATATTCTCTTTAAAAATATAAGCCATCATCTCATACCAGGTTTTTTCTCCCCAGCTGGGGTCTCTACTCCCACAGCAGTTCTGTGGCTGTGTCCTTCGGCATTCCAAGTTATAATTTAGTTGCTGAAAGAGAGGATCAAATGGGTAGATATGGAGCCACTGTGGCTTAGAAGCCCCATCTCACAAATTAGGACATATTCTGTCTTGTGAAAAGTTCCATAGGTATAACTTCCATGGTCCTGGCAAGAAACAAACCTAGTTTGCACTCAGGGAGGTCACCAGCTGATGGCTTCTTACCAAGTGTTAATAAATCCTTCACATTCTTCTCAGCCCAAACACAATTTGCCAAACAAATTATTTTCAATCATAGGCAAAATTGCCTAATAACACAATTGTTATCTACCTTTATAACATGTCTAAGAAACACAGCTATAAAGTTACATCAAACTAAATTCCTCCATAGGGTAGAAAATGTTTGCTAGGCCTTCATGTATAATTTCTTCATTATATGCTAAGTAATCAGTCACTTGTAATTACACATATTATATTTTTGAGTGCAAAAAAATAAAAGAGTAAAAGGATACATCTATATAGTATAATAATATATTTCCCAGCTTTGACTATGTCCCTATATATTATTTTCTTCTTCTACTTTTACTTCTTCTACTTTTCTTTCTTCTACTTATTCCAAGGAGATGATAAAAATATTAATCCACAAATATTTCATGTTTTTAAAAATCACATATGTAAAAAATCACCAGTTTGATGTTATTCTTTTTATTGGGTTATATTGATTTACCTGTGCATGTTGAGAGAGCTTATAAATATTTAGATCAATGTAGTTATTTATTAGACCATAAATATGAGATTATGATGAAAGGATCCACATAATGGTAATTTTTGTTTCAGTTTTAAAATATATGTAATTTTAATATTTCAAACTTAATTTAAAAAATATCTTCCCAAAGTAAAAGTAAAACATACTAATAAGAAAAAATGGAAAAATACCATATAGTGGAAAATAAAAGCACAATTCTTTTGATTTTATGTTATAAAGTGAAATATCATTAGCATGTTGCCTATTTTCTGGCATTTTTACTCTAGATGCAGATATATTTGATTATATTATAAATTATTAGCTTGCTATTTGTAAAAATAGCAAAATACATCAATATTCCTACTATTTTACAGTTCTTATTGATGATAGCTGCATGATATTTCCTTTTAAAATCAAACCATAATTTTTAACAATTCTTTAATTTCGAGTCCCTCAAGTTGTTTGTGTATTTTTAAAGATAAGTGTCAATATTTCTTATACTGGAGTTTCCATGGCTTTCCTTGTACTACCAAAGATCTTATTGAGATTTTTGTTAGTAAATTTCCAAAGCTTCCTTTTGTATGAGGAAATTAATCATTGCCATCCTGGGCCATTCAATTTGACAAGCATTCATGAGTACTTACAATGCACGAGACACTTCTGATCCAGCACTTAAGAAAATGAACTCAATGGTTGGAAAATCAGTTTTAGACATAATACATACAGATTGCAAAGACTTTTATATTAGAACTAGAATGAGTTTTTTGTCCATGAAGAGAAACTTGAGTTAATGGAATCTAAAGAATGAGAGGCCTTGGGGAAAGATATTGTTCAGATCTGATATGCCATTAAAAGATTAGTTGCTTTTAAAGCTGCCATGAGAAATGTCCAAATGATGCACATTCATGATAGTAATGGGAAAAGAAATTTTAAAAAGAGTCTTCCACAGGTTCACTCAGCATAATGTCATTGATTAAATAATGACTAGAAGGAAATTACACAATGAAGTGTGATACCATTCACTTGAATATCTTAACTTTCTCTGAAGAAATATATTTGCTAATATTCTAATAGTCCCCACTGCATAGTGTCTTCCAAGAGAGCTAAATTGATTCAGGAAATAGAGATGGTGATTGAGTTGTAATTCTTTGAGAATATCGCTTCTTTGTAAGATAGAAATCATACTGAGATTTTTCAGAAGCCTTTGAAAATAGTTCTTGGTACAAACAACTCTTGGGAATTCAAAAGAAATTTTAAGCTTGTGGAAACTGTAATAGTGGGTGATATATTAACTTATGAAGAAATATGAAACTAGAAACAGAAGTATTAGAGCAATCCAAAGCAGTAATGGATTTACTTGTAGAAAATCACCTGACAAGGGAATTCTTATTATTGTTCTGAATATGTAATTACTTACTACCACCTAAATCCAACTTAAATGATGGCACTGAAAACATTGATCTTAGAATGTAAAAATTGGAAAGAATTTTAGGTATCTTTAGCATCTTCATCTGTAGAGACAAAGGTCTAAGAATATGAAGTGAATTATCCAGTCACACATCTACTAAGTGGGTATGTAAGTTAAAATTTTATTCAGCTGCAAGTCAGAGAAAACTCAAATAAGCAGGCTTTTTTCGTTTTGTTCTCCAAAACTACATAGGCAATCTGTCCCAGGATGATACAGTAGTTCAACGATGCTATTAAGGAACAGGAATCTTTTTTTTTTTTTTTTTTTTGATCTGCTGTCTTTAGCATATAGACCTTCTCTGCCAAGCTGATAGCCTCACAATTGAACGATGGCTGCTGCCCAGCTAAGATTCACAAGTACATAGGGGTAGGAAGCAGACAACATGGTTTAAAAAAAAAAACAGAAAGGAGATTTTTCTTTTAATGAGACTTTCCTTTTTTAAAACCTTTATTATTTTTTGAAAGAGAGAGAGAAAGACAGAGCCAGAGCAGGGGAGGGGCAGAGAGAGAGGGAGACACAGTATCCAAAGCAGGCTCCAGGCTCTGAGCTGTCAGCAAAGAGGACAATGTCGGGCTTGAATCCACAGCTGTGAGATCATGACCTGAGCCAAAGTAGGATGCTTAACCAACTGAGCTGCCCAGGCACCCCCAGACTTTCCTTTTTTAAAAAAAAAAATTTTTTTTTCAGGGATATCCTCCTCAGATAAATTTACTTACAATTCAGTTAGTGAGGACTGTGTCACATCACCACTCTTATCTACAAGGGAGGTTGGGATTTTTACTATTTTAATGAATACCTTTCTTAGCCTCCAAATTGAAATTCTGTTAATGAAGTAGAAATATATAATAGATAAAGTGAAGGCAATTTGCAAGGCTTACCGCAGACATCACAGCTAGACTACCCATCCTCTGGTGAAGAACTGTATTAATCAGAGAAACAACCATGTATACATTTAAATATGTAGAGGGAGAGATATATAGAATAGAAAAAAGATAGATGATAGATGAAGATATGGATAGATAGATAGATAGGTAGATAGACAGCCACACAATTATGGGAGCTGACAAGTCCAAAATTGGCAGGGCAAACTACCAGCCCAGAAAACCAAGAAAGAGTTCATGTTACAGGCTATCTGGAGGTATAATTCTTTCATCTAAAGGGACTTCAGTCTTAGCTCTCAAGGCCTTCAACTGATTGAATGGGTTATGGAGGTTAATCTGTCTTACTATGATTTAATGAGTGAGTCTGATTACTCATCTGAAACATTAATTTACCCAAAAAGTTTTTTCATAGTGATACCAGAGACATTTGACCAAATACTTCACTTTGCCTACTTATTAACCAAATATTTGACCAAATATTATGGTTTAGCCAGATTGACACATAGAGTTAACCATCACAAGTCCACTCCTAGTCAACTTGTCACTCATAGATGTCACCTTAAACTATAGTTAATCTTCAAATAAAGATAATAACAGGTCATATGCTGCCTAACATGATACAACTATCCTGCATGCAATCAAAAATACACTCACTCCCCAGAAGACGATGCAAAGTGGCTCGGTGATGTTCACTCTTCTCCTTAATGCCCTGGAATTTTAATACTATGATGTAAAGTTAATATTTAGTATGATGTAAATTTGATATATCTTATGTTATATAATAAGAGTATACAGGAGACAAGAAAATAAGGGTTATATATGTATTCATAAATATACAGATTCATAACATATATTCATATTCATAGTAACATGTGGAGGAAATATTCATGACAATTATCAACTTCATTTCTGTAACTAGGCACATGGTACTTAGAACCGTCTTCTTACACTCCCTATTCCCTTTGCCCTCAGCAGTCACCTCTGCTGGTTGTGGTTCTTTGTCTAGTGAAGTGACCCAAACTTTCATTCCTGAAGGGTGTGGGCTATTAGGAATCCTGAGTGAATGGGGTTGTTGTAGATTTCCATCGACTCTAATCACAGCACATGGCAATTCTAAGTGACATCAAAAAGGATCTCCTATAATCCAGACGTAATTTTCCTTACCCTCCTTGTGGAGTGGCATCCATTTTCCCCTTGATAATCAGGATACATCATCTCATCCAGCACATTAACTACCTTTTTTTGCCTGCTGATTCAGTGGCATAAGAAGTCCAAAGTGACAAGGTAGTATATTTAACTTCAGTTCAATGGAATCATTGATGTGTCTCCTGGTGGAATTATGCCTCCATTTGGAACTAAGACTTCTAGACCAGCAGAACATAAGGTTGTGGGTACAGGAAGCAAAAATTTGCTAGTGGGTCACTAGAGGTAGTATTGAATGGTGCCATCCCTATTTCTACCACTTGATTTTTAACCGTTCAATTTGGTTATGAGGGGAACAGCACCATATATTGGACCTTGATTCAGAGCATACATAGCCACCTAGATAACATTGCTCCAGCCCCACAAGGTATTGCCACACAGCTAGAGCTGTGACTGAGTAGTCGACAGGCCATTACGCCACTCTATCAAACCAGCTACTTCAGGATGGAATACAAAAAGATCAGATTTACATGAACACAGGCCCATTGTCACACTTTATTTGCTGTGAAGTGAGTTCCTTGATCAAAAACAATGCTGGGTGGAATACCATGATGGTGAATAAGACATCTTTTAAGTCCATGGCCTATAGTCTTGGCAGAAGTATTCCATGGAGGAATGAGAGGTCCATCTCCAGAGTAAGCATGTATTCCAGGGAGAACAAAATACTGCCATTTTCATGAAGGAAGCTGTCCCAATTTAATCAACCTGCCACCAGGGAACTGGCTGATCATTCCTGGGAATGGTGCCATATTGTGCTCCGTGTTTTTTATTTGTTTTGTTTCAACTTTTTATGTATTTAAAAAACATTCATTGAAATAAAGTTGGCATACAGTATTATATTGGTTTCAGGTATAAACATAATGATTTGACTTATAAAATGATCATCATGATAAGTCTAGTTACCATCTGTTACCATACAAAGTTACTACAATATTATTGACAATATTCCCTATGTGGTACTTTACATCCTCATGACTTATTTATTTTATAACTAGAAGTTTGTACCTCTTAATCTCCTTTACCTATTTTGCCCATTGTCTCATCCACCTCCCCTCTGGTAACAAACCAGTTTGTACTCTGTATTTATGAGTATGTTTCTGATTCGTGTTCTTTGTTCATTTGTTTTGGCTCAGTACTGATTTGTTGCTGGCAGATTGGGCACTCAGCAGCAGCTATACCCAGTCATCCTTGAGGAGCAGAAGTCCATGTTGCTGAGCCCATGCATAACCACCATCCCTGCCATCATGGCCATTTTGTTCATGAGCTCATTGGGCAGTGACAGGGGTGGCTGAGGAAAGAGATTGTCTTGTATCCACAGAACAGTTTATCCTATCTACATAATTATAAAGATCCTTTTCTGCTGAGGTGACCCTTTGTAGAACATTCATGTGGGACACAAATATCTTTCTTAGCCCATTTAGAGGGATCTGGCCACATATCTTTTCCCCAGACCTCTTTGTCACTAACTAATTATGTGCTTCCAAGTTTCTAACCATCCAGCTAACCCATGGGCCACAGCCCACGTATCTCTTCTGGCCATTTCTCCTCCCAACTAAAATGAAAAACCAGATTCACCATTCAAAATTCTGTCTTTTGGGAGGATTTCCTTTCACCACTGCCCTTCAGGGATATCCCAGAGGAAGGCTGTAGTGCTGCTTTGTCCACTTTTGGATGGTGCCTGCATACAGTGCAGAACTGTCTGGAAACTGGGCCTGAGTTTTTTCTTCCTCTATCATCTGTCACTTGCCTAGTGTTGTGGTTCGATACCTCTTTATCCCACCCTTTATAAACTTACAGCTAAGGAATGTCAGCACTAATATGCAGCTAAGAGCAGTGACTGAAACAAAATAATCTGCAATTCACTGGTATTTTTACCCTGACTATTCTGTCTGTGTGAGAACCTTCTCAATGAGAAGACGCATCTTCTAGAGGGGGGACACAACCCTGAATTGACCCCCAGTGAGTCTTCCCTTGCATATGGATGGAAACTGTGATTTGTTTCTAACTGATAAAATGTGAAAAAAAAAAGTGATGGGATGTCACTCCATTAATTAGGTTGCTTTATATAGATTATGTGATACAAGACTCAGTCTTAGCAGAACGGAGAGACTCTTCTTTGCTGATGGGGAAGAAACTGCCATAGTGTAAGATGGCTTGTGTGTGGTTCATAGGCAAGAGACTGCTGGCCACTCCAGTTGTGGAGAGTGGCCCTGGCTATCAGCGAGTAAGAAACCAGGGCTCTCAGGCCTACCTCCACAAGGAAATGAATTCTACCAACAGGTTCAGGAGCTTGGGAGATGATTTCTCCCAAGACAAGCTTGCAGCTGAGAATATGGCCTGGCCAACACTGGTTGAGTGAAGCATAGGCCTACTGACCTATCAGAACTTTGAGATAATAAATGTGTGCTGTTTTAAGCTGTTATGTTTATGGTCATTGTTAAACAGAAACAGCAAATTAACCTAATAGAAAACCTGCCTTCATTACTGTATTTGAAATTGGTATCCTCGCCCTCGCCACATGCACTCTTGGTTTAACATTCATCCACTGTGCTTTTCATGCTGTACTAAAGCATAAAACTAACTTATTTGTATGTTTTGATGTCTGTCTTTCTCAACTATTAGGAAAACATCGAGAAACAAACAAGCTTTCGTTCTTCTGTGTCCCAGATGTATTGACCATGCTTAGAATAACAGCTGACACATAATGTACACTCAATTAATAATTGCTGAGAGATAAATGGATAAATGCATCTGGGCCTAATCCAAAGAGTTAGACAGCTTGAAAAACATATAGCCAAGTAAATATAGGAGATAAATCATAGGAAATGTTCCAGGAAATCTGTCCCAGACTTTGAGTCTAGAGTTCTCTCTTGTCCAGCAAGATAGCAGATGCAGAATTGAATACATGAGAGGATAACATCTGGGAGGAGACAAGAGCCCTGAGTAAGGGTCCTTGCTCCATGTTTATTAGTATCAGAATGCTTACAAACGTGATGGATGTGCAGAAAGAGGCAATGAAACAGTGAACGTTAATTCATGTGTGTGAGAAAAAGGGGGTTTTGAAGATATGTGGTGCTGGGGGTTTGGGACAATACAAAACAAACTCTTAGAGCTGAGCAGATGGCTGTTTACGGCAGGCACCAGGCATCCACATCTGTTTATCTTAACTTCCCTGGGAGATAAGATAGATAGAGCACACTACCTCAGGGTCAACAGGGCACCTTTCTTTTGCTGATTAGCTCCAGGCAATTTCACCCTGCTGCAGGGGTCTATAGCCCTGTTTACCTGTTAACCTATTCTGGAAGCTTCCATCTGTGAAAGCAGCTTTCTGCTTTTGTACTATTCTGTGGTGCTTTCACCCTGTTTACCTAATCTCAGACGCTTTACTCCTAACCCTTGTTAACCCATTGGTGCAAGCTCAGGGAATTCCTAAACTTATTCTCCACAGAAATCCTGATTCCAGTCCTGGTTCTATCACTTCTATGTGATTATGGATGAGTCTTTAAAATGTGCTTAGCTTCAGTTTTGTCTTCTCTAAATATGGATCATAATGGTAGCCTTGTTTGCATATATGTTTATTTTCAGAACTAAACAAAGTAACATATACAGTATTGCTTAATAAATTTTAAGGAACAATATCAGTTCTAAATTGATAGAATGGGTGGCTAATATGTATATAAAATATTCTAGCTTTGTTAATAAAAGAATTATAGGCAAAACATTAATAATGTATCATGTATTGCCTATTAATTAAACAAATTAAGAATGATGCTACCCAGTATTAGATATGATATATAGTCTCATATACTGTTGGAAGGAATACAAATATGGTTTAAAGTTAAGAAGTTTGGAAAACCTCAAAAGTGCAAATCCATATCTTTTATTCCAGCAGTTCTGTTTGTGTGGGAATCTATCTTTTGGATATAATTAGATAAGTGTACAAAATATGAGAATATTCATGAAAGTTTGGTTTGCAATTATAAAACAGTGTAATGTACCTAAATGCTAAGCACAAACTGATGAGTTATCTAAATGGTTACCTCTCTCCCTCTCTCTCTTTCTTTATCACTCTTTATCACATTGTTCAAGCTTTTACCAGTCTCTGAAAGCATCATGACTAAGTTGAGGCCAGGATCATCATAACTTTCCCAATCATCCAACTCCACAAGTTTCCTGAGACCATATCTGAGGATCAGTGACCCATGTCATTGTGACATTTTGGTTCTTTATAGACTAATAGAAGTAAAGCAGTGGAAAAGTAGACAGTATAACCAAAGGATGTTGATTCTTTATGTTTTTCCATTTTCTATTTGTATATTTCCAAAACATATATTAAATAATAAGCCATTGTACACTGTAATTTGTTTTGTAATACTGTAGCTAGACCATATCTTCCCACAAATTCTTTTTAACATTCTTCTAATTTTCTAATTCTTGCCGACTGTCATCCCTATCTTGACATTTAACACTAAGAATTTCTTTTGAGTGACTGCCAATAAATTGTTCAGAAAGCTCTTGAAATAGCATTGATATTTCCATAAGTCTCCCAGGTATTATCTTGCACATTTCTTTGTGTGGAACTTGAACTTAAGTTTTCTTTCCGTGTGGCATTCTCAAAAGAATTCACTTGGTTTCTATTATTTACGTTTCAAAATTATTCTACTAGATATAAAATATGATGTAGAAGTTTATTTTTGCTGCAGAAAAACACAAGAAATGATATAAAGGCTGATAAATTCCAGCCTAAAATTAACCAAAGTATTTGGCCAGGCCTATAAGCTCTGTAGCTAAACAGACCATCAATATTAGTCAAGCTTGTTTACCTTGATATCAGGAAGTCTGTCACTGTGAGAATTATGTGTACATAGAGGGAGACTGACATCAATAGGAACCCTTGAATGTAGCTTGGTGCTTCCTGACAACCTCTATAAGACTAAAGCAACATTTACATTCTAAACATACACAGTTCTCTAAATACACATCCAAAGTCTGATTCTAGCCATGTCAATCACTCACTTATTCACAGAAAATATAATAGTACTGGCATTTGATAATTGATGAACTCCTTGATATTTAACTACTAGGTCAATGGAAACAAGTTAATTCAAATCATGAAGGCTAATTTGAAACAGTAAATACTGAAATTCTTGGCATTTCAAAGACTTGCTTTAGAAGAGCTTTGCTTTTTTTAGAAGCACTGTACTTTTAACTTATTATGTATATATGTATATATATATATGTATTTAATAGAAATTAATTTGTATCCTAAAGATTTTATTAAAGTGGTCAAGTATAACTTTCTTGTTTATTGTCTCTAGTTTCCCAAGGGATCTGGTAGGAAATAAAATTATCTCTATTTGTTAAAATATCATTATTTATAAATAAGAACTAAAAAATTATTTGAACATTAGTTCTTATATTGGTATTTCAACTTTTTTTTTGCTTTATTTTATTTGGCACTTTGATTTTTTTAAATGTTTATTTTAAAAAACTTGGCTTTTATTTTCTTTCAAATTCTCTGTTAGCATCCACCTACTAGTACCCACACCCTCTCTTGATTGAATGCCTCTTTCTTACAATGGCAGGTAGTATTTCTCAGTAAAAGTAATACATATCCTTTTAGGCCACTCAATTCTGCACATCAAATAAGTCACCAATTCTACTTTTTTCTTCCTACTGCAACTGCCTTAGGAAAGACTCTTAATGTTTCTTACCTAGACCATTGTAATATCCTACTTATGCGTCTCTTTCTCATTAATCTTGTTCCATGGCAAAATTGCATGCATACTGATGCCAAATGATTCTTGATAAAATGAAAATCCCACTGTAGCACTGCATTGTTTAAAATCCTTCAGGGTTTCCTCCAGTCACATTTCACAATATGATAGACAGGTTTGGTTTGGTTAGACCTTGTAATTCATCAATTCTTATCATTTCCACACATACAATCTGCTCTAACCATACTTCTCTCTACCTTCATTTCTTTTTTAGAATATGTATGCTCCTATTTCTACATTTACACAAAATTTTCCTGAAGTATTCTCTTACCTCCAACATCTATTCCTTCTTCTTCATACTGTTTTATATCCTTGAAGACCCAAATCAGATGTCACTTTTCAAAGATAACCTTCTTGGGATTTTTTGGGCACCGCTCTTCTGTCCTTATATTGCACAATAAAATAATCAATAATTGCTTTATCTTTCCCTATCTGTGTTCTTTTCTTATTTCTGCAAAATGTAAATACACATACATTCACATACACTTACCCACACAGTCACAGACATACAGACACAAGCCAGAGAAAGGTAAAAACATTTTCTTTAATCTTTTCTAAAAACCCCAGCCTTCAAACAGAATGGCTATTGTTAGCGCTCAGTAATTGTTGCTTAAGTCTTGATATGACTTCAAAGTTTTAGGAAATAGAGATGGCCAAGAATATGAATACCTAAATTTAGAGCTAAAACTTTCTTGTCCTATTATACTCTAATTCTAGATTTTTATGATCAATAATAATTTAATGAATATTATAAAATTGTAGCTACTTTTAATAGTCCTACCAAAACAATTGTATCAAAGTTTTACTTTCTGTAAAATACTTGTAGAATATAGATGTTTATGGTCTATCTTCTATCTAAATTTAACTCTAAACAGATTCCTTCACAGATACATCAATCAAATAAGCATTCTCAAAATATTTTCTACATTATTTCAAAAAAATTATTCTGAAATAATCTTAAATATATGTATATCTACACACCTCATATAAATCCCATCAGTTGAAATATTAGAAACTATTTGAAGCTTAAGCTATGGTACTATGTAGGTGAAATTAAGTAGATATATTTCAAGATCACCGGAGATCTAACATTATTTCATCAGTATGACTAACCTTTTTTGAGGTGGGAAAATTCTTAATTTGAAGGGTTTGATTCACATACACATTAACAAATATTTATTGGGCAGGTATTGTATATACCAAGCATTGTTCCCTGGAATATGTCAATGTACATGTATAAGGCATTTACTAAGACTTTATTCAATCACTTAATAAAAATGTGATTAGTGTATATTTTATTCTCTCAGAGTCCTTACTGGAAGACTCTGACATATCACAATGCATAACACCAAGAACGTTCATAAGAAAAAATAGTACTTTAAAAAAAATTAAGTGTGTTTATTGAAAGAGAGAGAGAGAGAGAGAGAACAGGGAGTGGCAGAGAGAGGGAGACAAAGAATCCCAGGCAAGTTCTGTGCTGTCAGCGCAGAGCCCATCGCAAGGCTCGAACTCACGAACCATGAGATCATAACCTGAGCTGAAATTAAGAGTTGGACACTTAACCAACTGAGCCACCCAGGTGCTCCAGTACTTTAATTATGTTTAATAACTATACGCTGTCTCTGTGGAAGACTATAGTTAAAGTATTTGGGGCATGGGACCACTTTGGGGTCTCTTAAAACATACCACATACATAGCTATTTATCAATTCTATTAAAGTTGACATGCTCTATTAAAGTTGACATGCTCTTTTAATTCTATTAAACTTCCTGCCAAAACTTTTCAATCCAAAAAGTGAGCTCCATTAATACAGATGAAAATATGCTTAATGTAAAAAGTATTTCAAAAAAAAGAACTATTAATTTTCTCCCCCAATTTTGAATTATTTGGGAAATAGGCCTGATATTTGAGGGGAGGGATTGTTTTAAATCACATTAGTAGAGATTTATTGCCTTATGGATTAACATAAAACATTTATTCTTCTTAGAAAATATGGGAAGGACCAGATACTCTTCTAATATACAGCACATCAAAATGATATTTATTATATATAACTGAAATGTACAATCGCTAAATTTGTTAGAAAATGAGGAATTTACAAGACTCCAATACTTCATGTGAATCAGGCACAGAACCTTAGCAGAAAACAGTCAGTAAGCAGAGATGAAAGTTTTAAATTCCAACTTATATAAGGCTTAGGTATATCTTTAATATAATGTAATAATATGTTTTGGTATTTTCACAAGCCAAAGATACAAAAAATATTTTTGCTAGAAATGAATTGTCACAAATGTCTTTTCCTTAGATGAGGTCAAAGATAATGTACTGGAAAATTCCAACAATAACAATAGTAACTTTAACATTGCCATAGAGCCAAATACTATTAATCATTTCCATATTTCTTAATAGAGGCTCAAAGAACTGAAACAAAGGGAATTTGCTCGAAATGTAGCATCTAAATCCAGGAAAGATGAAAGAAAACAGGAAAAGGCACTTCAACGCCTGCACAAGCTGGCCGAGCTAAGAAAGGAAACTGTGTGGTGAGTGTGCAATAAAAGCTTAACTTCTCTTAAAACATGATGACCAAAAATAAAAAAAAAATTTTTAAAAGACACAGAATTAAAGGGCACAAATCTATTTATTTCTGTACCCAGAATAAGACACTCACATTTTCATGGCTTTCTGTGAACTGTAAACAGTAATTTGAATTTGAATTTTATGTAAACAACTGTTTAATGTATATTTCAATAAAAAAGGCAACATTCCCATAATTTTAGTTTTCAAGAAAATTAATTTCACATTGCTCTGCTATTTACACTTAGTTGAAAGCTATTCTGTTTCTTGGTGGAGATTCAAAATATTTGATTGAAGAAGAGAACAAAGCACCATCTCATGACCTTTATTATAAAAGGAGTTTTAAGAGGAACTTATTTTTAATTGAAAATTTGGAGAACTTTTATTTGAAAGTTCTTTTATTTAAAAAAATAAAGTTTAGGAAGACCCTGTGAACTGCAGAGGCAGGTCAAAATTAGTTTCATTGTGAATAAACAGTAATGACTGTTAGAAGTTCAAAGCTCTTACACTTTGACCTGCTGCTACAGGTAGTTATAATGTTACAATTCAGAATTTACAAAGCAGGACAGGGAACTGTTATAAAAAGAGGGCAACTTTTTAGAGTGCTGTCCCCCTCTACCCCAGAACAAATAGGCCCCTCTTTTTTTGTTTAAAACAAAACTATTTCATAGCAAATCTATTTTATACTGAATGTAGTGTTGGGGAATATATTGGTATATCATAACATTCACTGGAATGTCAAATTTGAAAAACTCAAAATAAAATTTAATGTATTTTGAATCCTCTAGGGAACTGTTAAAAGACAGACATAACTGCTATTCAATCATACCAACAGATATTTTTGCTCTGTGTGGTAATAAATGAAAAATTATAGAACTTCAAGCTATTGTTATAGAGACCCATAGGGCCTATGCAATTAAATGTCCTATAAGTAGCATTTGCAAATATAAGTTTGGATATATTTAGAGAACTAGAGTTAATAATAAGATATATACAAAAAGAAGCAAAACTTCTTATCTAAATTACTTTGCTCAGTAACAGTACTTATTTTGCATTACACATAGACACACAGACACACATACACACACACACACATACACACACACACACGTTTCCTATTAATTTAGGGCCTCTAAAGTTGTTCAGATACAGCAGTGAAACAATCCACTATGTTAGAGATTAAATAAAGAAAATATTCAACTAAAAAAATTGGGGGCCACATCACTTCTAAGAAGCTAAATTTAATAGAATGGAAAATTCTGCACAGCATGACTCTGTTTGGGTAAAGATGATATTTAGGTAACTCCTTGTTTATATGCCGTATTTTTATTAAAAACTCACTATTTATGGTGTCCTGCAATGCCAAATAAATAGAAATTGCATCTTAGGTAAATAGTCTTTTGTCTACACTTACTGTTATAGTATAATATTATTTACAACTTCAGGGAAATTTTTTTTAAATACTAAGAATATAAATTCTGAAAAATATTCTAAAGTTAGTATTATCTCAGTTAATTTCACATTGCAGGATTCTCCTTGGCCTGGTGTGACTCTCAGTGAACATCGATTGAATTGAATTGTTGAACTGAATTCCCAGCCCTTTTGAAGTTATAATTTTTTAAGCTTCCTTCATATTCTCCATATAGTATGAATGATGTTTAGTATCTGTAAATTTAAATAACTTTAGAGATTCTACAATATTCCAAAATATCACTGAAGAGACCATGGGAATAAAGAATCTTGTTCAGGAAGCACTGGTTGACAACACAGGAATGTCCTTGAAATTGCTGTTAATAGTTATAAAAGTAACTTCAAGACAGCTTCTCCAAGTTATCCCAAACCGTAACCAATAACTAAATGTAACTGTAGCATTATGAAAGAGAACTGTACCAAATGAAAGTCATTCTCTCATACAGATTTTAAAATTTGAAAAAGAAAAAGAAATTTGAAAAAGAAAAGTAGTGTTTGAGTATTTTTCCTCAGAAGTGTCCTATCTAATATGTACTTTTCTGCTTGTAGTGCTCCTGGAAGTGGCCCCATGTTCAAGTCAACAACTGTTACTGTGAAAGAAAATTGTAATGAAATTTCCCAAAGAGTTGTTGTGGATTCAGTTAATAACCAGGAAGATTTCAAATATACTTTGATTCATAGCGAAGAGAACACTAAAGATGTTACCACTGTTGCTGCAGATCCAGAAAGTGCAAATAATTATACAGCAAAAAATAACCAACTTGGGGATCAGGCCCAAGGAATTCACAGACACAAAATTGGCTTTTCTTTTGCATTTCCAAAGAAAGCAGCCGTAAAGCTGGAGTCCTCAGCTGCAGCCTTCTCTGAATACAATGATGATGCCTCTGTGGAAAAAGGATTTAGCAGAAAAAGTAGATTTGTCCCTGGTGCTTGTCATCTTCAACTATCTTCACCAACAGATGTGCTTTTGAGTTCTGAGGAGAAGGCTAACTCGTTTCATCCACCAGAAGGAATGTGCACTGACAAAGAAACTGCTCAAACTCAAGAGATGAAAGAAGTTTCTAGTGAAAAAGATACATTTTTATTACCTTCATTTTGCCAGTTTCAACTCCCTTTACCTTCTGATGCAGATAATTCCCAAAATTCAGTCCCATTAGCAGATCAAATACCACTGGGCAATGTTATTATTAATGAAGACATACCTATGAGTGGTAACAGTTCCGAATTGTTAGGAAATAAATCCACAGTTCTCGATATAGCTAATGAATGCATATCTTTGCAAGCTATCACAGAGGAAAATGTTAAGGACCATGATGTATCTATAGTTGAAGCTGACAATAAAAATTATAGTCCTGAGATGTTGGGCCTTTCAAATTCTGAAGAGGAAAATATAACCTTCCATAAAAAAACAGATTTATATAAAAGACCATGTGAGCCATTTGTACCTGTACTTAACAAAGACGGAACCACAATTCTTCAGTGGCCATCAGAAATGCTGATTTATACAACGACTCAACCATCAATTTCCTATAGCTGTAATCCTCTCTGTTTTGACTTCAAGTCCACTAAATTAAACAACAATCTAGATAAAAATAATGATCTTTCTTCTCAGCAGAAGGGAGAAGACATTTGCAAGAGACCAGTTTCAGAATGCAAGGACACATCTATCGCAGGACTCACTGATTATGACACTGGAGGCAGCAGAAGTGAAAATACCCAAGTGGTTCCTCTTTTGGTTGATGGTACTCTCTCCAATACCTATAATTCTGGAAAAAATGAGAATATGGGTCAGAGGTATAAAAATATCTCCTGTAGGATCAGAAATACAAAAAAATACAATTTTACTAAATGTCAAATGAAACAGGGCACTCTAGATGAGAAATATAACAAAATAAGGTTGAAAGATACTCATGAACACTGGTTCCATAAAAGTAGAAGGAAGAAAAGAAGAAAAAAGTTATGTCAGCACCATCATGGGGAGAAAACCAAAGAGTCAGAAATTCACTTCAAAATGGAAATGGAAAATAGTTACACTGATATAACTAGGAAAAATCTACTGGAAACAATTTCAGAAAAGCAGTATTTAGCTGCAGGGCAATTATTGGACTCACAACAATTACGTGATAAAAGGCCCAAACCATCATCCATATACTTAGGTGAAAATGAAGAAATGTGTAAAGCTCAGAACACTGAAAATGATAGTAATGATGCTAACAGTTCTAAAAAACACTGTACAAAGAGCTCAGTCGTTTTCAATGAAGAATCCAATCCAACAATGATACAGTCTGGAAAACATAATTTAACTTACTCCAGAACTTATTGTAGTTGGAAAGCCAAAATAGCGAGCTGTAGCCAGGATCACAAATGCCTAGTTCTCCAAAACGACATAAGCTGCCTGAGTCAGAACCAGGCTGTTAAGAGAGGTTATAATTCTCTCATTAACGAATCGGAAAGATTCCATCGAAAACGTAGACAACATTCACATTCTTATTCTTCAGATGAAAGTTTAAATCGACAGAATTATTTACCAGAAGAATTCTTGAGGCCCTCACGTGCTTCCGCTCCCTGTAAGCCTAAAAGGAAACGGAGGAGAAAAAGAAGCAGATTCCACATCAGATTTGAAGCTTTGGAACTCGAAGAGAACACAGATCATCCCAGGAAGGGCAATTCTTCCTTATGTCACCAGGAGGAGTTAGTAAGTGAAGACAAAAAAGCGGAAGTAAAACCACAAGAAGGTGCGAATGCTGAAAGGAACTCAGAACAAGCAGATGGAGGAGAAAACCAAGCGACTTTGCCCCTGGGCAGTGCCCTTCCTCCTGAAGCCAGTGGTGAGGCTGCGCAATTGGTGATGGAGACACCTGGAGAATCGAGGGACATCTCCCATCCACGCTCCACCTCGGTCTACGACGTAGCCAGTGGGGCAACAAAAGAGGAAATTGACAATGCCTTGCTGGCACAGAAAGAAAGAAATGAGGATATAAATACTCCTGAAAAGGAAATTCCTTTCAAGGTGCCTAGTACCGAGAGGAACTTCAGACAGTCGCAACCGAAATCGTACCTCTGCCATTACGAACTGGCAGAGGCCCTTCCACAAGTAAAGGTGAACGAGGCCTCCGAGTGGCTGCGTTTCAATTCGGGAATCCTTAACACACAGCCGCCGTTACCATTCAAAGAAGGACATGTCAGCGGTCACACCTTCGTAACGACGGAGCAGATCCTGGCTCCATTAGCTTTGCCAGAACAAGCGCTACTGATCCCCATAGAAAACCACGATAAATTTAGAAATCTGCCGTGTGAGGTCTACCAGCACATCCTCCCGCCCAACATGCTGCCCAACAAGGTCAAGTTTACTTTTGCTCCAGCCGCCCTCCCCCAGTCCAGCCCAGCTCTGCAGCCTCTGCCTCTGCAGCAGCCCTTCTGTTCTACCTCTGTAACCACTCTGCACCACGCGGTTCTGCAGCAGCACGCGGCCGCCGCCGCCGCCGCAGCTGCAGCCGCGGCCGCGGGAACCTTCAAAGTGCTTCAGCCCCACCAACAGTTTCTTTCCCACGCCCCAGCTCTCGCCAGGACAGCGTTACCTCAGATCTCAGTAGGGCCGGTCGGACCAAGGCTTTGTCCTGGGAACCAGCCAACTTTGGTGTCTCCTCCTCAGATGCCAATCATTCCAGCTTCAGTTCTTCATCCTAGCCATCTGGCTTTCCCACCTTTGCCCCATGCCCTCTTCCCTTCACTGCTTTCCCCGCACCCTACTGTCATCCCACTGCAGCCCCTGTTCTAGTCCTCGCCATGAAGGGGGAGAAAATGTTCACGTGAAACCTATTGCTACCTGCCTAAACGCTCATCTAAGTGGATAATTAATTGCCTATTGAAATGGTGGAAATCAACTAGCCCAACTATGGCCTTGTTGATATGAAATCATTTACTGTAAGTGTAATGATGCAAATAAATTATTAAGTTTCTAATATATAATATTACTAAGGCACTGAATAGTTTGAAAACCAATACAATATATGCTGTACATTAAAATGGTGTCTTACGAGTATGTATAATGTACATAAGATATATTTATAGTACTGTAATTTATGTTGTAAAGTATGCTCCTTGGGTTTTTTTTTTATCTTTGTGTATTTGCACCTATTTAATGTTTAGACAAAGCTGATGGCACTACGTTTTGTACCCTGTTCCTCGAAACTGTAAATTCAGTGAAATATATCTCTTGCAATAAATTTTTGTTAAGTATTTAAGTAATTCAAACTTTGTTTTAGTTCGTTTTCACTGTTTTGGGAATGTACAGTAATAGTAGGTTTTGGATTCACATTGTTTTTTCTGTCCATTGGCATCTCTGAACCTCAGAGGCTCAGCAGAGTATTTTCACAGCCTATCAATACTTAAACTGTGATATCATCTTTCAGAATAAGTAAAAAAGGTCCACTTGTTTTTCTGTTTATTCTAATGCTGCTTATACTCAGCATTTACTATATTTCCTGAACAGTTGGTCCTCTAGTCAATAACCATTCTTGTAAAAGTAATGTCAGTATTGGGGGAGGGATAACTAAAAAAAAAAAATGCAAAGTACATAATATTCTTTCAGGAACTGTAAAGTAGCTCTAGTGGACAAGACATAGCAAATAACCAATATAAATTCTTATAACATTTTTGTATGTTAAAGTTCTCAAATGTATTATGTTTATTTTTAATTGTTGCAGGAAATATTTGTATATAATAATATTGGCATGGATTAAGGAATGGGTTTAATTAATAAATCACTATCCATATCTAACATCTGGGGCAGAATGGCATAAACACAATCTGTATCTGGATATACTCTTAATTGAGAATCTGGAAGTGGGAAGGAGAGTAAATAAATAGCTCTTCCTTCTGCACATCTTTCTAGTAGTCATGTTTGTATCATATTTCCAAATCACCCAGGAGCAATTAGAACAATTTCACATCACCCTTCCAGATTCTGCTTTATTTTTAAAGAGCTCTGCATGATTATTCACTCAAGTGATTCTACATGTACTGAAGAATATAGTTATTCAATAAAAAACTAGGAAACATCACACTCTTCCAACACATATATGCCCCGGTCGGTGCCACTTGGTAAGACGAAGCCTATGTGACTGGTAGAGAAGGCTCACCTGACCATTTGCAAATGATAAAGAGTTACAGCAGCCCAGGAATGAATTCCAGCATCAGAGAGGACAACTGAGTTCTTCCAAAGGGAGAGCAACATTTAAGTGGTGCTATAGTGAGGAAATGCTAATTCCTATGTCTACGGTAGGAATTTGTTACCCTAAATGATATTGAGCATAACTGTCTCCCCATAACAGAATAATCTATATTGAACTTAATTTTAAGTAGAGTGGGAGAAAGGAGAAGATCTAGGTTGATAACTTTCTTGATTATTTGCTGTAATAATCATTAATTTAAATGTTTTCCTGAAAAAATGGTTGTGAGAGACTGCATATGCTATTTTATGATTGACAAATAAGAAAATAAAAATAGTAAGAGAAGTAATTCCATTTCAAATGTTCTGAGATAACATGTTCCAAAAATGGGAACTAAAATTGGAACAGATGATTTTTCCCCAAGCAAAATGTTTGAAACTATCTTTGAAGATAAAATAGATGGGAATATCTACTGGGGAATGCTGACCCAGTTCATTCTTAATCTGTTCAGATAAGGATAGTTGTTTCTGCTGTTTAAAATCAAACTGAGTGTTCAACTTTAAATATGCAGATTTTCTCTCTTCTTTTTGTCATCTCCTATCATGCCGCTTGTTCTTCTCTTACCTCTTGTTCTATTCTTTAATTTCTTTTCCTTTGATCTTTTCCCAGTTTCATTGTGGACATTTGTGTGTATGTATGTCTCCCATTTTTCTTTCTCCATGTTAATCATTCCTTTTACTTTTTTTTCTTCAATTCTGGTGCTCTCCTACATTTCGTTCTGTTAAATTATTTGGTTAGGCATGCTTAACTCTATAGTTGTAACAGAGCATACTTGATTACTTATAATCAAGTTATTAGCTATGTGATAGATATTTCTGGAAAGGTTGAGGAAGGAAGTTCTCAGTTAAAACTATTGAAATTCAACTTGACAGATAAACTAATTGGTTCTCAGGTATATCAAAGGCTGGAGAAGAAATGAATGTTAGTCAAGCACACCAAAGCCATTCTGATCATAAATAATTCATCTAAATATCCAATATATTTGATAAGATAAGATATTGCTTACGTAGTTGAAGCATCTGTTATACATCTGGGACTCAGAATGAATGTATGATGAGATACTTGTTATCTGTTCTGATAACACCAATCCCAGAATCAAAGGAATCAGGCTGATGGACTGAAGATCAACAACGAGCAAAGCAATCAGACAGGTTAAGTAAGGGTGAACTCAATAGGCGGTGGGGCTGTCGGAGAGCCACCAGTCATGCTCATATTGTTGGCAGCAGGAATCAAGCCAGTGTACCAGCCATACTCTGGATGTAGGTTTGGGCACTGGCTGATGGCTTGTTCATGGGTTTGGAGCTGAAATCCCAGTCCTATACTGGTATAAATTTTGGTACATTCTATACAATTGGGAGGTTTAAATGATTCCAACACTATCTCTTACCCACCATCTCTAGTCTGTAGTTACAAGCATTGCTATATTTGTTATTTTAAGGATGAATGGTTTGGAATATAGAATAAATCTAAACATGGAAAGTAACTGTAGCCAAGTAACAAAAGGATTCATATTATGGCAGAAAGGGAACTCATTCACAACTTCAACAACCATCTCTCTCTCTTTCGTGTATATCTAATTATATATTATATAGATATAGATGTATCTCCAAATTCTTTTATGAGCTGAACAGCAATATCGAACTGCCCACAGGGCATCTCAACCTGAATATCTACCATGTGTTTTGAACTCAAAACTCAAACTCAAGATCTTTCATTATTGGTACCACTGAAACCTGGTCTTTGTCTTGTGTTTCTAAGCTCTGTGAATGCCATTAAAAAAAAAAAAAAAGGCAAAATACAATCTTGTTATCTGAATCAGAAGCCAGAGTGTCATGCCCACATCAAATCAATCAATGAACCATTTTGGCTCTATTTCCTTAATTATTTTCTTTCTCAAATTTTTCCTGCCTGTCTGCTCTATATAGTTCTAGTCCTAGTAGTCCATAAGCTGGATTGCTGACTTGCTGTTATAAATTAATGTCTCTTTGCCCAATTTCCCATTCCTACTAGCCATTCTTTCCATTGCTACCAGGGATACATCTTTAAAATGCAAACTTTTTAAGACACTCCCTTACTTTAAAACCATTATGAAATCTCAATTATTATCAGAAGAAGCATGAATGTCTCGAGAATGTTGTGGAAAATCTATGGTGAATTAGATGTCAGCTTCTACTGAGGACCTTCAGTCTAGCACTCCTCTGGACTAACCATTCTAACTGACTTAGTTACAAACATCTCTGAGTTTGTGTGATCATGTTCTGTTATCCTGAATGCTTTACTCCTTGTATTTTTCTTTACTTGGATAGCTGGTAATGTGTCACACTCAACTTGAGTGTCAGTTTCTTTTGTACTTCTTTCCCAGATTCCCTCTCCCACCAGATCAGTTAGCTTCCTATCCTCTATGTTCACACAGCATGCTGTGCACAAATTTTGTTATAAACACTGTGTTGAATATATTATCTTGTTTGTCACACTCACAAGATTAAGAGCTCCTTGAGTCAATGTAGCATATGACTCATAATAAAACCTCAGTAAAAGTTTGTTGAATGAGGGAATAAAATGACTTGGAAAACAATGTAATTAAAGCTATACAGATTGCATTACAGAGTTCCAGAACTGTTACCCATTTTTACTTCAAATTGATCCTACATCAGTTTAAATGAAAATGTAATTTTCTCCACAAAATAGAACTTCAAGACACCATTTATCATGAATAACTTCTTCCTAAAGGAATTATGAATCATTTAAAATAAAATTCCATAGTCAATAATCAAAGTATGGCTTGAACCTTTTTCCCCACCCCAGGGAGAATGCACAAGCTTCACTATATCTATTATCTATCAATTGATCGATCGATCTATTTATCATCTATCTATCTATCTATAATGTATTTCTCATCTTTCTTTCAGTGCTTGTCATCAAGCATTAACACATGATGTGTCAGACACTAAATTTTGGAGATAAAGAAATAAAAAGAACCCCTCCTATTACTCAGATATTCAAGTCTGGAAAAAAAAGAACAGATATGCAAAATCTTATGTTTAGCCATTCAGTTTTCTATGTCATTATTAGTCAACCAAAATGGATTGAATTTATATTCACTGATGTCCTTTTTTCCCCACTGTGTGGCAGTCTCCATTTCTCATTCTATTCCCTGCCCCCCTTCTCCCCACTGCTTATTTGCCTACCTAAGCCGCTGTCCTTGAGAGTGAAATTTGCCATCAGGGAAGCTTTCCAATAAGCTGTTTATTTTCTCTCACAAATAAAATTAGATAAAGGCTTAAGGCTTACTTACATCATCAGCTGAGGCCCAGGCTTTTGCTTTAGAGGCGGCAGTAAAAAGCTGTGCAATTTGTTCTGAGGTGTCTGTCAAATATGACCGAAATCTACCCCACCATCAGCCGGTTCTATGGATTGTGTCCCCCTCCACCACCCAGCATCGTCTGCATTGGTGCAGAGGAAAAGGTTATTTTTTTTTCACACAAAGGCAACATTGCTCAGTAAGTTAAATGCCTAGAGCAAGATTCTTTTATTTATTCATAGATGCATCTTGTATACTAGCACCTGCCCTGAGCCTTCAATACTTGAGAACATGAGCTTGGAATCTACTTGAGCCTGGAGGCTCTGAGCAAAAAAAAAAAAAAAAAACAAAAACAAAAACAAAAAAAAAACCCAAAATAACTAATAATGTAACAGACTTTTCTCCTTTTTTAATCTCCTAAAATCTTACTTTTAATTGACCTAATTATTTTCATCAATTGTATCATTTTGTGGTAATATTTTGAATATGTTGTTTGCATATTTAACTACTATTTTCCTTTTTTGGATTCTGGTTTTAATGGCTGCATTTTATATTTTATAAATTTCATCCTAAATTTTTATAGAGTATATTTTCTATATCTTTAGTATCTTCACACTATTTAAAATATATTTTAGATTCTAAAATATAGATCTAATCACATTTCCATTGAATTAATTATAATTTCTGACTAATATTGTTTCCATATTTTTTGTATTAATTATCTCTAAGACTCTTTTAATTCCCTCGTTGAATATAAATTGTATTTTATTCTTCAATATGTTTATTGGTAACATAGGCAGAAAGTATATGTTCTTTGAGAGGTACCCATATATTGCATGAAGGAGTTTTAAAGACAGGACTTATATTTAGCCTTCAGTCTTCTCAGGATAGGTTCTCCTATTCTCTTCCATATTTAATTTCTGTAACCAGCAACTACTCTCAGAACTGAACAGTCATCATACTCAATAGGAAGTCAGATGCAGTGAACTAGAAGAAAGATTCTAATGTTCATGCATGAAACAGCACATCCTCCCTGCCTCACTGTCTTAGCTCAACAACTGGACTTCTAACTGGCAAAGCCTATCAATGAATAAGCAAGCTCACTAGATACCCTACTTAGTCCATGATCCACTTTAAAAAAGACCAGCTCTTTGGCTCCTTCCAAGCTCCTGTCCGCACTATATGCTGCTTGGTGTTTATATTGCCCCAACTGTATTTCTTTTGTATGGCTTTCTTTTGTATTGCTCCCAATTGACCCAGCCTCTTTTCATTGCTTGAACTTCCTACCTGGACGCCGTGTCTTAACCACCTAATTGTACTTGTTGAAGCTCACCTCTGTGCCTAAGTTAATTATGTTGACCCTAAATGCTTATTGACTTATTTTACACATTACCCCCTTTCTAATAAATTCCCATCATATATCTCTTGAACTCACGGAGAGTGAGTTTTAAAAAACCCAACATTTTAGCTGCCTTAATTTTGCAGCCTATATTAAATTTACAACAACCCTTTAAAAACTAAGTTTCCAATTAATGCTTTGAGTTTCAACTAATCTGCTTACATTTTCAGGTATTTTTTGATATAAATTATTTTACTAGCGGCCATTACTTTAACTTATGTAAGTTGGTAAGGCATTAACCTTCACATGAAAATGATAAAAGCAAAACTGATTATAGGTTTTATTAAATGGCTTCCATCCCCAGAACAGTTGTACTGAAACAAAAATGATAGAAATGATAGAAATGTTCTACTGGGATGAGAAATCTATACTCTGTCCTGAAATGCAACTGTCCTGACCATGACCTTTATGAAACCATACTATTTCTTAGGTAGAGTCAAACACAATGTAGTATTTTAAATACATTTTAGATATTAGTGATTCTAATTGCATTTTGTATACCCAAGGATTGCCAATGTGCTTGCCTTTCCCCTGTGCCAATGTAGAATACCATTTTGACATTGTCCTTTTTAATTGCTAAACAAAGATTTATTTGTGAAATTGAGAATCAAAATGTTTCTCCAGTATTCATATGATATAATATTATTTTTTATATAGAAAATTTTTGCCTAAACATGACAGCACAGAGAGGACTCTACAGAAATTCATTTGCATACTGGTAAATGTAGCTAGAGTTGGAGGTAGCTATTAAAGCTTATTATAGTAATACTGTCAAGGTATGGGAGTCCACATCTATGTCAAGAATAGCTTATGCATTTTGACTGGGAAATGGGTTTACTAATAGTAAAGGTGTTTTTAAAAACGGCTTCAAATATAGACTTTTAGGTGGAATCGAAAAGTAAATTGTGTCTATGTGAAAAATAACAAATTATAGTATTTTTATACATAAATTAAATCCACCTATATACTGTGAGCTCAAAGCTTAGTGAAAGAAGTGTTTTTGTTGTGCTTTTAAATCTCCTGAGTCGTTACTTGGAAGCTTAGGAGCTGCTTTATGGGACCAGATGCTTTCTTCCTTCTCTGAAAGAACCAGTGTATATTGTCCTGCATGCTAGTGACTGCCTGGAACTCCTGGATGTGGTCCTTTGATGACGCTTCTCTCTCTCCTTACAGCCACAGTCAAGAGTGGAGCAGGCCACACTATGTCTGTGTTACACTAGAACACATTTATAACTTTCTGAATTGAAGGCTTGGGACATTTTGAAGGGATGGAGGGATTATAAAGTTAAAATCAGGCACTGAATACAACTTTCCCTGGTAATGAACTCAGCCACTCATAAGAAGGTCATTGTTCTAGTATCTAACCAGGCTCACTTGCCCTCAGGTGTGCTGTGTTTCTCTCACCTTCAAATCTTTATTCTATTTTAAGAGATACTAACTGCCATTCCTGCTTCAGCAAATAATACATTTTCTGAAGTCCAAATCATTCAGTTAGCATTAGTATCCGGGAAAGAACTGTTCTCAGCTGGTAGCCACTTCTAATTCCACAAGAGTGCAGAGCTCATGGCATTGGTATTCCAAATCAGCAGAAAAAGTTTTGGGTTCTCCAGGAATACTTTGTGGAACACACACACACACATGCACACACATCCTCCCAAGGACTGCCTGATGGTCATTGTCTGGAATATCTAGATGTTGTCTTCTTAATAGGATGCTACTCTGTCTTTCCACAGGCACAGTCAAGAGGTGGAATGGAATATATTCTTAGATACATATAGTCTAAGATGGAAAAACATAGTTCTTAACTGCTTAGAGTACTGTATGCTTTCCTTTTTCATGTCATCAATAATTCTCATTTCTTCTTAGTAGTTCCATGACAAATATCATGAAACTCTTCTCATAAACTATTGAATAAATATTTAGTCAAGGTTGTTTGTCCTCAGTTTGGATCAGTGATAAGAAGAGGAAATAAAGTATTTATGCCTCATGATATAATATCAGGCTATGACTATCCTCTTCTCTTCTTTGAGGTACTCCTTTAATTTAATACCTTGTTTAGGCAAAATTATCTCTTTTAATCATTTATATCTAATATGTTCCAGGGACTTCTAGGCTCTGGAGAGACAGAGAAAGAAATAAGCTTATCAGGAATGAGTTTAAAGTCAAAAGAAGGAAATAGATAACTAAATAGGCAATTTTAATAAGATGAGTTGTGGAATATAATAAATGTAATAAATAATATGTTATGAGAGACATTATAATAAAGAAACACAAAAGTGAAAGGGAAATTTTGATAGGTAAGGCTGAAAAGTAAGCAGAGACATCATTAGGACTTTATAGTTGGAATGATACTCATTAACATTAAACTCTTTTTATCAGAGTAGCAGATTAGAAATATCACCAGGATTGCACAAGAAAGAGTGAATTGGTATGTATGCATTTGTTAGGGAGTGTTTAGGATATTAGAAGAATAAAGGGAGTTTAAACATTCAGGAAGCAAATAGAAATAATGTTAGATAACATAGAAGTAGACAATCTAGTGCTATTTAAGATTTGACTTTAGAGGGAGAGTTTTGGAAAAAAGTGAGAGAAGTTTTAAAATGAAATTTAAGCTCTGTCCTGGGCAATTAGGTTGATGCGGTCATTCACAAAGTATGGAAAGACAGAAGACAGGAATGGAAGAAAGTTCACAAAAGTTGGAAGCATTCTTAGGGAAATGGAAGATGCTATGTTCAATTTTCGGACACATTGCATTTGAGGCACCTAGAGTATATCCAGGTAGAGCTGTCTTACAAATACTTTAGTATGTAGTTGAAATTCTCTTATCTGAAACATCAGAACTGGTTTGTTGTCAGTTATTTGATCAAAGTGGGGAAGTACACATTAAGATATACATGAACACTGAGACAGTCTAAACAGCATATATTAAGTCACATTATCTCATTGTATATGAAATTCACCAATATTGTATGATAGCCCAGGCCTTTTCTTTGAATATTTGTTTACCCACTGAAGTTATTGGTCATCTTTTCTTATGTAGTCTATACTGAAAATAAATTATCCACGACTTCCAGACTTGTTTATTTAATGTGCACTACAAACAAATCAAAATATTTTTATCTACTCATTTTCTTCAGTCTTATTGTTGCCCTACCCATACCATAATTGACACAATTTATTTAGCAACTCACCTTAATTTAGATTTCTAAAGCATTAAACTTCATTGTTGCAGGAATAAACTCTCCTTGTACTCATATTTCGTTATCTTATTAAACTTGAATTAAATTATGTAAGAATAATAAATGCAACAGGCACAAAGAGATTTTATAACAAAATCTGAATCATGGCAAGTAAATAATCAACAGTAATGAAAGTTAAGTATAATGGCATCCTACAGAACAGTCTTTTAACTTCACATTCTGTGTTGAGATTCAGTTTTATAGAAAACATGAAATGAAGGGATGCCTGTGTGGCTCAGTCAGTTAAGCTCAGGTCATGATTTCACGGTTTGTAAGTTCTAGTCTCACATTGGGCTCTGTGCTGACAGTTTAGAGCCTGGAACTTCCTTCAAATTTTGTATCTCTCACTCTCTCTGCCCCACCCACACTCATGCTCTGTCTTCCTCTCCCTAATAAATAAATAAATATTTTTTAAAAACTTAAAAAAAAAGAAAATATGAAATGAAGAATTTAATCACTCTAAGAGAGAAACACAGATCATTTGGTGGAAAAAAAAATCCACTACTCAGGTCTAAAGTTCAAAGAGACATACACTAAAGAAATTTACTTTGAAATCATCACCCTGATCATTTTAATTAAAGTTCTAGAAGGTTTAAGATTAGCCCCTGGGAAAATGTATAAAGAGAGAAGTGGACCCTGGAAATAATAACATTTAAAGCTTGAGAAGAAGAGAAAGAGACTAAGAAAAACACAAAGTGTCCATAGTGCTAAAATATAAACTAGAGAATTATAGTACCAAGGTAATAATGCCAGGGTAGTTTTAAGTAAAAAGAATGGAAGAGTTGTCAATAGAGTAAGTGGTTAAGTAAATAGGAACTGCATTTTTCGTTCAATGACCGAAGTCATTTTTGTTTGTCAATTCTGATACAGTAATTTCAATAGAATGATGGGCCTAGAAACCATTTTGCATCGAGCGTAAGAGAGAAATTTGGGCAAGAATATATAAGCAAAACTTACTAGAATATCTATGAAGGGACAATAAAAAAGATGGAGCCATGGTTGTAAAGACTATGGAAAATACTTTTAAATTTTATAATGACGCCCAAGTCTACTGTAAATACATAAAAATTTGACTAGGTATGAAACCAAATGTTAGTCAATTTATTATGGGTTACTTCTATTTCTCACATACTAATTTAGAAATTTGGATGTACTTGTAGGGCATCTGCTGGCATCAAATTCTATAAAGGAGTTTCACGTTGTGAATTGACGTTATCCAATTAAAGTGATGAGGGGGTGCTTTTCTGGTAAAACAAATATAATCTATTTGATCTTTTAGTATCATATATGGCACAGTAGAATTTGAGCGCGTGACAAAACGTCACTATATATGAAAATCTGGATAAGACTAGCATACTATACCATGTGAAAAATGATTGCGGGTACTCATAAGCCCAACAGCATTCACTGAACAACACTAGAAATAGGCATAAGGAAATCAGAGCTTTGTTTTAAAAGGTCTCCCTGTATATGAGATATCTGTCCTTTTATAGCTACACTGAATATAAATTTCAATGTACTGAATATATTTTACTTGACATCCTACCGTGAGGATCAAATATTTCATATTCTTTATCACTTAATGTGCTTCTACTAAGATGACATATTAGATTAAAATTATTCACAACTTATCAGTTTCATAAAAGTCAATTTTTTTTCTTTTAAACTTTACATAACCTCAAATATTTAATAATATAATTTTATGTTGCCTTTTACTCTCTTATTGACCAATCAAAATGATAAGGTAAACTTCTGTGAAATAATTTCATATATTATTTCTTAGAAAACGGTAAGAGTTTCTTTCCTGTGTCCTTCGTGCTACTTTGCTTTTGTTCTTTAATTAGTGAATTATAACTTAAGACATGTTTCTAATTTATATGGCCATTTGTAATGGTTTTATTTATTAAAAAGGATATTAATTTTAAATAAGTTGGGTTATATGTGGCATTCAATCCAGAATTTTGAACTTTCTACCTCTCTGTAGAACGGAAGCATCAGGATTGGATTGTAGGCTTTCTATTCCTTTTCTGATCACACAAGTGCCGTAATCAAATAAAGGCAAGCTCATGTTGAGAGTAGGGGAAGGCTATAAAAGTCACTCATTCGGATTACTTAAGTCATCTCAGTTGCTGATGATACAAAGGTATGACATCAAGAAATCTGCTTCTGTGTCAATCAGCCTGGTGAATCAGAATTTAGCAAAATATCCATCTAGACACTTCTGGAAATATATAGTCCAGAACATATATGTTACAAAACCTGTGTTCTTGGACACTTTAGAGTGGTTCATCTCAGATGCCTCTACTCCCTCTGTATGCAGAAAAACTGGGAACCTCATTAGAGGCTTTCTAATATCATAGGTTAGGTAATCTAACATTTTCTAAGAATCGGCTCTTGCACCCCAATTGAAATTTATATATATTGAAAATAAGGTAAAGAGGAAAACAGATGAGAATATACAACAAAAAAAGAAAATAACAATATTGGAATATTAAAAATGAATTTAAAGATATTTTCTAGTATATCACTGTTAGGATGAATTAATGTCTATGGTTTAAGTATTAGTTGATTTTCTCAGTCACCTCTTTTGACTTTCCATAATTCAATTCCACAATGCAACTGAAATTACCTAAGCTATATTACAGACTTGTTGAGTCAAAACCTCTAGGGTTGACGCAAAATAGATCTGGATTTTCTATAAACTAGACTCAGTAACTCCTACCTCTGTGACTGAAACAGCTCTTCTATTTTTATTCATCCTAATATTTGAGGAACATTGACTACAAAGTTACTCTTAGATGGACTAGTGACTATGGAATAGAGTGGCATCAGTAGCATCTGGGAAGCATTATCCATGTATATGTGTCACTGCTAAAATATCTCCATGGGTTATTTTCTTCAACTGTTAACATGTTATCCAGAAGATTCATGAAAATATCTTCAGAGCTGCTCTTTCAGTTCAAGAGCAAAATTCAGAAGACTAAAAGTAGAACAAAATTTCCTAAACTCTGGGGAGGGTGGAAGAGGGGGAAAGAAAGAGAGGGAGAGAGGGAGAGATTACCTTCCTCACAACGTACAGTATAGTATTTAGAAATACAGTCTTTGGATGGAGACGGCTCCAGCACAGGGCTCTGTCACTTACTATCTATGGAATTTGGACAGCTTAGTTAACCTCTCTGGACCTCTGTTTCTCCTAAGTAAAATAGAATGATAATACCTATCTCACAGTGTTTGACATAAGGATAAAATCAAGTGTGTACACAATGCTGGCATATAGTAACCTTTCAACAGTGGTAGCTATCATTTTTTAAATCTTTCTTGCCTTTTTTTGGATGGTTAATGAGAAGCAGAATCTGAGATAAGAATTTCTGTGAAAAAGACTTACTTAAAAAGTGCTTTCAGGAGAAAGCAAGAAGGTAGTAGGGAAAACAGAAAAGAAATATAAATCAAGAAGCATGTTATTTCCAGAAAGTTCCAAGAGTCAATATGGCCTGATGCCTCAGGAAAACTTGGAAGAGTAAGCTCCACTTCAGTGTTTGTCTTGATTAGAAGTGCAGGGAGTTTTCAATTCAAGCACCAATCAATCATTGGCTAAGAGTAGCCTTCAGGAAACACAAACTCTGCCTCTTTCAACTCTCTGCAAGTGTAGGCAGAGTGGCGCAAGTATTCCAAGGGAAGTTTTCTGAAAAGAGTTGCGGGTCCAGACCCTCAGACATACAATTACAGAGAAGCCAGGGAAGTGGCACACATAAAGAGTAAAAGAAATTTCAGTGTCTGCTACAGGAGCTTGACTTTCTACTTTTTTTTTTTTTATTAGTTTCCCTCATGAGAATCATATAACACTCCTTTGTTTTCAAATAGGGCTTATTTGACTTTTCTACTATCCATCTCTAAAAGTCTCCAAAAAATTATTTTACCTTAGAAGGAGATCCTTAAAACAAAACAAAACAAAAACAAAAACAAAACACAAAACACAAAACATTTTTTTAAGATAAAAGATAATTCTCATAGCCCGCACATTTTACATGCTTTATAGGGAAGCACTGACTGCTTTTAGTTTTGAATTATTTTCAGCAATGTTTGAATAGTGAACTAACTTGGAAAAGAATGATAGTTTCTCTGGAGAAAAGGTACATTTTTAGTGATTTTCTGTTGATCTTTATAATTTATAAATTTCAAAAATAGAAGTTTACAGTGGTTTTGTTCATCTGAAATATAAATATGTTTTCCAAAATTCTAATGTATTAACCTGAAACAATTTTTATCCTGACAATATGGGCATAAAAATATATTGTGAATGAAGGGAAATAATAGCTTTGGTCATAGTTTTTAGAAAAAGACATGTTTATAAGAAGAGCAATGTAAACTTTACTCCTTTTGGCTGCAGTCTCATGATGCTCTTAGAAAAGTAGAATGGATTTAATAATAGTATTATGCCTTTGCTATAAATCTCTCATCCCCAACAGAGATATACTGCAGAAATAATATGACTGAAAACCATGTACAACTGTGTGTCAACAAAAACACTGTCCTTTCTCTGGAGGCAAAAATAAATGAGGAGATTACAATAAAGAACATTACAGACATTGTAACTATATAAAGTTGTCAAGGAAGAGGCAAAAATTCATATTCATAATTGAGCTAGTTTTAAAACACATTAGGGTGACAAGGCTATTTTTCACATAATGCCAAAATAAAATATAAATTATTATAAGATACTTCCTGGTGTCTACCCAATATTTTTTTATTCAAGTGGCCACTCCTTATTCATATAACTGCTGATATATAAAATAACAAATAACAAATCATAAGATATGAATTTGAGCTTTTTATATATAAGATAAGTGATAAGATATATAAGATGTATACATCTACTGGTCCCGTCCTCCCTCCCCTGAACTGCTAACAATCACTGATCTTTTTACTTTCTCTATAATTTTGCCTCTTCCAGAATGTCATACAGTTGGACTCATACAGTAGGTGGCTTTTCAATACTGGCTTCTTCACATAACAATGTGCATTTAAGTTTCATTAGTGCCTTTCCATGGCTTGATAGCTCATTCTTTTAAACACATCATTGTATGGCATTACATAGATATACCACAGCTCATTCACATATTGAAGGACATATTGGTGATTTCCAATTTTTGGTAATCATGAATAGAGCTGCTATAAACATTCACGTGTAGGTTTTTATGTTATTTATTTCTGGGTCCTTTATTCTGCTCTATTGACCTATCTATCTATTCTTTCAGCAGTACCACATTATCTTGATTACTGTAGCTTTATAGTAAATCTTACAGTTGAGTGTTGTCAGTATTCCAACTTTTTTCTTCTTCAAGATTGTGCTGGCTATTCTTCCCATGTAAAATATAGAATCAGTTTCTCAATATTCACAAAATAATTTTCTGAGATTTTGACTGGAATGTGTTGAATCTATAGCTCAAATTGGGAAAATTAACATCATTTTTGGGGTGGGGAAATTGATATCTTAATAATATTGTGTCTTTCTACTCATGAAAGTGAAACATTTCTCCGTTTATTTATATCATCTTTGATTTCTTTCAATTGGGTTTTATAATCTCCACCTATAAATCCTTCATTTATTTATACATATTTCATTTTTTATTGTTCTAATGTAAATTGTTTTATAGACTAAATTATGTCCCCCCCCCCCAACTCATTGGTTGAAGTCCTAACTCCCCACATGACTGTATTTGGAGACAAGGCCTTTAAGAAGGTAACTAAGGCTAAATGAATTCATAAGGATGGAGTCCTAATTCAATAGAACTAATGTCCTTATAAAAAGACAAAGAGGTACCAGGAGTGAGTACACTCAAAAAAAAAAGGCCATTGTGAAGACACAATGAAAAAACAGGTGTCTACAAGCCACAGAGAGAGTTCTTACCAGCACTTTGATTTTGGATTTTCAGCTCCCCAAACTGTGAGAAAATAAATTTCTGTTGTTTAAGTTACTTAGTCTGTGGTATTTTGTTATGGCAGCCTGAGCAGTCTGATTCAGCAGTGTTTTTATTTTCAGATTTGAATTATTGATTGACGGCATTTAGAAAGGCAAGTCACTTTTGTATATTAATCTTGTGTACTGTTACCATGCCATAATCAATTAGAGGGGCACCTGGGCAGCTTGGTTGGTTGAGACAACTCTTGATTTCAGCTCACATCATGGTATCATGGTTATGGGATCAAGTCCCCCATCTGGCTCTGCACTGAGCATGGAGCCTGCTTGGGATTCTCCCTCTCTGTCTCTCTTTCTCTTCACCTCTTGTGCTCGCTCTCTCTCTCTCTCTCTCTCTCTCTCTCAAAAAAGCAATTAAAATAAATAAGTAAATAAAAATTTAAAAAATCACTTAGAATCAGGAATATTTTGGGCATGTGGGTGGCTCAGTCATTTAAGTGTCTGACTTCAGCTCAGGTCATGATCTCACAGTTGATGAGTTCCAGTCCCACGTCAGGCTCTGTGCTGACATCTCAGAGCCTGGAGCCTGCTTCGGATTCTGTGTCTCCCTCTTGCACTCTCTGCTCCTCCCCTGCTTGTGCTCTGTCTCTCTCTGTCTCAAAAATAAATAAACACTAAAAAGCAAAGAATGTTTTGGTTGATTGTTTAGGATTTTTTACATAGGCAATAATTTCATCTACAAACAAAAAGTTTTATTTCTTCTTTTCCAATCTTCATACCTTAGTATGTATTTTTGACCTTATTGTGTTAAGTAGGACTTCCAGTACAATGTTGAATAAGAATGATAAGAGGGGGTATCTTTGCCTTTTCCCTGATTTTAGGGGAAAAACATACAAATTCTTACCTTAAGTATGATATTACCCATAGTTTTTTTAATGATTGTCCCACAGTTCTTGGATATTTTCTTTCTTTTGATTTTCTTCAATTTTTACCTGTTTGCATTCAGGTTAGGAATTTTCTATTGACATGTTTCAATCTCACTGATACTCTCTTTGTCCATATCCAGCCTGTTAATGTCCTCTTTAAAGTCATCCTTCAGTTCTGTTAGTCTTTGGTTTTTAGCATGTCCTTCTGAAACTTGCTTTGAGTTTAGATCTCTCTGCTTACATTATGTGTTGGTTCATACACATTGCCTACATCTTGCATTAGCACCCTGAACATATTAATTGTAGTGATTTTGAATTTTCTACCTAAATTATTATAAAATCTGATTCATCCTTCAGCCTTGTTCTAATGCTTACTTTACCCCTCAAGACCATGTTATTGCATGTCTCATAGCATGTCTTATATTTTGCTGTCATTGTTGAAAACTGGACATGCTATGTTGGGTAATAGAAACTGAAGTAATTAGGCTTTTCATGTGAGGTTTTATGTTAATTTGGCCAGGTGCTGGACTGTGTTTAATATCTGCTATAGGTGTGGGTGCCAGAGGCTTCAGTTTCCTCATTGGCATTTTTTCCTTCCTTGTCTATGGATTTCCCTAATAACTCCTTAAACAGAGTCTGTGTCTTACAGCTCAGTTATAATCCACCATTATTTTTCTGGAGGCTTGTTGATTATGGTGTTAAGAATTTGGGAAGCAGAAGCATTCTAAAATCCAAAAGTTAAATCTCAGTTTTCAGTTAGCTTGAATCACTGGGCTGTGACTCAGAAGCATTTCAACCCCCTCCCCCCCCCCTTTTTTTTCTTGTTTTACATAAGACAGAATGCATAGAGGGAAAGGAGCTGTCTAATTGCCCTTCCCCAGGTCAGATAATGCTCTGATAACATTGTCTGTCCTGGATGGCAAACTTTCATTATGGAGACAGCTCTGGGCATATTTCAAAATGGTTATTTATAGTCTATTTCAAACTGGGTTCTTTTCTCCTCCGACTATACTAAATACTGGGGAGATATTTCTCCAACTTTCAGTGAGTACCTAGTAAGGTTGCTAAAGAGAAAACACATAAAAATTTAGGAACATCACTAGGACTGGAATCCAGGAGTCTCTATCTTTCAAACCAGTGCACATTCAGGCTGTAGAAATTCATCAAAATTACCAATTAAGAGTTTCTACCAGTGTCTGGCTCTAGCCACTTCAGTTCCAGGTAAGTTATTCATGGCTGTCCTTGCCTTTATTTGCCTGTCTCTCCAGATTTCTGAGGGGCTGTTGTCCTATGGTCTCAATTCTCTGGAGGATCAAAAAAAAGTCAATAATTTTTGGTTTGCTCAATTTTATCTTCTTGTGAAGATGGGAGTAATGAATTCCCAACTTTTTATATGATAACATAGAAGTCTGTGAAAGGATTTTTAAATATCTGTTAAGTATGATTGTGAATAATGAAATGAAGAAATTCCCTATAAGGAATGAAAGTCTCTAAGTGAAACATTATGAAGAAATCTTAGACCTAAACTTTACTTGCTGTCTTCAGTACCATCTTTCCCTCTGGAAATTTGTTTTTGTACCAATCAGGAGTTCTTCAGGTACAAATGACAAATAGATGACTCAGTTTAGCCAGAGCCAGAAATTAATATTACTCATATGAGTGGACAACCCAGGGCCAAGTTTACATTCAGCTTGACTAGAGTCAAGAGCCCTAAAATCATATTCAGAGGTTTCTTTCTGCTATCCCAGTGAAGTAGGAGGTGAAGCATGATGTTTGGAATCCCAAAAGGACCATGTGCATATAAACTATCAATTTATTACCTTTCAACTCCAAATCCTCTATTTTCTTTCCTGTTCTGCAATAATGGATCTGGACTCTAAGATTTCTCCTTTGTAGAGAGCAAGATGTTAATTTTTGTCAGTGGAGGATGATATAGGTATAAGCTTGGAGAAGAGGTAATCTCTTTCTGGTTCTAATGTACTTCTATTTTTTTTTTTTTTTTCTGCTCTTACTGTTGCCAGTATTGTGTGTTGGTTTGGGACAGCCCAGCTATATATGTAGAGAAACTAGTCTCTCAATAAGTTTACAGCCCTGGCTCAGTGACAACCTCAATAAAGCCATTCCTACACCAATGCCACACATCTGAACTGTGTGCTAACCAGCCAGCTCATGATCTCTTGATGCTTCTGTTTCTTACACCTACCCTCCAACCTCGGCCTACCTCAGCCTGGAAGGGGGTTTTCTCCTTGCTACTCTCACCATAATTTCCTGCCCACTTCCTCCCAGAAGTGTATGCTAGCGTCAGCTCACCTATACCCCGAAAAGGTGTTTCCTATTTTCCAATTAGTTTCATGCCCGCTGGCCTTAGCCCACTGGCCTGCACCCTGGAGGGATATTTCTTGCTTGCTTGATGACTGCACACCAGCTCTTACCTGGAGAAACTCAGAGGGCTTTTCTGTTTTCCAGTTGAAGTGTGGTTAAAGCCACACTTCTCCAATGAGGTCTGAATCCTAGCCTTGGGAATAATACCTTTCCAAGTTTGTTCCTTCCTTAAGTACTCTAGGGTATCTCCAGGCTATTCATTAGACACCTATAGAAACTCTATAATTACACTCCCTATTTGAATTACTTTGTGGTTTATATCTTCTGACTGTACCCTCACTGATACACTATATCATGGTGATAGAGTTGTTCCCAAAGGACAAGTTCAGAGAAAATGTAATGTGATTATTGTGTATTTCATTGATTCAAAAGGCACTATCACGTTGATTTATTAGATTATATATAAAGGAATATTATATTACTTATTTCATATATTGTTTTCCACAAATTGCTATATTTTAACCATAATTCTGGTTTCTTAGTGGTAGGATCAAATGTTTTTTAACACCATTTTCCTGTATGGATAGTATATTTAACATTGTTCCTTTCTACTGTAGCCATAAAGAAAGAAAGAAAGAAAGAAAGAAAGAAAGAAAGAAAGAAAGAAAGAAAGAAATGCCCATGGCATCTGATCAATATTCATTCATAGCTAGGCATAAACATTTATGAAGGGTAGACATGAGAAGAAATATTGGGAAAACTCTAAATTTTTGAAAGATTGCATGTTGGTATACAACCTACATAGGACAATTCTGCTGAGAATCATATATTTCTTATCAACTTCCACAATTTTTTTATTTATGATTAGTAAATTTGTTGAATAGTTTTACAAATTACCTTTTCTTTTTTTTAATGTTTACTTATTTATTTTTGATAGAGAGAGAGCATGCACGCACAAGTTAGGGAGGAACAGAGAGAGAGAGAGAGAGAGAGATACAGAATCCAAAGCAGGCTCCAGGCTCCTCACTGTCAGCTCAGGGCCCAACATCAGACTTGAAGGAACCATGGGATCATGACCTGAGCTGAAGTCAGACACTTAACTGACTGAGCCCCACAAATTACCTTTTCTTAGTTCCTGACAGAGTATGGAGACAATTTTTTATGCCATTGCTAAATTTGCCCATTTTTCTCTTCGCACTTATATCAGTTTTATATTGTATGTTCAAGAAACATCTCTTAGAACTTCTGACCATCCCGTTACCTTTATTATCACTTATTAATTATATATTCTCTGGTGAGCATTTTATAATACAAAATTATTTTTCATATAAATAGGCTGTATATTTCAAAAGACTATGAAATATGTAATAATGAATTATAAATTTTACAAATATATACATAATAATGAATTTTAAAAAACATCCCTTAAAAAATATGAGAAAATTATGTCTTGCCCATTCAAAGAAATGTTAATCTCCTTAATATAGAAGGTCTTTCTTCTCCATTCTAATATATTGTGGACTAGTGGTTTTTTTGGTTATTAGTTATGTGGTCTTGACAATAATAAAAAATCCAAGTTGTTGTTTCAGGAAATATTAGTAGAAATTGGCTATCATGCTGTGTTTGTGTGCATGAGTGTGTGAGAGAGAAAGTGATTCTTTTTATCTTTAACTTATAGCCACTTTCCTACTCCTATAGAATGTCTACTCCAAGATATTTTTCACGGTAATCTAAATTCCAATAATTTTCTTGCCAAATGGCATAAGGTTGATTTAGAATTTTACTGGCTGTTGTGGGAAGCTTTTGGCATCTTAAGTATAATACATCTAACAAGAAACCCTAGGAAAAAAAAGGAGGGAAAATATCAAGAAATAACAGTTGGCCTTTATTATTATTATTATTATTATTATTATTATTACGCTGAGGCCTTAAAAGGAAATTCAAATCCATCATCTCCTCCCTCAAAGAAATTTTGGTAAAGGCAAAGGAAAAAACTAGCCTTGAAATCATCTAAAATGCCTTTCTTATGCTCCAAATCTTATACCCGATTTTAATTTCACCTCCTATTTATATACCTTGCACCCTCTCCCTTGCTCTCTTAAATCCATGTAAGAACCACCCTTTTATTTAAGATTTTCTGCAAAATGCTACCTGAATTTTAGTGTTCATCTTCAAAACATTTTCAAAATATATTTTGAGGTATCCCTGACAGCTGATGTAAAAGAATCACTGTTCTCTATTTGTATTAATGGTCTAAGACCAGAAATAATATACTTAATAAAAAAAAATAAATTGGGATGGAATTTTCAGACCTGAACAATCTTTAATTTAAGGGAAAATATTTTCAGAGGCTTTAGAAAACTGGTAAGCTAAGAACCAAAGAAACATGGCTTTTCAGAAAAACAACAACAACAACAACCGGTCTCTGAAATAGAAACAATACCAAGGGATCATCTACCCAGAGAAATTCATTGTCTAGGAAGGAGAAGAAAGTTCCTAAAACTACAAAGCTATATACTTCATTACCTTGGTAGTGATTTGTCAGCTGAAGATGTACATTAGCTAAGGAAAGATCATTGGCTATTCAAAAGTATCCAAAGCCAATAATAGAAAGAGAGCTGAGGGAATTTCTAGGTTATTGTAGAGAATGAGTATCCATTTTTTTCTGAAATAGTAAAATCCTTATATCATTCAACTAAATACTTTTTACACTCTCCCCACTGAACTCTAATAGCCAATGAGGACTGAAATCCTCCACATTAGAATACAACCAGAAGACAAGTGAATAGAATGGTGATGCTGGGGCTCCCAAAGATGGATTTTTTTTTCTACTTTTTTTTAAATAGAAGGACAGTTAAGAGACAATTATCCAGCAGTTAACACCTGAATGTTTTTCTTTCTTTCTTTCTTTCTTTCTTTCTTTCTTTCTTTCTTTCTTCCTTCCTTCCTTCCTTCCTTCCTTCCTTCCTTCCTTCCTTCCTTCCTTTCTTCCTTCCTTCCTTCCTTCCTTCCTTCCTTCTTTCCTTTCTTTCTTTTTCTCTCTGTAAGACATGAATCTTTCTTTCTGCCTGATCTACATCTTCTCTTGGCCTTAAATCCAACAGGTAATTTTTCTTCCATTTGAGTTTTGAATTAGGGTGTTCTGTGGAATTTACCATGATGAACCTGAGGTTTCCATAGCAAACATCATCATGATATTACCCAGATCTATCACTGAGAAAAATGACAGTTGATTATTCAGAAATGAGGTTTCTCAATAATATAGTAGAATGCCTATAATTTTACTGCAGAATTTTTCCTAAATTAAATTGTGTTATCGTAAAGATTTCTAATTTGTTTTAAAGGTTTTTGCTAGTGCTTCTATGTGTAGTATAGGAACCATATAACAATAAAAATGATGATAATAATAATTAGAAGTAATACCTCCAAGCGTATAAATTGTAACACAATTTATATTTAGCTAACATAGCTGTAAGCGTTCAGATTTATTTTTGTTAATGTGGCTTTTTTATGAATGATAAATAAAAAGGTAAAATTAAATTTATAATACATTTTCCACTTAAAATATGAAGTTAAATATAATGGCTAATTGTATCAAAACCTACCACCTTAAAAAGAAACAAAACCTACCACCTTGTCAGGAATTTAAGATTATTTTCTATTGTGTTTCTGTCTACAAAATTGTGCCTATACATCTATATCTGTATCTGCACACACACATAAATATATACAATCTCTACACAAGAATATGTTTCATTTTTTAAATATTTTTATTGTTTAATTTATTTTTTGAGAGAGAGAGAGAGATAGAGTGTGAGCGGGAGAGAGCAGACACACACACACACACACACACACACACACACACACACAGAATCTGAAGTGGACTCCAGGCTCTGAGCTGTCAGCAGAGAGCCTGACAGGGGGTTCACACTCATGAGCCATGAAATCATGACCTGAGTGGAAGTCAGATGCTCAACCAACTGAGCCACGCAGGTGCCCCCCAAAATGGATTTTAATTAATAGTAGCTTGAACTATAAATCTATGTTTTTAATTTTATGACAAATATCTTTTCATACTCTGTAGATCAATCTTTTTTTTAAGTTTACTTATTTATTTTGAGAGAGAGAGAAAGCACGAGTGGGAGAAGGGCAGAAAGAGAAGGAGAGAAAGAATCCCAAGCAGGCTCCATACTGTCAGTGCAGAGCCTGATGTAGAGCTCAACGTCACAGACTGTGAGATCATAACCTGAGCCAAAGTCAGTCTCTCAACCCACAGAACCACCCAGGAGCCCCAGTAGATCAATCTTTTTATAACTTACTATATTTTTAAATTTATTGACAATTTTTTTATCCACTTGTAAGCCTTTTATTTTTCTCAGTATATGTAGTTTTATCCCATTCTCTATCCTTATGCAAATTCAGTTTTCCTCTCTCTCCTTCTCTCTCTCTTTGTCTCTCTCTATCCCTTCTATTGGGAATGCTGTCCAAGAAGTATGTACTTTGCAGTGTAATTTCTATTATATTTTTATAACCATCTTAGAAGATTGCTATATGTCTTTTTTGACACTTCTATATACTGTAATTTGTTAGTTTTTCTTTTATATTATAGTTGCTTAGCCTTTAATTTTGTTCCTGTTTCCTTCTTTTAAAATTTAATGAATTTATTTACATTTTTCTGTTTAGTAATAAAAACATAGCTTTCACAATACACAGAAGTAGGATTTAATTCACTTCAACTTCAAACTTTCATTTTGTATTTTTAATTTTATTCTACTCATTCAACTAGTATTTTAGAACACTGATTTTAATTTTTTCATATTCTTTAAGTCCCGCTTCACCCCTCATTTTTATTGAATTTTGATCAGCATGTGCTCTGCAATATGTCTATTTAGAAATTACTAAATGTGTCTTTGTGACAGTGTCCTCTTTAAATTATAGATTAAATATTGAACTCAAGACCTTTCACACAGATCACGAGTTTCTCATACTGTTACGTGCTCTGTCCCGGCCAAGGCAGGCCAGTGTCGTGAAGGCACAGCACACAAAATGTGAAGCTCATAATTCACTTTCTACAGCACTTCATGTGGTCCAGCTAGAACTTTCCATGTAAGTACGATAAATATGAGAGACAAGACATGATATTTTAGAAACATTCGATCAGTTTTGTGGGCTTAATATTTTCAGAAATCAGGTGGTGTATATCTTAAAGGAATAACCTTTTCTCCGGTTATGGCTGAAATGTTAACCTTTTATTTTTTCTTCACTATTATTATGCTTTATCATAGGAGAACTTACTACTAATACTAATTCTATAGATATCTAATTCTATAGATATTATAAAATACTAATTCTATAGATATTATAAAAATAATGTGTCTTATTTTTTTTTTTTGGTGGATAAAGGCAGAGGTAATTAAGTTTAAGTTGTTCATCACCTCCTTTTATGTGCGAGGCCTCTCAAGCACCCCATTATTGGTTAACCTTTAATGCTGGAGGATGGGAATTCCTGACACCCAGTAACATCTCATTAGCATGAACAGCTGGAGGCTGAAATGGAAGGCACTATAGGGACTAATTACCTGAGAAGATTTAAATAGCAAACATCTACCTGAATCTTTTCCACAGAAAGAAAAACTCTGTTAACCCATGTATAAAGCTTCTGTATACCTGAGACTAATATTTAGTTGAAACTTACATGTTTTAAAGTCCCTCCATTGTCCTGCTGCTCTGTGAGGAAAATCTATCCAGGCCAGTTGCCTCATTCACTCTTATCGCGGTGGTGTTAGGAGTTTCACCTAGCTGGTGTGTTTGATGCGGCTGATCTTGGGAACGTCTGTCAGTGGAGGCCTCAGAGAAGTACAAGCATTTTCTCATCACTGCTGTTGTGAGGCACAAGGAAGACATTTGATTGTATTCGACTAGAAGATAATTAAACATTTGTCAGCTGTGTTTGAACAAGATCTCTGATCCCAGGATCCCCGGGCTCCAGAGGCTTTGTGAAGTCCCTGAAATTATAGGCAATATTTTCTGTGTATGTATGCGCCTGTGTGCATTTTTTTTTCAGAAGGAGTAGATTCTTTTGAAGCCCCAAAGTATTACATGTACTCTCCCTGCCGCAAGTATTAAGGACCATTTACCTTGTTCTTATTCTTTCAAATTAGTGAAGACTTACTTGTATTTTCAAAAAGAAAAGAAAAAAAATAGATGTGATATGTATCCTTACGGGGAAGGGGCAGACTCACGTGATGGAATGGGGGAACAATAAAGCTTATTAATCACATAAGGCAGAATTCACCAATACAAGTCAATACACCAGTGGGGGGACATTTTTAAAATTTTATTTTAATATTTATTTATTTATGAGAGAAGGAGAGAGCATGCAAGCAGTGGAGGGGAAGAGAGAGAGAGAGGGAGACACAGTATCTGAAGCAGGCTCCAGGCTCTGAGCTGTCAGCACAGAGCCCGACTCGGGGCTCCAACTCTCAAGCCATGTGATCATGACCTGAGATGAAGTCAGATGCTCAACCAACTGAGCCACCCAGGTGCCCCCCCCCTTCCACAGTGGGAGATATTTTTAGCCAACTATGATAAAATGAGAAAATACAGTGTTCTCAATTTTAAGGATTGTTTTTTATTCTGAGAGCATATTTTGCTATTTTGCCATATTTAAAGTCTAAACTCTGATTTCATTTATTGAACATAATGGTAACAGCAGTATTGGATTTTGTTCATTTTTGTAATCTTATGTGTTAAAATTCTTTTTTTTCTTTTCAAAAACTGTGAAACGTAAACATGGGTACTACAGCTCTATGCTCTCCCCATCCCCATAAATGAGCTCCATACTGAGAGTCAATGTCTGAATCAGTCACTGGTCCTAGGGTAACATGCCCTATGGTTTGCCCAGGACTGAGTGGTTTTGACATTGAACTTACAATGCTGAGAGGAAGAAGTCTGAAAACCACTGAAATCCACTGACATCAACAATAACACTTATTGACTTAAAAAAAATCAGCTCGGAGGTATATATGGCAGTGTGTAAGAAATACATATCTAAATGACAGTATTATGAAATGGTGTTTTGTGTTGTTTTTGAAACTTCTATGTCATGGTTTTACCTGAGACCACCCCTATCCATTATTCTGGAGATTGTCAAATCACTTTATTACTTATACCCTCACCTAGGCTGGATCCTGGTAGTTACTGAAAAAATATAAGGTAACAATGGCTCATGAAAAGCCATCACAGTATAGATTCTAATGGCATATATTCCCTAGGCTTCCACTGCAGAAACTTTCAAATACTAGATGTTTATGTTTGGGGCATTTTCCTGAGAAGAGATAGAGAAGGCAGCATTGTAATTCTCTACCATGTCTTACCTGTGACACTACCTGTTACCTGCACATCCAGTATTGCCTACTGTCTAACTCATATAAATGGTATTTGCAAAATAACATCTTGCTCCCTGCAAGGTGTGACTGTGAACAGAGGGCCTTTGTCATTATGAGGTTGTAAAAATGAACTACTTGGTTACGTGCTATATTTTCCACTGTTTGAACAAGTGTATGTATGTATCTATGATTGTAATATTTACCAATTAATCTACATAGTTCATATTTAAGTTCTAAAGGGTTTCACGGTGGTGTAAGTATTACATGTCAACTTGGCAGAGACATGGTGCCCAAAAATTTGGCCAAACATAATTTTGGATGTTGTTGTGAAAGCGTTTTTTGAATGACATTAATATACACACAGGTGGACTTTGAATAAAGCAGATTATTCTCCGTAGTATGAGTGAACCTCATCCAATCAGTTGAAGGCCTTAGCAGAACAAAGACTGACCTCCCCTAAACAAAAGGGAATTCTGTTTGCAAACTGCCTTTACACTCAGACTGCAATTCTTCCCTGGTCTCATGACTGTCAGTGTACCCTGAAGATTTTGGACTTGTACCTCCACAATTGTGTGAGCCAATTCTTTAAAATAAATCTCTCTATGTATACACACATCCTGTTGGTTCTGTTTCTCTGGAGAGCCCTGACTAATATAGCGAGTGTATCTTTAAGTCATTCTTGTTCAAAAACCATTTAGCTTACCAGCATTTGTATTTCTCAATTTACCAGTGTTAAAGAGTGTGGGAATTCTTATATTGTATCAAATGTGAACAGTTATAATTTCAAATTCTTTTAAATTTGCTGACCATTCACCTAATTAGTGAGGAAGCCTGACTGTCTCTAAAGAGTGCCTGAACAGAACTTACTAACTTTGAGAAGATGATGATTAAAAATCAAATGTAAAAAAATGGGAATCTTAGGATAAACAAACAGCCGTTTATTGGCATGTTACTAGTAGACAGGATTTATGTGGACTTAACAGAGGTGTGATTATTGAATTACAGCAAAGAATAAAGTTAGTATCAATCTATATAAGGCCTTAGTTGTATGAAAGAAGCTGAGAATAAGCAAAGATAATCTAAAAACAAGGAAAAAAGAAAAATTGTTGGATTCTAACAAAGTTTAAAAACACAAATTCATCAATTATAAAAGGGAAGAATGGATATATTTGAGGGGTGGTAATTACTGGTGACTATTCTTGAGTATAGAAACTAAAAAGTAGTAAGACAGAAATTGATGCTAAAATTAAGTAGCAATAAAGAATTCTAGATGATTTGAATAATTTGCTCATTTATATTATTTTATAAAATAGTGAATATTATCTTTTGGAAAACTTTGAACCTTGAATTTTTCTTTCACCTTCACTGTAAATCTCTTTCTTCTTTTCCCTGCCTATATTTTGGAATAAGACATGAGGTGTAGTGCCAGAAGAGAAAATGCATATAACTTAGTAGCATATCTAGCTAAATAGTAATCACAGTTAATCCAAGATACAAAGGGGAAGAAACAGATCCTTTGGAGTGGAAGACAGGAAAGAATTAAAAATTAATTTTCACTTTTCTCTTATAGTTCTTATAGTTCTCTTATGCTAGCATTGAACCAGGAGAATGTGACTCTAGGAAGGAAAAAAAAATTTAAAAAAATTAAAAGAAAAGAAATGCAAGGAAGGATTTTGTTGCAGGTTTAATTTGTGGCACAGAGATTGGATGTGTGTCATGTTCATACTTTATAAAGACCTATGGACTATCAAGAATAGCAGCAGGATCTAATCAACCTGGGAGATGACCAAGATCCTTGGAAGCATTATGGAGAGAATATGCCTTGAATTGTACCAGATATAAAAATGGGCACTGCAGTTTGTTGAGTGTATGTGTGTATATATACACAGACACATACATATATGTATATATATTATATATGTGTTTATATATATATATATATATATATGCACACACACACACACACACACACACACACATCTAAGCCATATCCTTTGCCTATTAATCATAAAGACATTTAAAAGTTCTGCCCCACCCAGACACTTGTAGCATAAGGGCAGTGGTGAAAGAAAAAGTAAACAGACCTGTAAAGTTGCTGTACATTATAGTACATGGTGAGAACTTGCTAAACATTTTAAGGCTCTCAATCTACCTCTCCTTTCTTGCCCATCCTCGCAAGTCTCTAGGCTTTCCGTGGGACTTCAAAAAAAAAAAAAAGAAGAAATTTAGAGCAATGATAGATGACAAAAACAATGGCATACATTACTTTGTATAATTTAAGTTCTAGTTTTTAAAAGGCATACTTCAGTTCTTGGAAAACCTAGCCATACACTGAGGAACCCAGTCTTTCTTCTTAGTACCTTTTCTAAGAATAATATCTTCTATGGTTCAGTTTCATTCATATGAGAAACATGGAGTCATCTAGGTAAATGTGACTAGTTTACAGGTCAAAGGTCAAATGTATCACAAAGTCCTGATGATTGAAACTTCCTGGAAATACTCCATTTTATATTTTCAAGTTACGTTTTTACTCTCTGATAGGCAAGATAGGACAGGTACTGCTGACTTGAGAGAAGAGTGCTAGTTTATTTATTTTTATTTTTTTTTTACATTTATTTATTTTTGAGAGACAGAGAGAGACAGAGCACAAGTCGGGGAGGGGCAGAGAGAAGAGGAGACAAGGAATCCAAAGCAGGCTCCAGGCTCCGAGCGGTCAGCACAGAGCCTGATGTGGGGCTTGAACTCACAAACTGAGATCATGACCTGAGCTGAAGTCGGACGCTTAACCATGTGAGCCACACAGTCGCCCCTATTTGTTTATTTTTAATGTTTATTTATTTATTTTTGAAAGAAAGAGTGAGAATGCACACACATAAGTGAAGGAGGGGCAGAGAAAGAGGGGAACAGAGGATCCAAATTGGGCTCTCTACTGACAGCAGAGAGCCCGATGTGGAGTTTGAACTTAACGAATGACAAGATTATGACCTGAGCTGAAGTCAGATGCCTAACTGACTGAGCCACTCAGGCATTAGTTTAAATAGAATAATTGGGGAAGGCATCCTTTGGTCAGAGGCCAGCTGAAAGAGGTAATGGAGAAAACCCTATGACTATTGGGAGAAGAATGTTCCAAGCCAGGTGCATGGTGTAAAGGCCCTGAAACAAGAGCATGCTTTGTGCATTTGAATAATAACAAAGAAGCTCATTTTTGGAACAGAGTGAAACAAATGATGACATAGGAGACATTGTCATAGAAGATGGGAAGGAAACAGTTTATACAAGGCTTTGTGCAGAATTTTAAACACTTCTACTGTTAATAAAATGGGAGTAATTGAGGATTTGAGCAGGGATATTATGTGATCTTACTTTTTTTCTTTTTACTCTGAATATTTTCAAATAAGTCTTATATATTTTTCCTGACCACCTTTTGAAAGTTTGTGACTTTCAAAGATTTGTTCAATTCATGTAAATTGTCAAATTTAGTGCAACAAAGTTGTTTATAATATAGCATTATTATCCATTTAATGTCAATATATCTGTAGTGACAACCTTGTTTCATTACTCATATTGGTAATTTTGTTTTATATCTTTCACTCTGTTCAGGAGCGAGACTTCCTGTCCCCTCAAAGGTCCTTCTGCCTGGACTAAGAATCAAATTGACATGAGACAGATTAACAGGAGAAAATCAAATTGGTACATACAGGGAATCCATATAGACATGGAAACTCCAAAGACAGTCAGGCAAAATGAGGTATATATATCATCCTGAACTAAGGAGAAGAGGGAGGGGAGTCTGGGACTTCAGAGGGAAAAAAATACAACTCACAGGGTGAGAAGAAGAGCAGATATTTGGTAATTAGATGTTTGTGCTGCCATACATGTGGGTCATTCAGATAAAATCTATCTCTGCAAATAACCCTTTTTCTGGAAAGACCCCTAATTTAGATTTTCTGTGTAGGTAAGGGAGGGTCTCAAGTGCCTTCAGCTCAGCTCAAAATAATTCACATGCCCAAGTGGCACCTTCTGAGGAGGGGTGCTGGCCTGAATCCCTTCAGTTTTCATCAGTGTGCGGTATAGTCCCCTCCCTAAAGAATATGTGAGAAAGAAACATCAAGATAAGGGAAGGCAACTTGGCTATGTTCTTATGTGACATCCCTCATGACCCTGTATCATGAGACCACCCAATCAGACTGTATGTCTATATGTTACCCATATAAAGGAGACAAAGAAGTAGAAAATGCACAAAAGGCTACACCACCTGGTGTTTGGAGCTCAGTTTTTCAATAAGAACCCAACTGAGCCCATGCTGGCATGGATAAAGTTGCTTCCTGGAATGAAAAGCCGTGATGTCATCATGACTATATGAGAATCCTGCTACAAGTGTAGCTAGAGATTTATCAAATGTGTCAGTCTTTTCAAAGAACTAACATTTGATTTTATTGATTTATTTGGTTCAGAATTTCATTTATCAATGAAGTCATTTTTATTACTTTCTTCCTTTAGATTGTTTTGAGTTTCTTCTTTCTCTAAATTATTTTTTGAGTTCTTTCTTCTTTTGTAAGATAAACATTTTGCCCTATAAGTCTTTTTAAGCACTGCTTTAGTTTCATTCTACAAATATTGGTGGTATGTTTTTATTTTTATTAATTAAAATACTTTCTAATTTTCTTTGTGACTATTCATGGGTTGGTTAGTAAAATATTGTTTAGTTTCCAAATATTTAGAGATTTTCCAGGTATCTTTCTATTATTGATTTGCATTTTAATTTTGGTCAGAGAATACTTTGTATGATTTCAGTTCTCTTAAATGCATCCTGTGCAGGGTCTTTTGGTGAATGTTTCATTTGTACCTGGAAGTGTGTTCTGCTGATCTTCTGTAGAATGTTTTGTCATTCAGTTCTTCAATATCCTTAGTGGTATTCTGTTTCCTTCTCTCAATTCATGAGGGACAAGTGTTTAAGTCTTTAAGTATATTTTTAAATGTAGGTTTTACTATTATTGAGGTATGGTAAGGCCAGTAGATCAGGTGATGACTGACATTGAAAAGATAGTTTGTTCCTCACAGCTTCTAAGAGAGGATATGACAGGCCACACAGAGCTACACAGGGAAACATCAGGATTGGTCAGGAGGCAGAGGGAGCAAGGGGAAAATATGGACAAGAGCCTTATTTGTGGTTTCTGTTGGGGAGAAAAACAGGTGACATAGTATAAGCAGGTTTAAGGATTAGTTATTTTGAATAATTGCAGTGATCTTTAGGACATAGGAACTGTTGCTAGTTGCTGTTACCTAGCCCAGGTGTGTTTTTAGTGGCCCTGACTTTAAGAGCCTGATAAAGAAGGGAGTTGGGGTATAAGGGCTCTGAACTGATTAGTTTGCATATGAAAAGTGTGCACAAAGACAAATAATTACCATCTGTAGGAACTGACCAGCCCTTAGGGCACAGTCTCTCCAGGGTTAAGAAGACTTCCCAATGTCAAAGCCATCAGAAATAGAGAAAGTAAAAAAAGGCAATTCAACACCATGGTGCATTTGCCTATTTCTCCTTTTTCTCATTTTACTATTAGTTTCATTGCAAAGCTCTGTTGTTATGTGTTTATACATTCAGCATTGCTATATCTTCTTGGTGACTTATCCTTCTTGTCATCATGTAAAGTCCCTTTTTATCTCTGGCAATATTCCATGTACTGAAGTCTATTTTCTCTAATATTAATAGAGCTGTCTACATTTCTTTTCATTAATTTTGAGGGATTACTTAATCGAAATAAATGTTTGATTTTAAATTACATTTTTCATCTTGTAACTTTTAACTTATATAGGTCTTTATACGTAAAGTGTATTTCTTATAGGGAGAATATAGTAGGGCCTTTTATAAAGTCAGTCTAATAGTGACTACTTTAATTGAGATATTGAGACAATTTACAGTTAAGTGTTGCAATGATTGAATTTACCTTCCCACTCTGTGGTTATTTTCTAGTTGTTCTAATTTGCTCTTTGCTCTTTATTCCTCTGTGTTTGGACTGTATATATTTTATTATTACATTGTCTCTCTATCATTGGCTTTCTGTTATATTTATTTTTCTAAGTTTTAGAAGTTTCTCTAGATTTGGACTATCTTATTGCAGTCTGCTTTTAGATAATATATCAGTTCACATATAGTCTATGAATCTTAGTCAATATATACTTCAAATTTTCCTTCCTAGCCTTTGTCCTATTGCAGCCCCATATTTTACATGTGTTAGATACCCCATACCTTGACACTTTTTTTGTCTCTAATGATAAATCATCTCTCACAGCAATTAAAAGTAAGCAAAATGACTTTTACATTTGTCTTTATTTTTACCAATTCCAGGATACTTCATTTGTTTTTGTAGATGTGCGTTTCTCTGTGGCATTGTTCCTTGTGCTTGAAAACTTCTTTTAACATTTTTTGAAGCACAGGTCTGCCAGAAATAAATTCTAGCAGCTATTATTTATTGTGAAAAAAATCTACTTCACTTTTAGTTATAAACATATTCTCACTGGGTGTAAATGACAGGTTTTGTTTTCTTCCACTGCTTAAAGACATCGCTGTATTGTCTTTGAGGTTGTGTTGTTTCTGACAAGAAATCTTGCATATTTGTTTCTTTGCTCATCTATAAGTAATGTGTCTTTTTCTTTGGCTGCTTTCAAGATTTTTTTCTTATGTTTCACCTTTATCAGTTTAAACATGATGTATCTACTTATGCATGTATTGTACTAATTGTTATTAATAATAGAAGTATTTTTCTTCTATATCTTCATGATTTGCTCACTATTTGTTCTCAGTGTATTCATTTGAATGATTTCCACTGACCTATCTTTAAGGTCACTGATCATTTTCCCAATTGTGCCAACATAACTTTTCATCTGTAATATTATCATTTTCATTTCTAACATTATATTTGACTTCTTAAAGTTTTACCTCTCTACTGGGATTCTCCCACATTCACACGTGTCCATGTTTTCCACTGGATTCTAAGCATATTGATTCTAAGCATATTTATTATTTTAAAATTCACACTGGGGGTGCCTGGGGGGCTCAATTTGTTAAGCATCTGACTCTTGATCTCAATTCAGGTCATGATCTTGGGGTCATGAGAGATGAGACCTGCATTGGGCTCCCTGCTGAGTGTGGGGCTTCTTTGGGTTTCTCTCTCTCCCTTTCTCTCTGCCCTTCCCTGACTGACTTACACTCTCCATTTCCCTCTCTCTCAAAATAAATAAATAAACATTTAAAAAAGAAACAAGAATCACACTGTTATTTGCAATATCTGGATCATCTCTTGAGTTTGATTCTACCAATTGCTTTGTCATTGATCGTGGGTTTGTTTCATTTCCTCTTATTTTGTTTGTGTGACTGTGTGTGTTTGAGTTAAATTTTGATCGGATACTAGGATTCGTATGTAAAAGACAAGAGACTGAGGTAAATAGTATTTATAACTGGAAATGTGTTCTCCTCTTTCATGCAGTAGCCTGGGGGTACTGAATCAATCTTGTCAAAATTCAAACTTAAATTAGTCTACTGATGCCTTCTTCTTAGGTGGGGAGCTGGGATTTTGAGACCATTTTTTTCTTAAGTTTATTTATATATTTTTGAGAGAGAGAGAGAGAGCATGAGTAGGGAAGTGGGGGGGGCAGAGAGAACCCCGACAAGTTCTGCACTGTCAGCATGGAGCCTGATGCAGAGCTGGAATTCACTAACTGCAAGATCATGACCTGAGCCAAAACCAAGAGTCAGTTGACTTAACCAACTGAGCCACCCAATTGCCCCCCAGAGAGCACTTCTTAATGTTTGTGCTCCAGCCTGTTTTCAACTACGCATGTATGCTAGTACAACAGAAGGGCTTGTTCTCTCTCTTAAAACATGCAACCTTTTCTCACGGGTAGATTTCTGATGTTTGCAAATTTGTGCCTTGCTAGGATTCTGCTAGGGCCCAGGGACTGTTCCAGCCTCAATCTTGGGCCTCCAGTGTGGAATTTTCTCAGCATTTCTGTCATTTTCCCTATGGCAAACAACCAAAATTCTGCCTTGTGTTTCTCTGGTTCTTGTTGGGGAGATCATTTTTGATATAACATCCCTGCCATGGGAATTTTTCCTCATCTTCCCCATGGGTAGAGATCTTTCTTCTATATCCTTCCCTTTGCTCTGGGGGGGGGGGGTATCAGGGTTTGCTATCCCCTCCTTTGATGTGAAATGCTTTTCAGAGACAGTCCATTTTCTCTACAGGGGCCTGATCCTTTCCCTATGCTTGTCACACTGAAGGGTAGCTCTAGGTGGTTTCCAGCCATACCCTCTGCTTTCTCATGACTACACCATGGAGTTCTGAAAGAAAGAGACCATGGATGGGGGCAAACTCCCTTTGCATCTCATTCTCGTGGGCTTCACACTGTCAAATCAGCTCATCCTTGGCCTTTAGATTTTTATTAATATTTTAGCTCATTTGATCCTTCTTGTTTATATGTTGGCCCTGTCTTTCTTTCTTGATCAGAAGGTTTAGGCATGCAATTTCTTCCTAGGGGAAGGAGCTGCCCTTCAATTTCAAACTATATACGTGGTTCTCGGAAAGCTCAGCTTTCTTATGGGTTCAAGAAAATTTATAATTTTTTTCTGGCTTATTTCTAGTTATTAGGGTAGGAATGATACCCTTTTCAGCTAGCTAAAAACTTGGCAGAAGTGGAATTATCCTCATATTTTCTTCAGACACATTTGCTTACTCATTAATTCATTCAAATGTTCAATAAATACATTCCAACAAACCTAACAGTAGACTCAGAATTAACCGATCAACTACGGAGTTGCCCTCAGTAGTAACACATATAGAAAAGAAATTTTAATCTGCCCTGCTTACAAGTCATCCTATGTCCCACGCTATGTTAAAAATCTTAAAACTGGACCTTCATCATGTAAATAATGGCTTAAAAAGTCACAATTAATTCCTACCAGCATCTAACCTACATTTATTTGCCTTATTTTAAACTACCACCAAATTAGTTTTCTTCTATATGTTTCCACAATCAGAATGTCCTTCTCCATTTTTTTTTCCCTTCCAGAGACTTACAGCCTCAAAGTTACCAACTACTCTAGTTCTCATGCAATATTGGTTCCTATCAGTGCTTTCATAACACTAACAGTCTGAACCATACAACTTGGCAGATAATTATAGAGATATATTTTTCTGTTTCTTTGTTTTTTCCTCTAGGTCTTGGCATCAGGGGAGGAAGGGAAGCAAAAGTATATCCTCATAGTATTTTGATGTCTCCCATGTGGCCTAGCAAGTTCTTGTCTCCTATTCTCCTATATTTTTATGACAAACTAGAATATTAAGTAAATAAATTTGCAATAAACTCAGGAACAGTTCAAAATATTCTTAAATACTCTACTTGAATAAACATATGGAATGCATTTAAGACCCTGAGGGACAAATATGTACTTTCTGACAGCTGGATATCAGATTAATATAGTGTGCAAGTTTAAAGTTTCTAAAATGAGGAAAAATGACATAGCAAGATTAATGGTTTTCCTTGCAACTACATTAATTACTTTTGGGCTTACTACAGCAATCATGGTCACAAATGTTGTCATTTCAATATATATAGAATATACTATAGGCAAACATGCTCATTTTGATGACTTTAATCAAAGATATATTTATGTGGGGCTTATCTCCACATTATTTAAATGTTTGGATAATCTAATTACATTCATTTTAATTACCCACACGGAAAGAAAAAAAATGAAATTGCTCTAATTTCTCTTTTCTAGAATGATAACTCTTTCTAAAGAGAAAGTTTGAATATTTCCATGATGCTACTAATTCTTTACAAGTCCAGTCAGGGATAGAATTTCTAGAGAAATGTATAAATCATTGTTTTCTAAAAATGGTGATATTCAGGTATGAATGAAAAGTTAAAAACCCACATTTCTTAAGTAGCAGCTTTAAATCTGAATGTAAGGACAACTATATATATATACATATATATATAATTTCTCTGCCCTGGTAGAGAAGAGGTAGTGCGAAACATTTTCTACAGCATGTATTTCAGGAAATCTGCAAAAAGAACCAACTCCTAATATATTTGTTACCAAATGAGTCACTAATTGCAAGATTAATCAGTATTTTTTAAGTTATTTTTTTACTTACAAAGAAGTTGAAATGGATTGATAATGACACAATTTGTGATTTAGAATATTCATCATTATCTCCATTACAGGCAAAGTGAGGGTGGGCTGACTAGAGGTCAGAGGGTATAAGCTCTGTATAATTAGATACATTGGGTATCTTGTCTGCTCTTATACTCAATACATTACATTGGCTAAGGCTGACTTGATTTGTTAATGCATTATGTCAGATTTTACCAGTTTTTCCCTCTCTAAAGTCACTTAAATATTTATTGTCTGAGTAAGTTATAGTTTTCCTCAAGTTAAAAGACGTCTGACTTTAAGTAAATCATTATATAGTCCCTGGAAATTTTTTACTGTTTTTGTTCAAATATATAACTAAATCCCTAAACTTCAGAATCTAATGCCCTTGCTTGTAACCGTAAACTCCAATATTGGTTGTTTTTAGCGGATACTCAGAGTAATATTAAATCTCATTTACATATTACAAACTGATTCCCAGTACAAAAATGGGTGGTTGGGGATGATGGGGATGGTGAGCAAAGTGGGAATGAAATTATGTGGCAAAAATTGATCTCAGTACCCTGTGGCAATAAGAAATTATTCATTAATAAACATAAACCACCTCACTTAATGTCTCAGATATGCAAACTGAGGAAGCAAAAGTCAGACATCTCTAAATCTTTTAACATACATTAATATTGCCTCAAAAGTATTAACAAATACCTTTGCTTTGATTGAATATTTGTTTCTTTGAATATTTTGTTAATTTGTATTTTAATTTTATCTAAACCTATTCAAATTTTGTATCAACTATAAGTAATATATAGCATTTATTAATGATTCTTGGTGAACTAAAATTTTTGCAACAACGATTTAGAGATGAATTCCCATTGATTAGCCCAATATTTCCCTTATTTTCAAAGATCCTACATTTCACCTACCTTTCTTTCTTTCTTCAGTACTTCAGCATTCAAAAGTTGATATAGGGGAGCCTGGGTGACTCAGTTGGTTAAGCGTCCAACTTCAGCTCAGGTCATGATCTCACAGTTTGTGGGTTCAAGCCCCGCATCGGGCTCTGTGCTGACAGCTAGCTCAGAGTCTGGAGCCTGTCTTTGGATCCTGTGTCTCCTCTCTCTGACCTTCCCCTGCTCACGCTCTCTCTCCCTCTGTCTCTCAAAAATCAATAAAACGTTAAAAAAAAGTTGATATATACATCACTAAACAAATCAATCTGGAAAATCAATCTTTCACGTTATTTTTCTTGTTTCTACACAAAAGAATATCTTCCATAATGCTTGGTTCTTGTAGACAGTAATACAGCATCTTTTGGACTCCCTTTCTGTTTTTCTAAAGAACCTCATAAAGTTGCCATCTTTTTTATTTTATTCTCATATACTGCCAATTTAAGTTTTTAATACTATTAATTGTATCAGTTATTCCTCTTAAAGTTTTTGCTATGAAGGGAAACATACAACAACATACTAAATCCTAGGATAAAAAAATTCTAATTTAGAATAAACTCTGAGCCCAACCATGGAAGTAAAAAAGTTATTTACCTTCCTAGATCAAATAATTTATCTTGCCTTGAAAAAATATACACATATAGATATACGCAGAGATAGATTTAAATATACACCAGAATTATATTATAGTTTTACCTCTTAGAATTTAAAAATAGTAGTGTTCTACTTTCCTCCAATTTTCAAAGTGAAATAATAATAATTATAGTCTTTAAAACATCATGTTATGAGCATTTTGGGGGAGGGAAATTTATATATATGTATAGAATTCTATCTTATATTGGTAATTACCAAAGTGTAAAGGAAGATTTAATGATAGTATTTCATTTATTTTTGTGAATTTCTTTACAAAGTCTTTAAAAAAATCTTTTTTAAATGTTTATTTATTTTTGAGAGAGAGACAGAGAGTAGAGGAAGGGCAGACAGAGTGGGGGCAGAGGATCCGAGTTAGACTCTATGCTGACATTCTTCTCCAATCTCAGCTAACACAAGAGATTTGATAATTGACTTAAGGCATAATGATATGGATAAATTATATATATTGTTCAGTATAATAGCCCCTAAATTCCCTCCTAAGGAAGTCGATTTAATGAAATAATGGAAAACTGATTAAAGTAATGTTTGCCATTGATAACATTAATATGTGGAAACAAGGGATATCATAGCCCCCTCCCTTGTTTTACTTTGCAATCCACAGTGGAGTGGGAAGGGTGGTGTGGCCCAGCACATCTCTCCCTCAGCAAGTTGGTGGTGTCGATGGGAATGCCTGTTAAGCATTTCCCCTTGTGCACATTATCACATGTGAGTTCATGTGTACCCCATTAGCAGCTGGCAAATTTTATGAATGCTCCAACTTGCATCCAATGACAGCTCTCTATTGAATTCATGAACACAACACACCTTCTGTGATTTTCCATCAAGTTTGACAGCAAACAACTCTGTCTCCCTTCCATTGGCTTCCAGTCACTTCCTTGATCTCACAACAGTTAATTCTTAAACGTCAGTCTTGGCCCTTTGCCTATAAAGCATCACTGGCCAAGGACAATCCAGTGAACTCATGGGATATCCAGGGGCTGAAACCATATTTTCTCCAATGTGAATCCCATCCTTGGGGAGGATTCTTCTCTTCTCAGTTTCTCCTTACTTGGGTACTCTTCTTCCACAACCCCTAAGTCATTCTTCAGTTTATGTTTTAGCCAATTTACCATTAATACAGTCTGATAGTAATAATTATTTTCACTAAAAGTTTTCCTGCTTAGATGACTGTGTGTTTGTCTGTCATGTTCTTGGATTCAGACTGTATGTAGAGATAAGAATAAAAAAAATTGTGCTAAGAAGATGCGCAAATTTGCAGTTTGAATTATATGATGCAATTATCAACAATTGGGATTCACTAATCTATATCAAACATATGTAATAGGAAAAATGGTAAAATAGAAATCATAGCCTTCCTACATTACAGTGGTAAGGATTTCCTTACCACTCCTCACTAGGAGAAATCTACCAATACATTCTTTAGGAAATATGCTATTTAAGTTCTTCATCTTAGATACAGAGAAAGAGACCAAGAAAGTCTTTTTCAGTTCTACTCACTATCCAACATACCTTGGCCTAATCTGATTTTTTAAACTGCTGTTCTAGGGACTGGGAGTCACAGACTATGGAGGATCTCTGGACTCTGTATGCCAGACATGTGGTTATAAGCACTGTATGTCATACCTTGAAAGAATTTTTTACAAAAATATACCAGGTAGGATCTTTTGCCCCCAATATGGATGCTAAGAAAGAGAGAAAGAAAAAAAAAAGAAAAGTAAAAGATAATAGCAAGTTTTTATAACTTCTTTGTATGGAATAAAGATATTTAAATCATCACTTTATATAAAATAATCTCAATATTAAAATTATGTTAAAGATTATATGATCTTTCTAAAATGGAGCATTTTCTTTGTGATTTTTCAGGGTCCTGAGTCTTCACTATGAACAAGAAGTACTGATAATAGAGGTAAGTGTAAATAAACATTTACCATACTGTATTTTACTTATTATGTGTTTTAAGTTTATTTGTTTATTTTGAGAGAGACAGAGACAGTGTGAATGGGGGTGGGGGAGGAGAGAGAGAGAGAGAGAGAGAGAGAGAGAGGATCCCAAGCAGGCTCCATGCTGCCAGCACAGAGCCTGACATGGGGTTCAAACTCATGAAGCCACGAGATCATGACCTGAGCAGAAACCAAGTCAGATGCTTAACTGACTGAGCCATTCAGGCACCCCTTATTATTATCTTACCTTTACAACTGTTACCTGTAAGAACAGTACTTGTCTTATATCACTTGTCTTACTATATAATACCTGAATGTAGTAAATGCACACTAAGTATCTGAAAAACAATGGTAAGCTAAAGAGTGACAAAGTGGTATACCTTATTCACCAAATCACTATAATATCACTTTTTTTCTATCAATATTACATATTGTATTCTAGTAAAATATTTATGCAATTATTTGCAAATATTAACAGGAATTGAAGATACATTTCTAATATGATTTGTCATCCACCCTTCCTTTTTTTCAACGTCTTCAAAGAAAATATTAGTATAAGAGACAATGGAAAGATAAACCACAGAATACTTTATTACTGGTTTGTTCTTAGTCTCATAATTCAGTTCCAGAATTCTATACTAGTTTGGGCCATTTGAAAAAAAAAAAAAAAAAAAAAACTTACTTAAATTAGCTAACTGAATCAGTATAAATCTCCTAAAAATAAAAGTATTGGAAATTTCATTTTATAGGTTTGAGAGTCCAAATGTGAAATTTGAAACTTTTCATTCAATGAAATGAAAGCACATCCATTAGTAAAGAAGCAATGGAATTAGAGAGAGCTAAAGGAAGAATGAGTGAGCAAGGTCGTTTCAATGCTTCCAAATGGATAACTTAGATGTCAGCCTCAATCTTCAAGTACAGGTAGCAGTCACACACCAGTGGCCTTCTGGAAGACACAGAATTTAAAGAGCGGAGATGACTAGCCTGAGCCAAAGTCTTTTTATCCTGGCTACATAGAAGGAAGAGACCTCAGAAAGTCACCTTATTCATATATGCTGACTTTGTGACAAATTCAAGATTTCTACTTTTTAAAAAATTTGTTCAACCCATGGGCTTGAGTCAAATTAATCAAGCTTATGGCTTCACTTATTATTTTAAAATGGAGAGGCTTTGCCTTTGATCTTCACTGGAGATGAATTAGAACAGAGGCAATTATGAGGAGTAGAGAAAGATGGAAGAGAAATTGAGTGCTGTGTAAAAGCCAGTCATGTATTTACTTGATCACATGCTGACTACATGTCATTAGAACTTGTTATTTGTGCTTCAAGATAAACTAGATTTGGTTTTTAAAAAGAAATAGTCCTCAAATTGCTAGGAAAGACTAATTCTAAACTTTAGTTATTACATTTTTTATCATATATGAATATTACCCAATTTTCATTCATAAGTATTACAATATTTGGATATTATATCTGTTTTCAAATTTCCTTTTTAAATTTGAGAAAAATAAGCTATTTTTCTTTTCACAACATATCATTTTTGCTATAGATATTAAGGCAACTATTACTTTTATTAGGAATCTCAATGTTAATTTGTATTTGTTTCCAGATAGTATGAGTCACAACATTTCAGGATTCTTTCATGCTGACAAATAATTAATTGTATTGTACAACTATAGTGGTAAGACAATTCCAAAACTTGGATCAATAACTTGTCTTTCAATTTTATTTTAATTACAATTAACATTAATTTTTGTCATAAGTGAGAGATATCACTACAACCAGCTATGTATGAGCTTGGAGTTTAAAAAAAGAATTTGGAGCTATTCTCCTCAAAGTATATATTTAATATCAGTTCTACCAATTTCTTGTTTTATAATTATTTAGGCTTATTTTTACAACATTTTCAATATAGTTTTTCTTATAGTATGTTGCTTAAAACTTATTTTTTATTCTAGGTGCTTTTTATTTAATTTTTTTATTTTTTAATTTTTAAGAGAGACAGATCATGAGTAGGGTTGAGGAGCAGAAGGAGGGGGGGAGAGAGAGAGAGAGAGAGAGAATCTTAAGTAGGCTTCATGTTCAACATAGAGCCCAACGTGGGGTTCAGTCACACAACCCTGGGATCATGACCTGAGCTGAAATCAAGAGTCAGATGCTCAACCTACTGACCCACCCAGGCACCCCTGATTCTAGGTGCTTTTTAAAACTGCCTCTATATTTCTCCCATAGTGTTAGAACTTTTAAAACTCAGTCATGTATAAATACTCAAAAATGCTTTTATATTCAATATGGAGTATGTAATTAATTTTTAATATATATTGAAATTAATCTGTGTATTTCATTTGAATTATTATTGATGATATTTACTTTAACATAATTAGGGAGAGTAATATTGCATTATCTATTTGTTGGGTGCTGATTTTTAATCCATAGTTATTTATATTTGCTGTTTGATTAAAATTTATTTCAGTAAATTTTCGACACTATTTTTCTACATTTTAGAGTTGTAACTCTAATGGAATTATATAGTTGTTTCTGAGTATTACTGCTTCAGAAGATTCAGCTTTTTGACAATAATTTTCATATAGCTATATTAAGCAATAGCTTAGAATTGGATAATCTAAATCATTCTATCTTAACACTTTTCAAAAAACTCATCATTCACTAAGCATATCTGTCATTTGACATCTTGAGAGGATTAAGAAGTGTGCTGACTTACTTAAACTGTTTCATGAATTAGATCAAATAAAAGATGATATAGAAGAGAAAACTTAAAAGAAAAAAATCCCACAAGTGCAACAACAACAAAAAGTCATTTCAAAGAAATAAAACATTTATAGAGTACAGTTAAATGAAACCACATCTAATTTCTTAGTAAATGTCTAAGAACTAGATTTGTGGAAGTTTAATACATTTCTTTGTTTACTTATTTGTTTTTATTTCCAAGCTTAAGCCACCCCCTACTCTGAACCAGGTAGTCAGACAAACTGTATCTGCTATTTTGGTCTTATCTCTCTTTAACTTAAAAGATCATCAGCTACAGTTACAAATTTTTGAAAAATTATGGTAAAAGCAATCTTCCCTAGCAGGTCAGGAATGGTTTGTCAAGAGTCTTCTTATTTTAACGAAGTTACTACAAACATGAACCACAGATCAGTAATCTTCTAAAAACTAGATTAGAATAAAATACATTAAAACACAAAGACTTCACATGATAGTATTTTTATTATAGACTATCTTATGCTGCTTCAGAATTATTACTATGGTGTAAATTATTGATGACGTTCATACCATCATATACGAAGATAATATACATATTTTGGTTTCATACGTTGGATGCAATGAAAGCATAATTAGTTTGTATAGCAGAAGTATAACCTCATCTTTAGATTATTAGAATGCCATACACACAAATGATATTATCATAAAGACTTTAGACCAATACTTTACAGTTCCTAGAAATTTTAAATTTTGGTTTTCAATTCACTGATTTTCTATATGTGTTTCATATATCTAAGCACCTGTTAGATCTTTATTGGGTACCAAATTTTTTTCCCCAACTTAAAAATGTGAAAACTGGGAAAGACCATCATTTAATTATTATTGGTCTTTCACATTAGAAATAGAATTTCTGGGGCTGGAAAACAAACAATGTAGTGCTAATAATAACTTCTGCCTTTTTTTAAAAAGGATAATTTTAATTTGGTAGCATCACTTTGAAATGTAATGCTTAACCTGAAAAATAATCTGACTAATAAAGAATTATTCAAGGTAACTTTTCAGGCACAACTGTCAACTAAGAAAAAACAAAAAGCTATTTCTACAAACAAGTGAGGTTAAATTTACATGAGCCAAAACTTGAGTGTTTAGTCAGTAACAAAACAAAAAATAGAGAGAAATGGAAATTAATGTAGTCATATTACAGTAAGAATCAATCAAATATTCACAGGTATAGCTGTACTAGTTTTGATAACCATTATCCTTTCTGATTGCTTGGTGCCCATTTCACCATGAAAAAAGACATTATTAAACATGCAGAAGATATTTCAAAGTTAAAAAAACAAAAAAAGACAAAACCACCAGGAACTGTATGGCATTACATGTATTAGCTTAGGTAAAGTAGAAAATTTCTTAGAAAATGACAGAAAACTTGAACATTTGTAGAATCACTAAAAAAATTAAACTAGTACAGATCTTGCCCCAAAGAAACCAAATAAAATAGTATTTACTGTTTTGTTGGTTCCTACAAATATTCAAAGATAGAAAATCATAATATTTAATAGTATATGAAATAATATAATAATAGTATATGAAATAATTTAAGAAACTAATGTAACCATAATATTGGAAATATTTTGGATAATCATGATCATGAACATAGAACAAGTGAAATTAAGTTTTATATGCACAAAAATAAATATATTATGAAGATGTTGAATATTTTTTAAAGAATTTAAAGTTGCTTTAACATAAAACAAGTAATTCATAGTTATTGGATCAAACTTTCCACATTTATTTGATTTAACAAGAAAGTTTAGTGGATATGCTGAATATACAATCAAAATTAAAAATCCAATTTCCTTACCATATATCTATAACCAATAGTTAGAAATAAATGTAGAAAAGATGCTTGTGGAGGATACTGTGATGTACTGACCATATTTCCTCTTCATGAATGAAACACTCCTTAAATAACCCAGCTGATGGGAGTTCTGTCTGCAGATAGCCCTGTTGTCACCTCCTTTCAGAGATGGCCTCAGCCAAAGAAAGATACTTTCACCAAGTTCACAGCTGTTCCCAGCCTGCCCACATACAGTGACTCTTAATTTTGATAGGTATGAAGACACTGCTTTCTCTCTAGTCGATCTTAAGCCTTGCCAAAGGAGGATAGACACTCCTTCTTGAATGGGATCACTTTTTGTACTCTGCTCACAGGACTTACCTATGCTCCTTCATGGTGTGTGGAAGGCTGCAGTGTGATCATCACTGAAAGAGATCACATTCTAGAAATAGAGTAATTATGGCCCAAAGAATTCAAGAGAAATCACAGTTGGAAGATGTGTTGTGCACCAATACTATACAATTCTGAATAGTAAATTTGACATGGCCAGAAAAGAAATTTTCATTAACATTTCCCTGCATAGTTTTGGCAAGATGTTCATTTGTGGTCAATACTAAGAAAACAGTAACAACTTTGAAGAGAATAATTGGAAACCAGTATCCATGATAGATGATGAAGCACCTTGAGTAATGAATAATCAGCATCAGGATGAAAAAATGCTGAAAGAAATTGAAGAGGCAAGAAGATCTATATTATATTTTCAAAAGTTCTCAAGTACCATGATGTTATAAGTAATAACTGGAATGGTACCCTTTGTTCATGATGGCATATACATGCATTTCACAATAAAGAATATGAAGAGTTGTTTCCTGGATCTGAACAGAAAAGGATAGTTCCTATATGTTATAAACAATCTTCACAAGCAGCATAGGACAATAAGCAAATACTTAAATATCTTTATCCATTATTCTAAATCATTCTACCTCACACGGATGCATAAATCTTGTAATACATTCTTGTAAGAGTTGTTCAGACAAACAGGACCCATGCAAAAATATATTCCTGGGGATGCCTTAGGACTGATCCTATATAGTGCTAGGAAAGATAGTTATATTAAAAATAAAGAAATGTAATTTCTAATTTTATACTGTATAAAAATCTATTTTATATCAATTACATATTTTACATTTTTGTAGACAAAAAAGTGCCTTTATTAACCTGAGACAAGAAAGACTTAAAAAATAATATTAATGTTGGTCATGAACCAGTTGAATGAGATCCACTCAGACGTTAATTCAATTGTTTACATTAATTTTTTTAATTTTTAAAAAAGTCTTTCCTGACACATATTCATATTGATATTTGTCTTGAAATGATAACGTAGCTGTTCCTGTTCCTTCAGTTCCTTTTAGCATTTATTCAATGCTGATGCTGCATATACATCATTACTTATGGTGCTGCATCATCTACCATGAGTAACGGTTCCCAATGACTCTCAAAATAGTTACTGTGCTTTCTTAATGATCACTGCAAATGTTCAATTTGCCTTTCCAAGTAATCAACGGCTGACAAATATTATGTTGAATATACAACATTATTATTTAAGGTAAATGGGACAGATATTGGTGCTCTATCCTTATCTACTAATTATTTACTGTGTTTTATTTTATTTTGAATATTGCAGGCCTGCTTGTCTATCAATTGTCAGCACCTGTGCCTCTTTGCATAAGAGCTTTCTCTTGTCAAAGAAGAATGCACTACCTATGTGAATTATAAGCCAGAGACTGGGAACATAGAAATGCTTCCCCATCAGTCCAACCAATGAGAGGCAGAAGCTGGTGCATAATTTGGCAGCTCCATTACTCATTTGGTAGAATTATTCTGAAGCGTTTGTCCCATACTACCTCCTAAATATTATAACTTGACTGATAATGTACTTTGCTGAATTTTTACCTTTCTATATCAATTCCATCTAATAATTCAAGTCTATATATTATTCCCTATCAATATTTCTATGATATTTTATTGCAGAACTACCAGCACTTACCTTTTCATCTCAGGCTCTGTTTTGGGGGAAACCGTGTATAAGAGAGATGATATCATTTGTGGTTCTAAGCAAAGCCTTAGGATTGAGTTATGGAATGTGATCCAGATTACTTTTCAGCCAGATTATTTAAAAAAAGAGAGACACTGTTATCAGTAGTAGGGAAATAATAATATTCTCTGGCATGGTGATTTGAAACAGAGTGCAGGTAAAAGAGGATGTACTTTGTTATTTAGAACTTCTAACATTTGAGAGCTACAATGGGAAATTAAATTATAAGAAATAGGTTTATTTTTTTATTTATTTTATTTTATTTTATTTTATTTATTTTATTTTTTATTTTATTTTATTTTTTTGCTAACTGCTATTGATCCCCTGAAAGAAACAATAAACAAAATAACAAAAAGGATCTGGTCAGCCATCTATGAATTCAGAGCACACTGTGAAAGTCATAAGCCTTCTGTAACAGTGAGACTCTGACCTCCTGCTGCCAGAAAGCAGACTGTGCAGAAAACTGGTCTATAATCTGACTGTGAGAATTTCTTGGTTCGCACACTGAGAGATTCCTGAGTGAAATCTGAAACTACAACTCCCCTCCACTCGGACAGCTCCCCATATGTGGAGGACAAGGAGATCTAGGTTGGGAAGTGACAGGATTAATAAGGGAACTTACACATGAGGTTTGTCTCCAGTGGCCACAATATGAATAGAGCTCTGCACCTACCTGCCAGACTCTGAAAAGTTTTTGTAGAAGCTTTAAACGGAGTTCAGTCATGTATTCAGTCCAGATGGTCTCAACAACACATTGCTCTCTCAAGGCTGTGTCCTTTAAAACAGTTCCCAGTGTGGGGATGGTGGGCAGAATGCATTCTGAGGATAGGGGAGGATGTGAGGAGCCTCCTAGTACTCTGGCTCAGCTTGCAGACCCACCGGCAGTCAGTTTCTTGCTGATCTCTTCCAACAAAATTAACAGAAAAAACTTCATCTTTGCAAAAGTAATGACACTGATAGGGAAGGAGTAATACCTGAAATAGGAACATCTCAGTGGATGCACGTGAGAATCTTGAACCCCCCAGATTTCCATGAACCCCCCTAGGTTGCTGTAAGTGGCTTTCTTGTTATTGCTAGAGCATATCAAATTACCTTTGATTGGAGACCATGAAAAATCAACAACTGAGGGATAGGACTTGTCCTCCTGAATTTCCGACCTCAACTCTCACTGCTCTTATTTCTACAGCAATCATTAGGGCCAAGTCAACCAGAGCATGACAAGGGCACCATAACCAGGGTCTCAGACCCCTCAGGGATAAAGATCTGGGTCACCCTATGAAGCAGGCAACTAAAGTTGTCACCTAACTAAGATGAGGGATATCTAGAGTAGATGGTGGAAGAGGGAAGATGTCAGTTGCATCCCCAAGACCAAAACAGCACAATTACTATAGCTTATATGACTAATCCTTCTAATGTAGATCTGTTTTTTAGAGAATGTCACCTTGGGAAATCAGTGATAATATGGAATGAATTTAACATGGACTACGAATGTATCAGTGCCCTGCCTGTATCAACTTGACACATCATTTCCATGCACATCAGTTCAATTTTCAATTGCTGGCACCTGTATCTCTGCATCTTTGGCAGAGAGCATATGAGTCAAGTTTCAACCAGAGAAGCAGAAGTAGAATCTCTCTCTGTCTCTGTCTCTGTCTCTGTCTCTCTCCAGGCATTGGCTTGGCTTACACAATTGCAAGAGTGGGCTAAGAAAGTCTGAAATCCACAGGACAGGCAGAGTCAGGAAGGGGAGAACACGGCAGGCTGGAACACATGAACAAGGGTCAGAGCTCTTGTGCACAGAGAGAATTTCTTCTCTCTTGCTGGGAAGCTTCAGGCCCACATGTAAAGTCTTTCAACAGAACCCATCAGGACCACCCAGATTATCCAGGATAATCTTTACTTAAAGTCAAAGGAGAGGAACTTTAATTACATCTGTAAAATCCCTTAACAGCAGTATGTAGAATAATGTTTGACTGAATAACTGGGAACTAGAGTCTAGTCAAGTTGACATATCAAAAAAGCCATAACAGAGGCCTTTCTCTAGCAGAAAGTGGATACTCTCCCCACTGGTGGGCCAGGTTGGCAAGGCCAGGGAATTCAATGGCCCCTTCCAAATAGCCCTCCGCCACAGATGAATGAGTGTTGGTGGGAAGTAGTACAGCTCTCCAGCCCTTTAGGCAGACTTACTCTAGGATGTGTATCCTACTCTAGCTCTCAGAGTTTCTGAGTGGGATTTCGTTCCAGTTGCCTACAGGTATACTGGTTTGATAATCTACTCTTTAGTGACATTTCCTACTCCCCTACTCGTTTCTCATATGATCTTCTTCCAAATAAACTACTTTTCCTGGAAACCTTGCCTCCAGGTTTACTCTGAGGGAAGGCAAACAAAGACAGTAAGTAATACATCAGATTACTGTTAACACAGTCTTGAAAATATTATACTTATTTAAAATTTTCTTATTTAATTATTTAATTAATTAAATAAATAATATTTAATTATTGCTACCTTTCTTTATGAAAAAATGACAGCTCATAGATTCAGAGATATCAAATGGAAATTTGATAATTGAGGACAATATATATGTTTAATGTAAAAATATCATGGTTTATTCTTTGTCCTTCTATGATTAAATTAATGGTGTGAGTGTACACATGCTGAACACCATTGATTTTCTGAGCTTCTATGCTTTGAGTTTGAGAGGAATATAAGGGGAAAATTTATCGGGGAAAGAGTGTTGATAGCTAAGCAGGACTTTTTACTGCAAATGCCATGTTTACATAGCCAATCCAATTTATAAAGTTCTGTCATATGTATTTACATATTTTTGCTATCTGAAATATTAAATTAAGCATGAAAGTAGAGTGAGAAGGAGTACATAGGAATAGGTACTTTGATTTAGCGGGTTAGTAAAAATTGGTTTTCTATTAATAAGTAGGATATTTCTCCCCAAACTTAACAAATAACCGATAATTTTCTTAATCTCCCAGTATGTAATTTTAATCTGGAATGTGGATTTAATGTCAAGTGTGCCTTTACTAAAATACCTTTAAATTGCTGAAGATCTCATTGCATTATAAAAATATTTTTGTTTCCTTAAACTTGAAATCCAGTCTACTTTCTCTGAAAATTATTCTAACCTCCCCGTCCCCGCCCCACTCTACTGCCTGTGGTAATATATAAGTTATTGCTATCTATTAAATGAGGATTATAGAAAAATTCAAGACATCTTTTTAGTTTGTTCTCATTATTGTGTCTGCTAAAGTAAAACTAAACCAGTATGACTACAGGTTAGAATATTAAAAAGTGCATGTTCGAGATTATTAAAGTATTTTCAGCAAAATGTAGCAATTTCCCTGAATTTACTATAGTGAATTATGGGTTGTTTAATAGATTGCTTTACAGTAAGAAATGAAACTTATTTCTTGGAGCAATTCAATTTGTTCAATCGATTAGTATTCTTCATGATATTATGTTTAGAAAAAAAGTATCTATTATAGTTAAAGATGCCAAAATCCAGTATTATGGATATTTTAAGACTTTTTAAAAGCAACCTTATAGCCTGTGGAACCCCATGCCATTATCCATTTGTTTATATACTTATATTTTCATTAGAACAACATCTGCTTTGTGAAAATAATACCCACATTTGAAAATAATTCAATAGACACTGTGTCTGAGACTCTTAAGGACAAGTGTGAAATTCTTTTATCTTCATTTTCTGGAGCTCTGGACAGCTGATTGAGACAGTACAGAGAGCATCTGCTGGAGGGGGAACTCCTGGGATACTTGTCAAATTGATTGTGTTCAGAAACAACTGAGACACAAAAGAAAGAGAGCTTCTAATCACATTGCATTTAGAATGTTGTTCAAACTGAGGAACTATGTAATTTAGAACTAAATAGCTTTGCTTGACATTTTAGAATTTTTAATTAACAGATTATTCTATTAGCTCATATATTTCTCTACAGGTTACTGAAATGGATTTCCACCCAGGCTTTAATTCCATATGTCAAGAAATTTTTTGAATAAATAAGTAACACATTGATGTATTAATTCTGATTCCATAAGCAGACTGTTATACCAATGGCAATAATATAAAAGTCATTTCACTATACTATGCTCTTTTTTTTAAATTACATTGCCAGTGATTTTGTTTTGTCTGTAGGATTATGCTAATTTTCAGTGACTAAAAATCATGCATACTTTTAAGGTAGTTAACTTTTCAAATAATAAGACGAGTGATTTAGGCATTATAAAATTCTTGATAAATTCAAACATATTCCATTTTTTCAAGTATATGCACACTTTGTCATCTTATATCATTGTCATTACTTTCTTCCATTGAGAGAATTATTTCTTCACATAACTGAAAATAGAGGTTCATACAGTATCAGAAGAAACCTAAGACTGCTAAATTGAAACAGAGTCTTGTTTTTGCTATTATTAGATTTGTTGTTGACTAAATGTCTGGAAAGAAAAAGAACTCAATTAAAAAGATTGTAATAAATTAAAGATGATTAATTAGCCGGTATGATAGGAATCCCTTCAGAAATAACATAAATATGAATGCCAAGTATCCCAGATTGATGACAGCAAGAAGTACAATTACCACTTTTTCTCCCTCTATTCTTTCCTCACCTGGTTCTAGTTGGGACTCTTAATGAGAAGATAAAATGATGAAGGATGCAGAATATACCACTGTGCCATAAAGATTATTTTGATCTGAAGACACTTGAGAATCAACAGATTCTCAGCAGAAAGGCTTTGTCTGAACACTACCCCATTCTCTGCTAAAAGTAGAGCCTTCCAAAAATAAAAATTCAACTGCCATAAATCTCCCTTCAAAGAAATTGACTCCTATCACTGGAAAGGAGAAGCCAGCACCTAGATGAGAAATCGCAAAAACAAACATGGTCACAAAGCTATCACACCTCCCATAGAAGCTCCTAAAGTTCCATTTGTCTTTCCTAAAAGTCATGATTTTTCTTTAAGTGACCTTTCTTCTCCTGTCCTTTTCCTATTAAGATGGTATATAAATTTTAATTTTAGCCACTTTTATGAGCCACTTCCCTTGTGAGCTTCCATGAACGTATGAAGATAAACTTTGTCCTTTCTCCTGATATTTTGTCTTTTATCAGTTTATGGGCCACAATGACCAATCCTAAAGGAGTAGAGAAAAAGTTTTTCCTCCCTGACAGTAACAATGACAATGAAGTAACTAATACTATATTAATCTCCAGCTTCTGTGTCTTTATTTTTCTCTTCACCTTGTGGTCTTTCTATTCCCCAATTTAATATGCTTAAAAAAGTGAGCCTTTTTCTTATTTTTTAAATTTGTTTCTTTCTTACACTTTGCTTGCTTCCTCGTCATCCTAAAATCATTTTGTGACATCTGCAAAGAGCTTGCTTTTCATTCACGTCACCTGTGATGAAATGAGATACTTTGTAAGAGTGTGTTTCCATGGATTTCTGTGGCAGCGACATTCAGTGGCTGAGCATGCAAAGGATGAGTGGAAGACAAAGGCAATGCAATTCACATATCTCCTCGAGGGCACACTCTCATCCTGAAGCAGATGTGAATGACTTGCAAGTATTTTATGGTTACTTGAATCTGCATTTGTATTTTGTGGGTATATACACAGGGTGAAAAATTCAGTATAGGGACCAGAGCTAACCAAATGATTTCTAAACATTATTAGATAGTTCTGGATAAACTCAATATTGAAAATATTATTCTCCATTACTTTAATAATCATGTATTTTCGATTATACTTAAGCATTCACACAAGTAGAATGAGAAATAGACTACATTGGCTTAATCACTCAGATTTATCATAAAAACAATGCTTTCGCCAACGGCTACATAATTGATACTTGCAATTCATCTGGAGTGATCACTGCCACATCATTGGTGCTACAGCCCAGGATATGGTAACATATTATATAAAGGACAATTATCTCAAATTTCCCTTGCAAATCCATGCTTCATTTCTCTGGCTAAAGAAAATATGACGCCAAATTCCAGTATGGATGTAGTTGTACTTACTGCTTAAAGAGATCCTCTCTATTTAGCATCTTCTGTGCAGCCAGGTATGAAATTAACTGGTGAGGTTATTTGGGGGGAGTTTTTTTTTTCCAGTTGATATAATATGAGTGAAGGGAAAAGAGGACAGAGCAATGATCTTTAGTGTTCCATTTGCAGCATGTGTCTACAAAACATTTTCTCAGACAAGTCTGTTCAAACTCCTAATTAAAATTATCGTAGACTGACAGTTTTTAGAAATCACCTGAATGATCATAAATAGCAATATTTCAATTTCTTAAGTGCTAGTGTTCATGGTTATACTATTATCATAGGACTTGTATGCAGAAAGTTCAAATGTTTATGAATATATCCTTAAGTGTTTTCATAAATATAAAATAAGGAAAAATTATTGTCTTTCTATGAAAATGAGTGGAACGATTAAGATATCTGAGGACATTTCCATTTCATAGAACAGTATATCAAAATCCTTTGAAAAGTTGTTACCACTGGGTTGGAAATAGCATAGGGCTATCGTTCTTACATTTAAATATGCATACGAGACAAATGTAATGCTTATTAAAATATAGATTCCTGAATCCACTCGACATTCTGATTCAGCAGGACTGGGGTCAAGGCCTAAGAATTTGCATTTCAAACCAGTTGCCAAGCGATGCTGAGTTGCTAGTATGGCGACAACAATTTGAGAACTATGAAATACGGTGGAAAAACTTTTAAAGATGATTCTTATTCTATCAACACTCCTCGAGTTAAGTTAGATTGTTAAAAAGCAATAAGAAATGAGACAAGATTATATGTATTTATGCCTATATAAATTTTCTGAATCCAGTTTGAAATGATACATCCCAGAAACTTGTGGCCATTCTTAATATGTCCTGGAGCATTGGGAGAAATATGAGTGTAAGTAACCTTTTGATATAATTTCTCTCTCACACACACACGTATACCAAAGTTTTAGCACTGATTATGAAAATATTACTGAATGGCTTCATGCTGTTCAGACTGACATTAAAATCAAATTTGTGAAGTGAAGGGTGCCTGGATGGGTCAGTCTGCTAAGCATCTGACTCTTGATTTTGGCTCAGGTCATGATCTCACGGTTCGTGAGTTCGAGTCCTGTGTTGGTCTCTGTACTGACAGTGCGGAGCTTGCATGGGATTCTCTCTCCCTCTCTCTCAGACCTGCCCCTACTTGGACTCTCTCTTTCTCTCTCTCTCTCAAAATAAATAAATACGCTTAAAAAATCAATCAATCAAATAAATAAATAAAATTGTGAAGTAATGTTATTTGAGGAGATTCTAAAAATAAGGCCATCTGCAAAGGAAAGGTGTTTGTGTCTACTTGATGATGGCTTCACCATAGCAAAAATTATACTGATCCCTCTTTAATAAAAACAATTAGCAAATTATATATTCTAAAATGATTATCTAGGAAGAAAACATATTAGCTTGTTTAATTAAGATTGACTATATAAAACAAAAAGAAAAATAATTTAGATCTGTTAAAGGTTTCTGAATATTTGAATCATAAGAAACACTGAATTTTCTACAACGTGTTAGTAGTTAACCACATTCACTGTACCTTTACTTAGCTGAATATTTGTAAATAAAACTAAAAAACAGGGGCGCCTGGGTGGCTCAGCTGGTTGGGTGTCCAACTTCAGCTCAGGTCATGATATCATAGTTTGTGAGTTCGAGCCCCATGTCGGGCTCTGTGCTGACAGCTAAGAGCCTGGAGCCTGCTTCAGATTCTCTGTCTCCCTCTCTCTCTGCCCCTCCCCTGCTCACACTCCATCTCTCTCTCTCTCTCTCTCTCTCAAAAATAAATAAACATTAAAAATTAAAGAAAAACATTTTTAAAAAACAATAAATAATAGCTATGATGGTGTAAGCATATGGTAATAATATAAGCAGATTGTCACATTTTCCTATTAAAATTCTGGAATCATTAAATGTGAATTCTGATTAGTCACCAAATATGATAAAAAATATGTTCTCAATATGCTGATGGATGTACTGGATACTTTTTTTCCCCTGCAAAAATAAGATGTCCTACTTACTTAAAAAAAATAACACTTCAGTATAGCCTAATATGGTGGTGATTTACCCATTGATAACTAGATTAATCAGAAAAAAAATAAACCCAAAGTAGTGAATTTAAATATGTAATCAAAGTGACAATATTTTTTACATTTTTTCCAATTTTATTGAGGCAAAATAGATAAAATTGTAATGTATTTAAAAGGTGGGATGTGATGATTTCATACATTGTGAAAAGATTCCCACAATCAAGTGAATTAATACATCTAACACTTCCCATAGTTAACTTTTTTGTGTGTGAAAACATTAATGTAGACGATCTTAGCAAATTTCAATTATGCAATACAGTATTACCTACTATAGTCACCATGCTATATATTAGATCTTCAGAATTTATTCATCTTACTGAAATTTTATATCTTTTTATACTTTCTGTTTCCCCCACACCATGCCCTTGACAACCATGATTTTACTCTCTGTTTTTACGAGTTTGAGTGTTTTTTTTTTAATTCCACATATATGAGATACCATGCAGCAACTGTCTTTCTCTGTTTGGCCCTCCATATTCACCCATGTTATCACATGGCAGGATTTCCTTCTTTTTTAAAGCTGAATAATATTGCATTATATATATACCACATTTTCATTATCCACTGTTAACAGGTACTTGGGTTGTTTCCATAACTTGCTATTTATTGTGAATAATGATGCAACAAACATAGGAGTACAGATATCTCTTTGAAATAGTGATTTTGTTTCCTTTGGGTATATTATCAGAAGTGGGATTTCATCTACTTATAATCTCTTCAGGATCCTACAAACTATTTTTCATACTGGCTGCACCCCTTTACATTCCTGCTAGCAATGCCCAAAAGTTCTTTTTCTTCACATTCTCAGTAACATTTTCTCTTGTCCTTTTGATAATAGATATCCTAACAAAAGTAGGTGATATCTATAGTGAATTTTGATAGGGAGTCAAAAGTTATGTAAAGATTTTCAACTAGGTGGTGAGGGGTTAGCACCCCTAATTCTCATGTTGTTCAGCTGTACAGATCTTTCATGTCCTTGGTTATATTTATTTTTATTTATACTTACTATAAGTATATTTTTCTTTCTGGTGCTATTGTTAGTAGTATTGTTTTATTAATTTCTCTTTCTGTATGTCATTTTTACTGTATAGAAACACAACTAATTTTTGTATATTGATTTCATATCCTACAAATTTATTTAATGAATTCACGTATTAGTTATAACAGTTTTTTAAAGGATTTTCTATTTATAAGATAATGCCCTCTTCTAACTGAGGCATATTACTTCTTCTCTTATTCAGATACCTTTTATTTTTTTTCCTAACTAATTGCTCTGGCTAGACCTTCCCAGTACTATGCTGAATTGAAGGGACAAGAGTGGACATCCTTATCTTGTTCCTGATTTTCCTCATCTTAGAAAACATTTTACTATTTAGTGTGATGTTATTATGGGTTAGTCATATACAATCTTTATTGTGGTTGAGTTACATTCCACCCACACCAGATTTGTTAGTAGTTCTTATCATGAAAATATGTTGAATATTTTCAAATGCTTTTTTTTATATCTATTGAGGTGATTATATGATTTTTATCATTAATTCTGTTAATGTGATATATCACATGTATTGATTTATGTAGATTGGAGTATCCTTGCATCCCAGATTAAATCCCACTTGATTATGGTCAATGATCTTTTTGATATGCTAGTGATTTGTTGTTGTTGTTGTGGGTAATATTTTGTTGAGGATTTTTATATCTTTGTTAGTCAAGGATCTTCCCCTGTAGTTTTCTTTTTTTCTAGTGTCCTTGTCTGCTTTTGGTATCAGGGTGATTCTGGCTTCATAAAATGAGTTTGGAAATGCCCCCACCCCTGCTTTGAGTTTCTTGGAAGAATTTGAGAAGTATTGATATTAAATTTTTTTATATGTTTGATAGAATTTACCAGGACAGTTATCTGTTCCTGGGCTTTTCCTTATTGAAAGGTTTTTGTTCAATCTCCTTATTTGTTACTAAACTGTTCAGATTTTCTATTTGGAAATCATGAAATATCTTTTACAACCCTTCACATTCAGGCTATCTGTGTTCATAAAGCTAGCTGATATGAGTCTCTTATGGGCAGCATAGGGTTGGGTCTTTTGTTCTTTTAGAAAATTAAAAAAAATTTTAATGTTTATTTATTTTTGAGAGAGTGAAACAGAGTGTGAGTGGGCGAGGAACGGGGTGGGGGGGGGCAGAATCTGAAGCAGACCTCAGGCACTGAGCCATCAGCACAGAGCCCAAGGAGGGGCTAAAACCCATGAACCATGAGATCATGACCTGAGCTGAAATCAGAAGCCCAACCAAATGAGCCACCCAGGTGCTCCTGTTTTTTTAGAAAATTTTAAATCTGAGCAGCCACTCTGTGTCTTTCAGAAAATTTTGAACATTTATTTTAATAGTAATTATTGGCAAGTATGAGCCTGGAGGGGAGAGCTCTGAGAAATGCTCACACATCTGTTCAGAAACTGCTTCTTTGTTTACAATGGTTGTGTGGTTGAGCCCTTTTGGCTCTCAGAGCTAGGTGACTTGGGGAACTGTCCCTCAGGTGTCAGCCTTAAAGTTGTGGTATTAGATGTGTGCTACAAACCCTTGAGTTCAGGGTTCCCTCCTGAGAGTAAGACACTGTTCTGGGAGGTGTGGTTAATGCCAATAGTAGCTGTATATACCCGGTACATACATGGGCAGAGGGAAAGTCAGAACCTACTCTCCTGCCATCTTGATGATGTCTCCCAAAGTGACCATATTTTTATAATGCCAAAATATCTCTCACCAAATATGTGGCTCTTGTTAAAAGACTTCATTCTTTTACTTCATTTATTTTGCATTTGATTTATTTTGTTTGTATTATTTAGTTAAAAGTCCAAATTTTAGGGATCTGCACAGGTTCTAGTTTTTTTTTTAAATCTGATTTATCATGCTCTTGTCATTTGACACCCTATGCAATTTTAATAATTTTATGCATATTCATAATCTGTTTTCTGGCAACTAAATCATCTCCCAGATTACAACCTCCTTTTTCCTCAATTGTAAGGCATCATTTCCTTTAGAATCTGCAGATGCCATCAAATTTTTAAAAATATGGCTTCAGTATCACAGAGCACTTAAAGCCAGTTTCAAAATGTTACTCCTGGTGCTGTGCAAATTGCCAAAATATAAATTCATTTTCTTTAATATGTTATCAACTTAACAGATGGTATTCATGTGTGGGCATCCAAAAGACCATAGATGAGCATCACGTCGGTATGTCTGAGAGTAGAACTTTAGGCCAAGAATGATGAGGCTGTTATCTTTTTTGAATATCTGCACCTCAGTGTCAGTGACTTTGTGTAATCAGGAGGAGGAAAAAGGTGAAAGAAATCCTTCATAATAAGCAGCATATATGGAAAATCTTCAACTGATCTCACATTCTTCACCTACACCCTTTTTTTAAAAAAAGCTTTTTAAAAAACATCTTGCTATAAATGGAATTTGTTCACATAAGACAAATGATTGTGTTGAGAAAGAAATTGAATAACATTTCACATATGTCATATAAAGCTTTTAAGACAATTTTTTTTAAATTGTTGAAAATGTTGATTTTGTTGCCTATATTTGTGAATTGTGTTTTTTTAACCCAGCAGAAAGAACATGTATTGAGTATATGTTTTTGTGAAAATACATATGACTTTATTGACCAATTTTAAGCTAGCTTGAAAGTGGAACTTTTCAATTTCTGCTTTTTATAAATGAAGAAATCTGAAGCACACAAAGGCTAAGCAAATTTCTTAAGACTTGCTGTGAATTAGAGCAGTCTTGAAGCTAACACTTGGTTTACGACTCCCAATGTAATATTTTCCCCATTGTTACTTGAATGACTAAAAGATACTTTGTGGACCTTACTTATAAGGTTTCTGCAAATAGCAACTGTAAACAACCCATGTCAACATTGGGAATTAAATACAAGGTATAAATTAAGAAGCATAATTTCTCAATGGATTAAGAGTGAAGATCATGGAGCCACAATGACTTGTGCTGTTTTGCACCACTGCCACACAGCAGCTTTGTAGTTTTCTGCAATTTATTTTGTTTGTATTACTTTCATTTCTTTATTTGTTCAACGGGGACTTTAGAAACAATTGCTTTATGGGGGCATTAAATAAATATATGCATTGAAGCATATACTGCAGTGCCTGGAACAAAGTTACATCACTAATAATATCCTTTATTATCATTTGTCAATGGACTAAACTTGAAATTATTATCTCCATTTCATGATAAGGAAACTAAAGGCTTAAAGTTAAATAATTTACCCAAGGTCACACGAATAGTAATTGCTGGGGCCATAATTTGAACAGAGAAATAACTATCTTAGAAGATTATGCTATACCATCTGCTCTACCAGGTACAAGATTGGTCCTCCCTCTAGTTCACCTCCAGCTATTGATTTTAATCCAGGGAACCTATTGAGCCCTAGCTCAAAAATTATTCTAAGCAGATTTGCCTGGTTCATGTCTCAGATTGTTACAGATTTAGAGGTTCAAGGCCAGAAGCCACACAGAAATGGGGATGAACACTTCTCATATCATGGTGCTTTTGTTTTCAGTTACATTAAATCCATTCAGTTCTCTGCTCAAGTCTAGTTTAACATGTAGTGTAGAATGAAGTTGATAATCTAGTATGCATAAAATGTGGAAAACTCTATGCAAAAAGCATATGAGAGTTATAAGAGAGTTAATAACATGCTGTAATTTCATAACCACAAAACAAGGATAATCAGGGTCGTTAAAGCTTTATCTTTCCTAAAAGAAGTTTCCGTAACTCTTTAGAATATTTCAAAAAAGTATCAAGTCATAACCATTTCTGTCCAAGTAAATGTATAACTATAACTTTGTTAATGTTTTTTATTTATTTGGAGAGAGAGAGCACATGAGCATGGGAAGGGCAGAGAGAGAGGGAGAGAACACTGTCAGCACAGAGCCTGATGCGGGACTAGAACTCACAAAACATAATTATCATGCCTGAGTAGAAACCAAGAGCCAGACACTTAACTGACTGAGCCAGCCAGGCACCCCAACCATAACATTTATAATACATATTACATAAATAATTTTAAAAACTATAAAAAATGTTCTGTAACGAGATTACATAGAGACTAATTTATTGACTAATACAACTGGATAATCTACAAAACATTATTGCAGTTTTATCTGTAGCAGGAATATTTTGGAAACAACTGCCCACCAATAAGAAAACAGATAGATAAAGAAATCTGTTTATTATAATTTTCTGTAATAGTGAACACAAATGAACTAGAACAAAGTATATCCATGTACACAAATCATCAAAGAGAATATTGAATAAAGAAAGCTAGTGACTGTTACCATTCAAATACCAAAAGTACTATGTATTTTTATGTATGTATAAATACACAAATAACAGATATAATAATATGCTTCAGAATAATACATAACAAATTTTAAAATACTTTGATTTTCATCACTTTTGGGGGAAGAAAGTGAAGTAGGATGATGACAGAATACCTTGGGAAGTAAACTGTATTCATAATATTGTACTTTTTAATATAAACTAATATGAAGCAAATATGATGAAATGTTAATATTGACTCCATCTAGATATTTTATAATTATATATTATCTTATTTTTTGGTTTTTTATACTTTTTCTGTAAGTTTGTAATACTTTAAATAGTAAAAATATTACTTATAATAATCAGGTAAAACATATCTACACTCAAATGTTTCAACATTTTCAATATTATTTTGGTTCAGTGATTTTTTTAGAAATGTGCCCTGATGAACTTTACTCATGAATTTTCCCTGATTTTCTGTATCTGAAAAAGGTAAGAGAAATTTTGTATGAATCCCCTGAAGAAATCCTACATTTTCTTCATGAGCCAGAATTCCTTTTAGTTTGAATTCCCCAGATAATTTTCCCTGCTTTTTATTTTGTGTTTCCTGTGTACCAGTCATTTTTATAGCAGCTGTATTCATTACGTTGATCCCTGACCATGTTACAGAACAGGTTTTTTAAAGCAGTTGTGTTGGCATGCAGGCAAACAACAGAAAGGAATTCCCTTGGGCTTTTCTCTCTAGTCCTTCACAGTACAAGAAAATAAAAATTTCCCACCTTTTTATAAATAGCCTTATTAGAACCCAGTGGAAGAGGTAGTAGATTGTTTTTCTTTAACTCCAAATGGCAGAATTAGCGCCAATGGTTATAAGTTTTATAGAAACACTATTTTGCTCATTATGAGGAGAGATGACTGAGATTGTAATTGGTTCTCATTTGAAGCATTCAAGAGTTTATTATGAACAAAGAGATGAAATGACTGGCCCTCCCCCTTCACCTAACCCCACGCATTCAAAAGACCTACTTCTGGGATGGTGCTGAAGTTACTTCTGCATTGTGTCAGAGACTGTGAACAACGATTTCCAAGGTACTTCTAAGTATATAGTCTTCGGCAAACACAAATATTAGACACCAATACAACGTTCACCCAGCAATGTAAGAAAATAATACTAGAGGGGTTTTTTTTGGTACTAATTTTATTTAATTTTAGAAAAATACACCGTCGTTTTGTATTTCTGGAGACTATTTTTCAATTTGGTGATCTAAAAGACATTGCATGTAATGACTGCTGAGGGAGTGTGGGGCAAGCTGAGGGCAAAATACAGGCTGGCACATCCAGCCCCCAGGTGGAATATGTGTGACATTCCTCAGACACTCCTGGCTCCACAAGAACAAAGGAAAGGGGTTTAAGTGCTTGCCTTGGTAATGTGGGAAACTCAGGCAAATAAAAAATTAAATTCCCTTACTGCCTACAGCTCACTGACAAGTCCTTGAAACTAGGCAGAATGACCTCCCTTTAGGAACTCAGCTGCATTGATGATGACACTTTGCAAGGGGCAAAAGAGAACCTTGGCTTAACATTGTCCCAACCTTGAGGATCCTGTAAGTCTACTTCCTTTATTTCAACTGTCCCAAGGTAAATGCTTGGGACATTTACCCAAGCAAATCATACTCCAAACTTATGGTCCCCCGATATGCATCTATAGAGTCTCATGACTGAGGTTTTATTAAATGGTGATAAATGCTGTTTCCCTAGCAACAGGTAGCCCCTCATGGTTCTGGAAACCTTACTTCCAAAATTCCTTAGAGACGTAGTCTATCCCTGACTTCCTCCCAACCTGAAGGTATATAATGAGTTAAATATCACAACCCCAGTGCAGCTTTTTCTGCCCATGAGTCCTGTCTCAAATAAAATCACTATTTTGCACCAAAGGCATCTTCAAGTATTCTGTCCTGGCTGTTGGCTCCGGACTCCACAAACCCCCCATCACCCCAAAAGTTCATCGATTACAACCTTGTTTTTCAAGAAAATAATCTTGATATCTTTTAAGTAATTAACAACCTGTTGCTTAAATTAATTAGTATTCTAAATATTAATTTATATTAACCAATTCTAAATCAGTTTGTAACAATATGAAAGAAAGAGGGCCATGTTTTTCTTGTTTTCCTTTTTGCCTTCTCATATCACTTGACAGTCCACATTATCCTCCATGACCTTAGAATGTGTTTATTTCCAGTTCACTTTTGTATCTTGAATAATGCCTTGTGTCATATTTTTATTTGTCAGGCTTTCAGATTATTTTCATAAGTGAGGGATGAATTAATAAATGAGAAATATACCAGATGTTAGGAGCATAGAGACACAAGGATGATTTCAAGTCCCGGATCTACCATTAGCTACTTGGAATGTGGACACGTTCTTAAAGTTCTCTAATCCTCAGTGTCCTTAACTAAACAGAATGAGTTTTTGTACTTACTTTACAGAACTGTTGAGTCAATTAAATATTATTAATACATGGATGGCCACTGAGTAGACTAGATATAAAGTTTGGGAAATAAAGTTTATGTCTCTCGGCCACTGAGTAGCCTAGATATAAAGTTTGGGAAATAAAGTTTATGTTACCCTTTCTTGGCCATCCATATGGGGCCATTAAATAAAGGACATTGAAAATATAGGCTATTAAAACAGAGTTTAATATACCGAGAATGCATAGCATACAGGCAAAAGTAAAGGCAGCAGCTGTGTACTCCACCTAATCTACATCCCGTGATCTTAACCTTGAAAATCCTCCTACCTGCATATCCTGTCTCTAGATAGATCTTCACTACAGTAGTACTTCTCTGTGAATTTGGAACATAGAAGGAACCGTAGAGTCAAACTGGGACTGAAAGCACCATCTGATAGAGCAGGATGGTCATCAGATTATGCAACCAAAGTTCAGTCTGTATATAATATTTGCTCTCCTTTATATCATTAGAAATTGAAACCTGTTCCACATAGGTTCCACGTTCTTTCATAATCATTTTATTTATAGTCAAGGCTTCTCATTAGAAGCAGAAGAATGATTAAGAAGAGTATTTTTTGTTTATTTCTATGTTTTTCTTCTTGCATAAAACATGATTTAATATATTTAAATTAAAGAGGGAAATTGCTTCTTTTTATATACAAACTTTTCACATATTTGAAAACACTGCATTCCAGGTTTCTAAATATTCTCAAAATCCTCATGATTTACACTTCTCTTCCCATTAAATATTAAGTAGCAATATTCTATGTTTAGAATCTATAAAGATTTAATATATAAACAGTGAAAAGAGTGGGGTAGCAGTATGAACATAACAAAAACTTCTCCTGTATAAATTATTATACTATATGTTACATTGATGAATTTTACTATGTATATCAAAACCAAGATTTACCTTTGGACTTGATCCAGGTGGCCTAAAGTCCACATACAATGAGAACCCATAACCAATCTTTTTTTTTTTTTTAATGTTTATTTATTTTTGAGAGAGAGAGAAAGAGACTGACTGCAAGAAGGGGAGGGGTAAGAGAGAGGCAGACACAGAATCCAAGGCAGGCTCCAGGCTCCGAGCTGTCAGCACAGAGCCAGATGCGAGGCTGAAACCCACAAATAGTTAGATCATGACCAGAGCCAAAGTTGGACGTTTAACCGATTGAGCCACTCAGGTGCCTCATAGTCAATCTTTTATCAGACACAAATATGGTATTGCTCCTTACTAATCCAAATTCCATCATGTTCTCCAGTTTATCCAAATCTTGTATATATGCTCCCCCATTTAACACAGAGTTTAGTAGTGGCCTTATAGGTCACTGATTCTTGGTCATTCAGGATCCTTCAGATTCAAAAGTTGTTTTAATACAATTACAGAAATATGTACTCTTGGTAGAGCTGCCCTAAAAAAAAAAATCTACATAAGATACACAAGAGCCTTTAGTAATATATCTTTCCCTAAACCTTCCATAAGGCTTAATTCAACCATTATATCTTTAAGGTTTACAAATTTCTGTATATCTCAGCATCACACTTCTCTGGCTAAACCTTAACACCTTAGATCCTAGTCTTTACTGTATCCTATATTTTTTTAAAAATTGTTTTAATGTATATTTATTTTTTTTAGAGAAACAGAAAGAGTATGAGCAGCAGAGGGACAGAGAGAGAGGGAGACACAGAATCCAAGGTATGGTCCAGGCACTGAGCTGTCAGCACAGAGCCCAACATGTGGCTCAAACTCATGAATCATGAGAACATGAAATCATGACCTGGGCCAAAGTCAGACGCTTAATGGAATGAGCCACCCAGGCACCCCTGCTGTATCCTATGATATTAAGTTCAAGTTCAAGCATGCTGATGTGTGAGCCTGCAGTCTTATCAGTACCGGTCTTGGATTAACACCCCATTGATTTCTGGATTTCCCCTTCTTCTGAATCTCAAGTTCTCTTTCTTTCCATGACTTTGTCACATATTCTCAACCTTTAGCTCATATGATATGAAATACATGTCTGTGTCATGCAATAGCTATGTACAGTGTCATTTTTTAACTATATCAATTCTTGTGTGTTCAATATTCTTTTGCTTGGATGGTTGCATAGAAACATATAGTTCAATTAATGCATGCTGTCAGTTAAAGTAATTTTTCATATAGCTTTCTGATACTGGAATGCATACTATATGCAAATGTTATTACCTGTTAATTTACCACCAGCTTGTTGAAAGATACTAAAAATCTTACTGTTTATTTTGTAGGACTTCATTATGCCATTAATTAACCTACTCTTTCAGGCCACTAGAAAATATTTTCCTAGTTAACCACTCTTGTAATAATGCTCCAAAAATTAAAACAGTGATTTGTAATATCTCTCACCAGAAGTTCACTAACAGAAAAATTATTTACTAATGGTTGTGCTTTGCAAATGTTTGCATATATATGTCCTTAGAATATATAAATACTGATTTTTATGCAGAGGGTTTTTGCCTTCTGAATTGAAAACATTTAAACAAACCTTATATAAAATTTGATTTTTAAATTATATTAGCTCCTACCCTATTTTATCTATTATGTATAAATGCAAAAGACAAGCAACAAATTTTAAAAAGTCAATGTATTTAATATTTACCAATTAAAAAAGAAATCTCTTTTAATTATTGTGACAGTTTTAAAAATAACATCTTTTATAATCCATTAAGTGGTTACCATGGTGAGTGATCCGTTTACAGATATTATGTTAATATAAATTATACATATACAATTTGGGGAAAATGGTTTTATTTCATTAAATGGCTTGATTTTCAAAAGTAAAATATAAAAATTTATGAGGGTCATGATGATAATTTGAGGAATAATTATTATGATCATTAATGACATCCCTCAGACATTGACGTATTCACGTCCCGTTGCACAGCTACAAAACTTACAGTGACATACAGAGTGAAAATATCTGTGCATCCTTGAATTAAATAGTCTATGCCATATCAATGAAGAAAGATTGATTAGAAAGTTAAATGATCTTTGGTTTCAAAAACGGTTTAAAAAATGTTTTATCATTTATTTAAAAAACTTCATTGTATCTTTAGAAATAATAAGTAGTTATTACACATTCTGCTTATTCTTGTACCAATCATTTGTTTTATGACTTTTACCCAATAAAAATAAAAGGAGATCTACATTGGGAGCTCTGTTATTATAGAAGCATGATTTTGGAAAGGAAAGTGATAAATATAGAGCCTAAATTAAATTTTTCCAGAGTTTCACACTAATGCAATTGAATCATGCTAGTTTCTGAATTAAAAAAAATTAGGTATAACTCTAAACAAATTTAGTGGAATAGAAAAGGCAAAATTATCTTCTCTTCAGTGGTAATTGTTTTTAAATGTCTTTCCTGTTTTGTTTTTTTTTGACCACTCATACATTTTTTTAATGTTTATTCAATTTTGAGAGACAGAGAGAGCACAAGCAGAGGTGGGGTAGAGAGAGAGGGAGACACAGAATCTGAAGCAGGCTCCAGGCTCTGAGCTGTCAGCACAGAGCCCGACGCGAGCTTGAACTCACAAACAGTGAGATCATGACCTGAGCCAAAGTCAGACACCTAACCGACTGAGCCACCCAGGTGTCCCTACCACTCACACATTTTTTAAGGCAAATGATATGATATTAAACATATTGTTTCTTAAGCACTCTTTTAAAACAGTAATAATAATATAGAATAAAACCACACATTTTTGATGGTAGCAGATGTATAGTTATCTGTATTTGGCTGTACTTCAATTGCTTCACAACCCTTTCTTGGTTTTCAGGTTATTTTGCATTTATCTCTATTTTAAATAATGCTATAGTAAAAATTTATCTGCTTCTTTGTATACCTCTGCATTGATGTTCCAAAGATAAATTCCTTGATTTGGAAATGCTAGATGAAAGAGTTTTCAGCCTTTGGGATTCAGCCCTGACATATAAAGATCTTGGAAGTCATCACTCCCAATCTCAGAACAAGAGAAAGGGCTGAGTGAACTGAAAATGGACAACTTTCCTTGGTTACCTCAGAGAACTGTGGACGCAGAGCAGAGCCCCACTCTGAAATCAGGAGATACACGTAAATCTAGTGTCATAGCTGATATATGCTTACCTATAGCAGAAGCTGCTAAAGCCATAATCTGGTAAAAAAACATCGCATGCTAAGGGTCCTGGCTGGCTCAGATGATGGAGCATGTGATTCTTGATATCAGGGTTGTAAGTTTGAGCCCCACGTTGGGTGTGGAGATTACTTAAAAAAATAAAATCTTAAAGAAAAAAAAAACCCATTGCATATTAGTTATAACAAACTCCTCAAGGCTGAGTGTGGACTGGCAAAGAGAGTGAGAAACTCCTGAGGTTGCAATCTTATGGTGGGAGAGGGTAGGAAGGAAAGAGGTAGTGGCACATGTTGATGGGTTTTATTCAGGAACCATCCCCCAGGTTCTCAAAAGAAAGGGCCAAAAGATTTCCCTCGTAGTTGTGACGCATGATGAAGAAATGTAATTGAAATAGACCCAGAATATTCTCCATAAAGAAGCTAATTCTCTGAGGGTGGGAGGGTGGAAGAGAAAAACCAAAAAAAACCTTTACCAGGGCATTATCTCACTTGAAAGAAGAGCATTTTTCTCACTCCAGCCCCTTCCAGCATACTGTCCCATTTAAGGGGAGGGAAAAAACAAAAAAATTAAAAAAAAAAACATAACAAAACAAAACAAACAAAAAAACTAAGAAACACTGTGAAGGTCACTGCCAAGGAACACAGTCCATTTTTAAAATATTATTTAATCACAAGACTATAGAAGGCTCTCATCCCCACTCCTTAGCCACCCCAAAAAACAATACACAAATACATACACACACACACACACACACACACACACACACACTGATGAGAACATGTCATTGGTGATAACACAGTAATGAGTTTAATTTACCTTTTCTTTCTGTTTTCCACTGTGTGTCATTTTTATCCTTTCCAAATCTATCACAAACTCATTCCAGTAATTATAAGAAGAATGAATAAGGAATGCAGAGTGTTTTGGACAACTTCATTCCCTTCATTGAAGAAGGAATTATGGTCTCCATCAAGAATCAGTTAATAGCATCAAATTAAATAATGAATGGAAAATTATCATATTAAAATTGTTTTCAAGAAGTGCCTTTTCCAGAAGCTTCTCAATGCACAAGAGAATATTTTTGCTAACAATGTATGAAGTTAGGAAAATTTTAATAGAGGTTACTCTGTTCTTTATAAATTCTTAGTTTTATCTAGGGCTGTTTTTCCTACTTGATCTTGCTGTTGTTTCTATGCACATATGTTTTTCTGATATTTCAGTTATTTTATGAGTGCAAATGTTCTAATGCCTGTCATTCTGATGTTAAAATTAGTGTAATCATCAACCTTTATAACAAATTTCTTTTCCTTGGCATTCTATTCAATAATTTCCAATGACTTCAATGTTTGACTGACAGTAGCTGCATAGAGCCATTTAGTTATGAGTCATAAGAAACTTAATGTCAGAAATTAGTAAAATTTTAAAGGTAAAAATTTTATCTTATAGATACATTTAAAAATATTTTTAGTATTTCACACCCAGAAAACTTACATGCAATTAGTTTTCTAATATTTAATGTCATTGATTAAAATGCATATGAGCAAAGCTTAAATTTAATATTCCAATTAATCAATTAGCAGTTATAACTACACTCTTATAACTGGCTATTGGTAGCAAGAATATACAATGCATGGTTACCTTCCTGTGTGGGAAAGTAAAAAAAAGTACAATATAAGAGTTTTAAAGAATTTCTTAATTTCTATATTACCTTTCATTCAAACTGGACAACTTTCAAGAAACTGTTATGAAATATTAAGCCTTTCAGGACCTTGGAAATTATTCAGTTAAGCCTATCACCTAGTATAAAACTATCATAGTCACTCATACACTTTCTCTTTAAATACCTTAATCAATTACAAACTCACTCCTTTACATGGAAGTTGGTCCATGTATTGACACATTTTGATTTTAGGAAGATTGTTTTATTGTAATGAGCTTTCCATAGTTTTCTTCTCTTATTTTTTTTTCTTCCCCAGCATTAACATTTTCCTTCCTTCCTTCCTCCCTCCCTTCCTGCCTTCCTCCCTCCCTCCCTCCCTTCCTTCCTTCCTTCCTTCCTTCCATCTTTCTTTTTCCCTCCCTCCTTTCCTCTCTCCATCCTTCTCTTCCTTTCTCCCTCCCTCCCTCACTTTCCTCCTTTCTCCCTCCTTTGTTATCTCCCTTCATTTCTCTCTCCTTCCTTTCATTCTTTCTTCCTTAATTCTATCCTCTTTTGTCTTCCTTCCACAAATATATGTCAAAATCTTCCTAGGTACTAGGCATCATAATAGGTGTTATGGATATGGTGATTAAAATATAAGCTTTCTTTCTAAAAACTTCAGCCCACTTGAGGAAAGTGACACATGATCAATTAAAATATAGTGCCTTTTACAGATGCCATGCTAGCACACCAGGAAGGCAGATAACTCAGTTACAGAAAGGAGAACAGGGGAAATAGACATTGTGTCTCTTCTAAAGCTTGAGGCTTACTCTGGGAGTATGTGGAAAAGAAGGAAAGCTATTCTAGAAACAGGGTGCATCATGTGCAAAGCCATTGAAAAAGGAGCCAAAGATTATTCCTAGATTTAATTTTAGCAACCAATATTACATATTTCAGTTTTCAATAGTCATATATGGCTAATGGCTAATCTATTAGCATAGATGTAGAGCACTTCCATCATCAAAGAAAGTCCTTTTTTAACAATTTTAGTCTAAAAATTGTAATCTTTCTATATTCTCAATACTGACCAACTTTCCCAACAAGTTCTTGCTGTAGTGTCCAACAATCTTTCCATTTTATTGGGACTTACAATTCATTAATCTTGTTTTTATATAATTTCATACTTCCCTCATGCCATCATTTTCTTTCTTTCCCAGTTTAAACATTATGGTTGATATTCTCACATATTGAGTGTCCCCTCAACTATCTTGTGTCCATGTATTGCTTCTTTATTTTCCATGCTTGCTTGACGAAACCACAGTTGTAATTATCCAACTCTGTCCATACCTACACTTGACTGCATAGTTGACCGAGCTGAAGAAAACCATACAGTCTTGCTAACTGTTCACACATTATTCTATGATCACTAATTTCAGGTGGCTTTTTTCATGATGACTTACAACCATATTCTATTCCTCTAGTCCATTTACCTTCCCACTTGGATAACTATCACATAGGTACCTATGTCTTGGATAACTATTACATATGTACTCCGAATTTCCTCAAACCTCTGATCACATCCTGACTTATTTCCCTCTGAAATTAAAAGCATTCAGAAAAGAACATTGAATAGCTTCTGCTACCAGGTCTACCAGCACCCCCCCACACATCCATCTAAGTTCTGCTTTCTTTCCCATTATTATGGATGAAGTCTCTGTGCTCAAAATGAATGTCAAAACTTTAACTTGCTTACCACAGATCATTCTTTATTATTTACTCAGGGACTTGAGCAAAATTTCTATGATCTCTCTCTTGAATTGTCAACCTTTACCTCTCCTCCAGAGCATTCACATCATTATGCAATAAACTCTCATACTTAAAATTAAAATCCACTTGACCCCACCAGCTTCTATAATTACTACTCTATTTCTTAATTCTGTTTATAGAAAAGACTCTTCAAAAGGTTTTCTATATTCACACTTTTCAATTTCTTTTCTATTTTCACCTGAACCCACTCCAAATAGCCATTCACAATCATGAAGCTGCTGAAATTGTTCTTTAATGTCATAAACAGTCTCCCTATTGCTAAACCCAATAATCAATTTTCATTACTCTAGTAAATCTCACAACAGCATTTGACACAGTTGATCAGTTTCTCTCTGTCTCTCTCTCTCGCTCTCGGTCTCTCTTTGCCTTCAGAACAAAGCAATTTTTAATTTTCCTTTTATTTAATTTTTCCTCAGTCTTCTTTGCTGGTTCTTCATCTCTCAGCTCTGCACTGCTCGGGGAATAAGTCATTATTCCCAGATGACTCTTCTCTTTTCTCTCCCCACTGTATTTGTGAACTTGTCTGATTTATTGGCTCTAAATAACATTTATATGCTGACAGCTTCCACATTTATATCTCCACCCAAGAAGAATCCAGCTGCCTATTTGATTTCTTCACCTGGATGCCTAATAGACATCTTGAACTCCCTCAAATCTACTCTATTCATTACCTTTTTGTTCTCTTATCCTAAGGTTCACCTCCTCTTTTATTGTTTTTCTATCAGATTGGCCGGGTTGCTATTCTTTAAACATTCCCAGCATGTTCTTACCTTCTGGCTGGAACACACTTTATGTATATTTACACTCTCTGGTTCTCCCACCTGTATCCAGGTCTCTATTCAAATGCCAATTTGTTGGTGAGAACTCCTCCCTAAAATTCCTATATTTTTCTTTAGCATTTATCAATGCTATACACTTCTACCTTTTTTAAAATTTGTTTTAAGTTTACTTACCTATTTTGAGAGAGAGAGAAAGTACATGTGTGAACAGGGGGAGGGACAGAGAAAGAGGAAAGAGAGAGTTCTAAGAAGGCTCCCTGTGTGTGTCAGCACAGAGCCCAATGTGGGGCTTGAGCCCACAATCCAGGGGATCATGACCTGAGCTGAAATCAAAAGTCTGTTGCTTAACCAACTGAACCACCCAAGCATCTCCATTTTTACTTTTAAAAAAGATTTTTCATGAAGAAGGAAATATAAATGTTATGAGGTATACATACATTTCTCTATTTTGTCATCTGTGTGTGAGAAGAAGGGTATGTATAGATATACTTGGCTACCCGTGAATGCTGTTTGGTCTGTTAAACAATTTATTTTTTTGTTCCTGGGTTCATGGCTGCTAAGTAGTCTATGTATTTTTTGCCTCCTCTACATCTATACTTAACATTTTGTTAGCTGGATACTGGATATGATACAACCCCTTTATGCAAAGAGTAGTACCCTGTAAGTCTAGGTAGAAGCATATTAAGATCGAAAAAAGAAGGAGTGTCCAGAAAATAGAAGAAACACAAAAGAGTAATGCATGAAAGAATTCAAGAGAACATACTGCTTAAAGGTGAAGGAAGGTGACCAATTTCTTCAAATAAATAATTTGCAGGGGAAATAAAAAAGATAAGAGAGAACTTATAGATTAATAAAGACTTAAAAGATAAATCAACAAATTGAAAATTATGTCTCTTTTTGGATTCTGATTCAAAAGCAATTTTAAACATGTATGAGATAATCAGAGAATTTTGTAGTTATGTATATAAAAGTAGGGTTTTTTATGTTTTAGAGATACATTGGATATATTTACTGATAAAATATGATGTCTGTAATTTGTTTTAAAATAAGACAGGGAAGGGAGATAGCATGTGAAAATACATGTGAAATAAGACTGACCATGAGTTGGAAATTGTTGAAACTGAGTAATAAAGGCATGAAGATTTATTATACTACTATATCTTGGTAGATGTTGGAAATTTTTCATGATAAAAGTTGAAAAATACAGAGACAGTGATAAAAGTTCAAGTGAAATATATTTAGGGACACTGAAATGTATGCACTGTATTACATGTCATTTTGATGTAGTCATATAACAGGGCAATGGCTGCATTAAAGTAATAAGATGTGAGTGATAAAGAAAACAAACAGAAATATGGAGTAGATAAATGAAGCGACATGTCACTTTAGAAATGTGCCTTAAGTTTCCTTTATTCCAGCAACCAATATCCATGCAAGGCACAAGACATATGTTCACCATTTGCATGAGGCAGGGTGTATAGTTGCTAGATATCAGAAAATAAAGATGTTAACATGTTGACTTTTGAGATGCAGGGTCAACTGTTAATAAATTATGAGATAGATGGGGAGGCTGGATATCTTATGTTTAGCCAGAAGAATGGATTTCCTTTTTACTTCTATTTACAACTTTCTGGCTGGGTGGGAGCAGAATACACTTTTAGGAAAGGATAAACAGAGACTCAATTTGATTTTTTTCATACACCTGCTTTCCAATGTTTAAGATATCTAAAAACAAAACAAAACAAAACACCAAAAAAAAAAAAAAAAGGAACTCCATGACCACCACCATTTTTTAGGTTGCAGTTAAAAAATAGTAACTATTATGTACATAGCACATCAATAGATGTAGGGACTACAGAGAAATATTGCATGATGTATTTAAGCATAAAAGGGCTCTGGTGCCAGGATAGCAATTGAGAAGACCCTTAGGCCTTCACGGGCTGAGGAGGTCTTCTAGGTCTAAGGTTTTATAACAAACATGGTTAGGGGTTGGGGAGAGAGAATGGTACACACATCTGTGAGATGGCCTGCAAGACTGCATGGGACTCTGACACTCTCCAGACTGCCTCAGAGCCTTTTCTTATTTGGAAGAGGGAGATGTGGATCATGGATTGGAGCATATAACATGGGCCAAACACTTTCCAGATGCGTGCTGCTGTCTGCAGCAGGTTCATGACTTTCCTTCCCACCCTCTTCCCTCACCTCTGAATATAAAACCTGGAACCTGAGGAAGAGAGCAAAAATGGAAAATTTTAACTAGACTGTGACTAATTTATACATCTCAAATTGATTCATTAATCACTGGGTTGGACTAAATTTAACTGAAAGCAGTTATCTGTCATTAGACAGACTAGGGACTCAGAGTCAAAAATTAGAAGTCAACTCTAAAAATAGAGAATAGCCTATTTTCTAAATCTGAATTAGTGAATGAACAAGTTATACCTCTTTGAGACAACTTGTTTTAATAGAAAACAAGAAATAAATTGTGATATCCATGAGGTAGGTTGGGATTAGGGGTTGCATAAAGATCTATATATATACATATTTAATAATAAATATTATATATATAAGTATATATATATTTAATTCAGGAGATATGTTTAAGAGCCGATGAGAAATATCCAATTGCAAGAGATCTTGAATAATCAAGAGGAATAAGAGTTAGTGTTAATTTAAGTTTTCTGAGAAGCCATGAAAAAAAATCACAGGAAATAGACATGAAATTATTACCAGTACAGAAGATAGAAAGGTAGGTTGGGGTTCCTGGGTGGCTCAGTCGGTTAAGCGTCCAACTTCAGCTCAAGGCATGATCTCATGGTCTCTGGGTTTGAACCCTGCATTGGACTCTCAGCTGACAGTTAGACCTGGAGACTCCTTCGGATTCTGTGTCTCCCTCTCCCTCTACCCCTCCTACACTCACACTCAGTCACTCTGTCTCTCAAAAATAAACATTAAAAATTTTAAAAAAAAAGAAAGATGGGTTTAATATGGGCAGGTTAATAGGTAGTCAGATAAGAGAGGTTTCACATGTAGAGAAAATATTTGATTTGTGGTCACTCAAATCCATCTTAGGATACTAAAACTATTTTACTAATACTTCTTCTGAACCAATTTGTTGTTAATATTTTCCAGTCTTAAAAAAAGGTTGAGAGAATGAATAAAGGAAATATTACGTAGGGGCACCTGGGTGGCTCAGTTGGTTAAGCCTCTGAGGCTTGATTTCGGCTCAGATCATGATCTATTGGTTTGTGGATTTGAGCCCCCTGTTGGGCTCTGTGCTGACAGCACTGAGCCTGCCTGGGATGCTCTCTCTCTCCCTCTCTCTCTGCCCCTGCCCTGCTTGTGCGCACTCTCTCTCTCTTTCTCTCAAAATAAGTAAATAAACATTTTTTAAAAAAGAAACATTATGTAATCCAGTAAAGATATTTTAAGGCATATTTATTTTTAATATTTTATATTACATCATGCACTTTTCAATATGTGTACGGTATATGAATTTTAGAAAGTTCTAAAAATATAAAGAAACAAATATTAATCCATCCTGTTTTTTAATTTGGGTGATGGTTAGACAGAAGTATTCATTTTGTGAATTTATTAAGCTGAGTACTTAAATGATAAGTGCACATTTTAAAATATGTATTACATTACATATCAATAAAATGTTTCAACAATCAATACAACTTCACAGCTCAGAGCAGTCACACATACCATAATTAATATTTGGTATTGTATGAATTTTTTATAGTATAAATAGTAGTCTTTATCAGAGGCTAAATGGACTAGGGCCCAATCCGGTAACTTACTTTTTCTGTTAATGTAAGTTTTATTGGAACACAGCTATACCATTTGTTTATGTATCATTTTTGGCTACTTTTGCCATACCGCAGCAGAACTGTATTGTAATTGTAAAAGATACTTTATAATCCACAAAGCATAAAATATTTACCCTCTCACCCTTTACAGAGGTATACATTGCCAACTCCTGGTATACATTCAGTTCTTTCTTGTGTTTTTCTTTTTAAATTAATTGGAATATGTCATGTGTATTTTAATAAATACATTTAATTTGGCTGCATCATATTTTACCAAATATAATTTATTTAGTTATTTTCTAAATTATGGAGTCATTTTTAATTTTTATATTTTGTCTCTTTATTCATGAGATTTTATTTATTTCATAATATTTTCCTAGGAATTTTTCTGAGAAGGATAGACTTTAAAACAAAGAGCACAACCATATAAACCTTCTGAGTATATATTAGTAAGTCGATTTCCATATATATTCCATCTGTGTGTTTCCCATTAGCAAACAAATATTCATGAACCATTTACATTGTTTTCTGCAATGAGCATTATTATAATAAAAACACTCTTATTAAACATGATATGGTTTGTTGGTTAATCTAAAAGTAATTTAAACTAGAAAATCATAGAAATGTAATATTTACATCACACATAATATCTATTTTTGCATAAATTGGATAGCCACGTATTATTCACCAATATTTTAACTTTGGTTCAGGCACTTACCTGCCCTTGATCATAACTTGCTTTGCTTGCTTTCCATAAAAATATCATAAATATATTATCTACAAGCTTTAGTTATATTTTTCCCTATTTCAGTTAAAACCTGAATATATGTTTGAAGCAATCCCAGTTTTAGGATAATTTGAATATTTACAATTTCACTGTACATTTTCCACAATACATTTGACCAAACTTTATTTGACACTATTAAAAAATGAATGAGAAAATTTTGAGTCTTTCCAAAACATTCAACTCAGTTTTTATAGAAACAAACTTTCTTTTCTTAGTCATACATCATGGCTTATATAATAGTTACTCAATGTATGCAATTTGCATGTATATTTGAAATAAAATCTACCGACTACTGATAAGTATACTACTTAGTGGAACATCCTAGTGTTGACCATGATGATTCTGCCTTCAGTGGGCATCAATGACCATATTTTATAATTGTAGTAGTAGACTGTATTTTGAGTGATCCTTTATGTCGACTAAGTTATTTTTCCAAGTCTTTCATGGGTTTTTAATAATATATATGTGTATATTTTAACTACCTCCTATCCTAATCAAACTTTAGAATATATTTTCCCCTTTAACGGTACTCATTTCCATTTTGGGATCAGCTGGAATTTTATTTCCAAATTATTACTCTTTTAAAAAAAGTCATCAATTAGTTAGGCTCAAAAACTTTTAGTTTATTTTCTCAACATCATTCCTTGTATCTCAGGCTGTTTTTTAAATTTTCAAAAATGTATTTTTTAGTTATATGGTGAAAATATTATTAAATCATGTCTTAATACATGAAAATAAATAAATCAGTTTTTTTCAATAAAACTAATGATACTTTGGGTTTGTATATGAGTATGATGAGCTGTGCATATATTGTCTATTTATATACATTTAGCTATATTTTAAAATAATACAATGGTATATGCTTAAGGATAATAGTAAAATACTTTAGACCTCATAATATTTGTCAAATATGTTATGTTGAAATCCTTGACTATAATACCTACTGAAATGTAATAAATTGGTGTTTACATATATTTTAAAGCACTTGTTACTTCTCTAGGTATATTTGAAGGATTTTGCTTTCACCTAATACATTTGGATATTATCATAAATATTGTAGATTTTTCTTAAAAATCTGAGTTATAGTTCCTTGATTCTGAAAACATAGCCAATCTTGACAAGTTTTATTTTTAACCTGATATTACATTAGGTCAAACATAGTACTATTGACCTTATTAAAGAATCATGATAGGGGCACCTGGGTGGCTCAGCTGGTTAAGCGTCTGACTCATGATTTTGGCTTAGGTCACTATCTCACTGATCATGAGGTTAGGCTCTGCGCTGACAGCTCAGAGCCTGCATGGGATTCTCACCCTCTCTCTCCCTCTCTTTCTGCCCCTCTTCCATACTGCCTCTCTCTCAAAACAAATAAATAAACTTAAAAGAGAAAAAAAGAATCGTTTTAAAATGTCTACCTCTGACAAATATTTGAAACGTATTATTTTCATTTCCTTTTTTTTCATAGGAAATGTGAACACATATTAAAAAAACAATTTAGGGGCACCTGGGTGACTTAGTTGTTTAAGCATCCGACTCTTAATTTTTTTTAACGTTTATTTATTTTTGAGAGACAGGGAGCAAGCAGGGGAGGGAGAAAGAGAAGGAGACACAGATTCCTTAGCAGGCTTCAGAAGCGACCAAATCTTGATTTTGGCTCAGGTTATGATCTCACAGTTAGTGGGATCTAGTCCCATGTTGGGCGCTGTGCTGACAGCGTGGAGCCTGCTTGAGATTCTCCCTCTCCCTCTCTCTCAAAATAAATGTATAAGCTTAAAAAAAAAAAAAAACAATTTAAGGGGCACTTGGGTGGCTCAGTCGGTTAAATGGCCGACTTCGGCTCAGGTCATGACCCCATAATTCAGGAGTTCCAGCCCATGTCAGACTCGGTGCTGCCAGCTCAGAGTCTGGAGCTTGCTTTGGGGTTGGTCTGTCTGTCTGTCTGTCTCTCTCTCTATGCCCCTCCCCTGCTCATACTCTGTCCTTCTTCCTCAAAAAAATTTTTTTAATTTAAAAAACAATTTAAATACAGTTAATTTAAACCCTTCATAACTTTATTGAAAGTTAACAAATGACAGTTTTAAAACTGATGGTTAACAGAGGGGAGATTGGTGGGAAGATGATGGGGATTAAGGAGTACACTGTGATGGGCACCCAGTGCTCTATGGAAGTGTGGAATCACTACACTGTATACTTGTAATGATTATCACATTGTATGTTAAATAACTGGAATTTAAATAAAAACTTAAAAAATATAACAGTCTTAGTCTCAAAATAAAAAGCCCTCTCTTTTTTTTTTACATGATTGTAAAGTTAATAACAGACAAGATGAAATTTTTCCAAACATTTCTTTTTCAGAAAGAAAAAACAGTAAGGGAGTATCAGTTATAAGAATGGCCTATTAAAAGATAAATGACACCGGCAATAGAATCTCAATACTACTACATTGGCAGCAGGATACATGTACCATTAGAAATGACTTACTTTAGAATGTTAGGAATATTTCACATACATAATGTAATAGGAGCAGGAGACATGTATGAAGTATATGGAACTTTTGCTAGCAATGTCTCAGCATGAAAGAGAAATTTTAATCAGTATCTCTTCATTGCTGAAAATATGAATGAGGTCATATCCACAAAAGCACCAGAAATTTATATAACTTTTGACCAAGACATAATGTGATGTAATAAACTAATTGATGAACACCCAAGAGTTACATTGCAAATAGCCCAGGGATTCTTTTTGCTATTGCAGTTGTGGAACATATCTAACCATATTTAGAACTACAGGAACTTTGGTTAATTGGCTTCTATATCATCCAATGACATTTTTGTCACAAGAGTTTTCGAAGTCAGAACAATGTTGCAAGCAGACAGATTTACTTTGTATAATGGTGGCATTTGCTGGTAGAGATTTCAGATAAATTCTAAATCATGTTCTCAAAATTCACATCGAAACAGGAAGACACTGATTATCCACTGGTGGTAATCATTCTTTTTGTGTTTTTGACACAATTTTGAATACGAGAATTTGAGTGGCATAAATGAAGAAATTAAAACATTCAAAAGCAACACAAAATAAGTCATCATTAATTACAGTAAAATTAAGTGTTAAAAGTATAAAAATATCTTCCGCTGTCTATCAACACATCTAAGTTAATATACTATTATGTGCTTGGTTGTCCTTCAACATTTTTATGTCACTGTTTGAATTAAACTATTAAATTGCCTCAATTCTTTAATGTAAAACTGGACCTCACATTGAGAAAGTTTGCCTTTCTTGATTAGGAGAATTTTTAAAAGATTTTAAACAAAGAGAAAAATATAGTTGGATATCTCTTCCTCACGGTTGCTTGAGCATTCTTCTGGGAATAATGTAAGTGTCAATGCAGGTAGTAGTACCAGTCTAAACAGGGTGATTTGAAGTAAGTGATATAGGCACCCAGAAACATGTCCCAACCTTGATTTTCTGAGTTTCGTTGATCCTTAGTATTTTAGAATTGTGAGAAAACTGTTACACACCAAGTTTCAAAGTTTAGACCAGGAAGAAAAAAATACTGACACAGTTTTTGATATGTCAAATCCAAGACACAGGATTTGATAGTTTTAGCTGAAGTGAGGTTAAAAAAGAATGCTATTGACTTGAAAAATGCAAGAAAGCATAGATGGCTTATACAGGTGTCGGGGGAGAGAAGATGGTAAGAATTCATACACAGAGAGATATTGCATACAGTAACCAGTTTAGGATTATAGAAATTCTTCTTCTAAACTCGGAATTTCAAATTTGAGAGTCAAGAGGTCAACTTTAACAAATATTGACTTTATTTCTTTTAAGTGGAGTATAGTAAAGTATTCAACATTATGAAAATACAGCACCACAACAAAAATCTCAAGACTAAAATTTCAAAGCCCCAACACTAAGAGATGATTAATCCTAATATTTGAGTATATGTGATTTTTAAAATATTTGCTTTGGGGGATGGTAATATATTTTTATGGCTTAAGATTATTATGAAACCAGAATGCAACAAAAAATTCTCAGCTTCTGTCCTTGTCTGTAATACCCATTAACTTTTTCCTGTCTTTTTTCCAAAGGATTTAGCCATATATATAATTTTTATATTTTGACATATAAATAGTGGTATGATATATATATATACCACTTTTTATTTCCTTTTTATTGATCAAACTATAGCTTAAAGATAATTGGTTTTATAGTGCATGAGTTTTCTTTTTTCATTAAAAAAAACAGATATGATTGACTTCTCTCTCTTAGCATACAGTCTTCTAGGTTTATTCATGTTGTGACAAAGTCAGAATTTTCCTCTTTTTTAAAGGCTGAATGGTATTCAATTATATGTAAATACTACCTTTTCTTTATTCATACATTGATGGATGTTTATGTTACTTCCATATCTTGTCCATAATGAATCATATTGCCATGAACATGGGAATGCAGATATGTCTTTGACATCCTGCTTTTAATTCTTTTGGATATATATCTATATATCCAGTCAGATTGCTGGATCATATGATTGTTCTATTTTTAACTTTTTGAGGAAACTTCATACTTTTTAAATAGCTGCTGCACCATTACATTCCCACCAACAATGTCCAAATGGTCCCTTTTCTCCACATTCTTGCCTACATTTGTTATGTTTTGAATTTTTGTTTTTTGTTTTTTGAATTTTTTAGTAATAGTCATCCTTTTATTTTATTGAGATATAATTGCCATATAACACTGTGTAAATTTAAGGTGTACAATATATAAATTGATACATTTATATATTTCAATATATAACACCACTATAGTGTTAGCTAACACCCTTATGTCACATTATTATCTCTTCTTTTTGTAGTGGGGAGTACTTAAGATCTCTTAGCAACTTTGAATTTTATAATGCAGTATTGTTGAATATACTCCATATGATGTTCATTAGATATCCAGGACTAACTTATTTGCTAATTACTAGTTGGTACCCTTAAACAATATCTCCCCAAATTCTTCACTCCGTAGCCACGTCATTCTATTTTTTGTTTTCATAAGTTTGACATTTTTAGATTCCACATGTAAAGGGTATCTCATAGCATTTGTTTTTCTGTCTGACTTATATTGATCCATGTTTTTGCAAATGGCATGATTTCTTTTCTTTCTCAAGTCTGAATGAGACTTGAGACACATATTCTTTATCTGTTCAACTTTTTTGAACATCACTTGTTTCCATAGCCTAATAGTCATGAAGTGATACTCATTGCAGTTTTATTTACATATATTTACATATATTTTACCTTTATTTTTAAAATATAATTTATTGTCAAATTGGCTTACATATAACACCCAGTGCACATTGCAGTTTTGATTTGTATTTCCCTGATGATTATTGATGTTGAGCATTTTTTTCCCACATATCTGTTGACTATTTATGTGTGTTCTTTGGAGGAATGTCTATTTAGGTCCTTTACCCATTGCTTAGTTGGGTTATTTTTATTTTTTGGCTACTGAGTTGTGGGGTTTTCCTATATAGTTTGGAAATTAACCCCTTATCAGATATATGATTTACACATATTTTCTCCCATTCCATAGGCTACCTTTTGATTCTACAGACTGCTTCCTTTGCTGTGCAGAAGCTCTTTAGTTTGATGTATTTCCACTTGTTTATTTTTGCTTTTGTTTCTTCCTTTTGGTGTTATATCCAAGAAATCATTGTCAAGACCAATGTCAACAGATATCTCCTATGTTTTCTTCTAGGAGTGTTGTAGTTTCAAGTTTTACACTTAAGTCTTTAATACATTTTAAGTTAGTTTTATGTATAGTATAAAAGGAGGAGTCGAATTTCATTGTTTTGCAAGTGAATATCCAGTTTTCCCAGCATTGTTGAAGAACCTATCCTTTTTCTATTGTGTTTTCTCAGTGCCCTTGTCAAAGATCAATTAACTGTATATGTGTAGGTTTATTTCGGGACGTCTATTCATCTTTTTCTATTCGTTTCTAGTCATCTTTTTCTATTTATTTAGCAACTATTTTCTGAAATTTTATATTTCTGTTTGTGATCTCATATATAAGATGATAATCTATTAAACATTTTCTATAAAATTTTATTGAAGTGGAATATACATTCTGTAAAGTAAACATCTGAAATTTATAGCTCGAGGAATGTTTATAAGTTGTATAAAAGAATACTTATCACTTAGATATATATTACTAGCAACAAAGAAGTCTGCTTTGTACCTTCATTTCCTCATAGACCAAATGTAACCACTATTCTAACTTCAAATGCCATAGATTAATTTTGCTAAATCTTATATAATTTCCACTTAGTAATGGATTATATGTTTATACTACATTTTATTTAGACATTCTAATGTTGAAGATCATTCAGTTTCCATTTTTTGGATATGACAAATAAATCCGCTATGAGTGTTTTGTACATGTCTTTTGATGAATACACTTATCTTCTCATTTTAGCCATCTGGCAGGCATATATAGTGCTACCTCAAATTTGTATTTTCATTCTTACTAATTACATTGAGCACCTGTTCAGATGCATATTTACGTATCTTTTTCTTCTTAGCACTTTTTTCATCTATCTGCTAGTATTCTTACTATGTGATATTTTGTAAATTTACTTGAAGAATTTATTATATATTCTAGGGCAATGTCACCCTCTTGCAGATATTTTGCCACAGACATATTAAGCCCTCAAGTGAGATGTTAGAAATGGAGTTAGAGACTGGAGACGCCTTCAATGATGGTGCAGATTTGGGAAAACCGAGCAGCCTTCACCATGGAAAAGTTGTTAAGTCCTGCCTGGATTCCTGTTCCTACTCTTCCAATGTCCATAAAATCAAAATCTTATTTTCTCCTACACTGTCGGGGACATTCCTTTGAGAATAAAGTTGAATATCATTGGAGACCCAGTACCAGTCCAGAGTGATTGAAGTAATGTAAATTGAGGATTCCTGGAAGATAAATCTGCCTAGGCCTAAGTCCCATTTCTGGTTTTCTGACACTTTCATTGTTTGTTTGTTTGTTTGATTTTAATTTTTAGGGTCAAAGCATCACATTCTCTTCTAGTACGCAATTTAGAAAGTGAATTGTGAGAAAATTCTTACAGAGTTTAAAAGTAAAATAAAACAAAACCCCAGGGAAACCAGACAGGAATTGATGGTTTTGATCAATGTCAGATTAAAAAAACAAACAAAACAAGAAAGAAACAAGTAAATAAAAGTCTTAGCCTGAAGCAACATAAGGAATCACAGTGAATTTATGGGAGGGGAGAGTAGAGATGATAACAATGTGTACATTGTTACTTTTCTTTTCATAGTCCAGGGAATCTGCTTAAAGCCCTAATATATTTTACGTTACCCTCCATAACTCATAAAGGGGAGCAATCTCTGAGGCGGGGGAAGGAAAGGAAAGCTGTGGATCTTCTGATCCAGCACATTTCAATGTGATTCTCTTTTGTTGATTAATTTGTCTTCTCAACTCTTGACTTTCTTGGTTTTTCCCTAATGCCTTCAAATAGGAGGGGGGTTTGTTTCAAATTTCCCTCATTTTTCTTGTTGTTTTATATTTTTATCTGTTGTTATTATGTTAGTAATTCATCAAGGTTTTTTTTATAGTTTTTTATGCAGTAAAGTGAATCCGATATCCACCAATGTATGTGGAACCATAATTCCCTTTTTAATTTATAAGAAACATTTGATCGTAATATTCAGCTGATAGATAAATGTATTTCCTCTGATAAATATTCTTTTGCTATTAATAGTCTTTGATGCTAATTCGCTCACTTTTTTTTAATTGAATCTTGTCATTATGCTATGCTGGTTCCTTTGACCATTACCTTCTACTGAATTCCTTGGATTTTTCTGAATCAGTTACTTGCTACAATATCCCAGTTTGGGAAAGGAGTATCACAGAACATTATGATTGGTTTTACAAAGCAAAGCACAATTATCAGTTTTTACTGATTTTTGCAAATATGGTTTATTTCTGTTCTCATGTAACCTTGTTTTCCATAATAATTCAAATCCTATCAAGTCTATGGAGTGCTGGCACAGCCTTATTCACCTCACTCCCAAAAGCAACTGATGCAAAGAAGGTGTATACCTTTCCAGCCCAGATAATCCAAATTTTATTTAGGAAGTATATTTCATGATTGTTGGCAGTTTTCTGAGATCCACCACTGCATGGTGTTTTCATCCAGAAGATTGCTCTCTGAGGCCACTTCTTTTCCACTTACTGTTGCACGGTTCCTTCTTGGTTTGCATTTTTTGGTAGGATCTGCAGGCTTTCTGCAATCTTAGTTAATAGATACATCTGCGTTACATAATTATACTCTGAAACATTTTACAATAAAATAAGTAATGGTAACATGATATTATGAGGAATGAAGAGGCAATGTCAAGGACATTTTCAGAAATTTTATTTTTGCAACTAAGAATTTTATCAATCTTACTTTAATAGCTGCTTGGAGATACCAATTCTAAGTTGTTGTTTTTTTTTTTTTACCTCTTAATGTCTTTTTGTCATATATTTGAATTTACCTTTTTATTTTTATTTTTTAGTGTTTATTTTTGAGAGAGAGAGAGAGAGAAAGGGGGAGAGAAAATGAGCAGACGAGGGGCAGAGAGAGGAAAACAGAGAATCTGAAGCAGCTCCATGCTATCAGTGCAAAGCCAGACACGGGGCTGGAACCCACACCGTGAGATTATGACCTGAGCTAAAGGCAGACGCTCAACTAACCGAGCCACTCAGACAGCCCTGAATTGCCCTTTTTAATCCTGAGTACTAATGAACCTATTATTTTGATATATCACTTATAAAACTCTCCATATTATTTATCTTTTACTTGTTTGATTCCAGGTATAGTTTTATTTAGATATGTGCTCTGTCTCACAAATCAAAAATTGAACTTCTTTTTTTTTAAGTTTATTTATTTATTTTGAGAGTGAGAGAGAAAGATTGTGGGGGAGGAGCGGGGGCGGGGAGAGAGAATCACAAGTAGCCTCCAAGCTGTCAGCGCAGAGCCCCATGCAGGCTCGAATGCACCAACTGTGAGATCATGATCTGACCCCCAATCAAGAGCTGGACACTTAGCTGACTGAGCCACCCAGACACCCCACCCCTCCCATATTGAACTTGTAAAGAATAAATATATTCTAAAAAATAAAATATCTTTTATTATTTTACTCTCACACAGGGTTCAGCACACAATAATGATGTATAAGTTATCTGCAGATCATTAACCAACTAACCATCTATCTTTATGTTAGCAGCTCTTGCTAAAGAGCCTCAAGCTTGCTCAGATTGGCAATTTGGCTTCTTGGAGAAGACTGCAGATTATGATTACTTAAAAGGAATCTTGATTTATAACGGTTGCCTGTTGATGTGATTGTTCTAAAGATACAAGTCTGTAAATGCTGATAACCCTACCATGTGACTCCAAAATTTGCTAGTATTCAGTTCTCATTATTTAAGTCCCAAATGGCTTTGCAGGTGAGTCTGGGACTTAGATGAGATAATATTTAGGTAGAATAACTTACTCTCTGAACATAAAACAGCAATTGCCCCTAAATTCAATACAGCATCACATAACAAAAAGTTTTTTTTTAAACCTTTTGAGAAAACAAGTTTTGTGCCCAATGCTATTACCCATGTAAAACATCAAAACAGTGGTTTGGTTTTTTGTTTGTTTGTTTGTTTGTTTTAGCAAAATGGTCCCCTTTCATATCAAGACAACATGGTCAATAAAGCCAGTCCTTATATTCACCAGTAACATAGTTAGACATTTAAATCAATATGACTTACTAAAAATACAGTTTGATAATAGTATCAGTGTGTGATATATATGCTTTAGTCTCAACTAAAGATTGATCAGAAAGTAAATTTAGTAGTTCTGTTGATGTTTACTGTTGTAAACATCTGGTTACTATTGTATATGTCACAAATAACTAAGAAAAACTATACTTGTTTTAAAGTATATTACATTTAGGATTTATTATATATCAAAAGTAATATTACTAAAAAGTAATCTAATTTAGCTTACTAAATTTTATATTCATAAAATATAGATAAAATCAGAGCAAATAACTATAGAGGATATGATACATTTCTTATTTTTAAGGCAATAAGCCTATTCATTTTGGTGGCATAGTCAGATTTGGCTGAATGGTATATAAGTCATGGAATAGAATTATACTTTATGTTTGAGTTTATTACACTTTGAAGATAAAATATTGCTTTTTTGTTTGGAATGGGAAAACCAACTCTTAATTTTTCACTAAAATACTTCCTTTTATAATCTGTCCTTAAGGGAATGAGAAAAAACTTGTATTAGAACATAATCCAATAAATAGTGGATTAGTGATGACACATCTTAAGAAGAGACTGACAGACATTTGATTTTTTATATCTGAAAATCCTGTCAACATCGACATTTTTGGACTATACACTGTCTCTGGGCTGTAGTCAGGGCCATCTGTCTGAGTGGCAAACTGCCTATTCATAAATTAGTTGGACCATTTCATCAGGGCAAAAATGCCAAGGAATAATAACTACAAAAGAGCCGATTATATATTTCACCACCTGCTGCTGCATGTATAGAAAACTCACATTCACTACTACGTTGTCACCAACACTGATGCCATCTAATCTTCCTGATGTGGGGCTCTGAAAAGAGGCATGATAGAGACATTTTAGATTATCTAAGATGTTAAAATAATTTACATATCAATCTTGAACTGAAAGAAATAGGTAAGAATAATTAGTGGAGCATATATCCAGATGAACAGTCCAGGAACATTAAAAGTGAGTTTATATATATGTAATACCAATAAAGTGATGTTTGTCATTGTTACACAGTGATAATATCTTTTCATGTGAGACAACTTCAGTAATTATAATAAATATTTTAATAGTGATAAAAGGAAAAGAAATTGTGAGTACATATGTGTGCATTTCTTCAGGAAAATAGAGAGTTTGGGTTTTCATATAAATAACATTAGAAATAGATCACTCCATTTACTTTCATTTATATAAAATGTTATCTATAAATATAATTTATGTATAATTTACCACTCATTTTGTAATTCTTCTAATGATTTCCTTAATTAATTTACTCAAAAGATTGTTGGTATCTCATGTATCATTATAAGAAACAGGAATTAGTTCATCTTTTTATCACAGTATGTATACCAATCTTTCTTTTAGAACCATTCATTTCCTTTCTCAGGAATACATTTACTGTCACAAAAATAAGTGGAGAAATGTTCTATAAATTAACTGTCTACTTTAAATATTTTGGTTCTTATTATATAATCCTCTCATGTTTTGATAGTAAAATTGTTCTAAACTTGGTAACTTCTCTACTGATTTCCATAAACAAAAAGTATATTAATATTTTTAAACCATCATAGCATCTCAAAGCATAGAGGATGCACCTAGTGTGATAATGCAGATTTGGTAAAGTTGATTATGAAAGAAGCCTAAGCAGTTTTTGCATTTTCCAAAGATTTCCTTCACTGTCAATTAAAAATGAAGTTTTTAATATGATGAATTATTGAATAACATATGAATGCTAATGGAAAGGAGCTGAGAGAGTAGACACAATTTCTAATATATTATGGGGAATCCTGGCACTAGGCCATAATGAAAGTGCTCAACTTGTACTATTATGGGAGTTCCAGTGAGCTTTCAATATCAATCCAATAGCCCACTATATCACCTTTCTTTTCCATTGACTAGGATGTACCGTAAATAAATAAAATATGTTAGCATTGCAGAATCAGTAAAACTTTGTGGGGCTATACCTTTTAAAAAATTAGAACCTTTTCCTACCTTGAATGACCCAAAAGTTTTAATTTAATGAAATCATTAGCCTGTAACATAAAGTCAATACTTAGGAGGGAAGTTTATGATTCAATCTTTATACTTCTTCCATCTAATATTTTTATTATTAGACATAAAAATGTTCATTTTTGAATGACCATTTTAAGCTGTAAGCTGTTGATACTGAGCTCTACATGCCTAACCTTCAAATATACATGACACATTGTGTTATATCAAAGGGTGGTTTTAATCTTTGAGTTTTTATTATAAACAGTGCTCTATCTACTTTAGGAATTTAAAAAAGTATTTTTATTAATTTTTTAATGTTTATTTTTGAGACAGAGAGAGACAGAGAGACACAGAATCTGAGGCAGCCTCCAGGCTTTAAGCTGTCAGCACAAAGCCAGAGGTGGGGCTCCAACTCACAAACTGTGAGATCATGACCTGAGCAGAAGTCGGATGATTAACCTTAACCGACTGAGCCACCCAGGTGCCCCGGGAATTTACAAGTTTTAAAAGAACATTGTAAAGACTTAAAATCTCAATAACCCATAAATAACATTTATGTGTATGTATCACAAAATAAAATTTGGAAATCAAACAGAATGAATAAATCATGTTCTATGGGATTCAGAAAAGGAAAAGTAGATATTCCACTGAAGATAGAAAAAAAGTTCTTCATGGAAAGATTTTGCATTTGAATTTGACCTTGTATAATTATTTGGGCAGAGAAACAAAGCCTGGATAAAACGGAGCATGAAAATGGACAACAGAAAATCCAGCTATGTCTCACCAATAAATTATCAAGAAGAGTCACAAGCAATAGCACTCTGACCCATAGAAAGTGTCACAAGCATAAATGGAGACCCACTCTGGGGTAAAGGTGTAAATGGAAGACTTAAGATTAAAGGTGAAACATTAAATAAAAAAAAATATTTTTTACTCCTAACTGCACAAGTTGCAAGGTAACCCAGAAATAATTTTATGCCAGTGATGCATTGAAAGTAACCATAGCAAAACAAAACAAAATAAAACAAAAAATCTTAAGTCTGGACTATATTGACTAAATTCCTACAATATCCATCTAGCAGAAAAAGATGTATACCCTTTTCCAGGAATTAATGCTTTAAGCCTCAATCTCTGCTATTCTATGTCCAAAATTTGGTGACCAGCACTCAAATCAAATTATAAGAAACAGACAAAAAAAAGTCAACACACTTTCAAGAGACAAAGTAAGCAATAAAACCAGACTCAGAGATGAATCCAGATACTGGAATTGCATTACAGAAAAATTTAAGTAACTATTAGATTGTATAATGTATATAATGTGTGACATATACATTAAAGTCCTAGTGGGGAAAAATAGAAAATATGCATCATGATAGAAAATTTCAGAATGTAATGGAAATAATAAAAATCAAATAAAAATGCTAGAAATGGAAGGTATGGTAACAAACATGAATTGTTTTGAAAGTTTTGTAAGTGGACTCACCATAGTTGAGAAGACTCAGGAAAGTTAAAAATAGATCATTAGAAATTAACCATGCTAAACTACATAGAGAAGAAGAATTATAAGAAAAAAATAGAAGACAGCATTCAAAATATGTACATGACTGGAATCTCAGGAGAAAAGACAAAGAAAATTAGGAAAAGAATAAATATTTAAAGACATAATGGCTGAAAATCTTCCAAAAATAATAAAAAAGACATCAGATTTCAGGTCTAAGAATCACAGTGGACCCCAAACAAGATGGAAAACATACACACACACACACACACACACACACACACACACCTAGACATTTCATATTTAAACTGCTAGAAATCAAAGGTATAAGGAAAGTATTGAAGGTAATCAGACAAAAAGTTCCATCACATACAAGGAAGCATAGATAGTAAACATAGCAGGTTTACATGTTGAAACTGTGCAAACCAGAAGACAGTGGAGTATTTTTCAAAATACTGAGGAAAAAAATAATTCACTAGCCAGAGTTCTACACTGTACAAAAGTATCTTGGAAAAATGAAAGAAAAAAAGACTTTTAGCCAAGTGAAAACTGAGAAAATTTATTGCCAGTGATTTATGGGTGGGGCAAGGGGAGTAGGTCTGATATTGAATTATTTGACTTATAATGAAAATGTGCAAAATGCAGTGGGATGTGATGCTGATGTCCAAAGAAGAGGTCTGAATAAGGATTATAAATTTTGGAGGGGTGGACATTTAGAGGAATGTAAAACCATGCCATTATTCAGAGACTGTTTGGAGATTAAGAAGGACACTGGAATTATAATATTGAAGTTGAGTCAGATATGGAATAATCAAGATTATGTGAGAGGTAATGAAAAATTGCTCTGGAAAGATGGCTACATAATCAATAAAAATAATAGAGAAATACTCCAGTAATTAAATGTGCTTAACTTGATAAATCACTTAATGCTTTTACACTTTATAATATAAATGAAATAGCTCTACAGAATATTTTTCTGATTATATATTTTAAACATTAAGTTAATTAACCCAATATTAATATATATTAAATACTAAATATACTTTTAAAAATAAACATATTGCATATTAAAATTTTAAATGTTTAATGATTCTGTTGTGAAATTTTATGCCACTAAGTTTTTTCCACTTTGTGTCTTACACATTTGTAACTTTTCTTATAAAATACAAGCAATAGCAACTGGTCCTTATATTAACTGCAAATCAGAGAGCTTTAGATAGAAAAGCACTTTTCTGTTCAATAAGTTTAAATAGTTCTTCTCAAACTTTAATGTACAAAATCTTGTTAAAATACGGATTCTGACATTATATCTATGTGGAATCTGAGATAACGCAATTCTAAAATACACAGAGGCAGCATCCTTGCCACTGTCTGCCAGTCATAGTTTGTGTGGCAAACAGCATCAAAATACATGGCAAACAAACCTAAATTTTTAAAGCAGTGTGATTACTGAGAAATTGCCAAATGTGTTGTAAGCAGAAGCTTGAAAAATGTTTGTACATTAAATTTTGGTTTTTCTTGCTGCTCTCAGAAACCAGAAATCACCAGGCAAAACACTCAGAGGTAGGATGACAGTTGAAGAAATGCCAGTTAGAAAAGAACTGAGGTGCCTCATGAAATAGTCATCCAGCCAAACACCAAACGTACATGTTGGGTCATCCAGGCACTAGCCAACATACAGGCTGCCTACAAAGTAATGAGAGAGCATAGCAGAGGTCATTTAAGTTGGCTGAGACAGAAAACTGCACAACCAAGCCACAGAATTCTTAGCTATATACATTGTGGTTTGAATGTATAAGCATTTGTATGGTTTGTTACACAATAATAGCTAAATAGGAAACTTAAACACCAACATTTCTATGAGTTTTTTCAGAGTGTACAAATAGTGTCATATTAATAGTGTCAACCTAGATTTTCCCTCTTGATTCATCAGCTTACATTATGACCTTAGAGTCTGTTAAAATCTTCCTTGCTTAGTATTTTTGAGTTCACAGGAGAAAATTCCTTTTTTCTTCTCCACTTCATTCATGTTCATGGCTTTAGTCTCCATCTTGTGGTTGCTTATGAGGTTATTTGAGGTGAGGGCCCCAGGATTGTTGACATATATGGTGTTCATTGTGTCAATGTCAGTATCTCTGCTTGAGTTATCTTCCGAGTTTCCCTCTAACATACCAAAGTGGTACTGCTTTCTCAGGAATCCTATATGGCTTTCTTTCTAATATCACACCATTGCCTTCTCTCTTTTTATTTGTAATTTTTTATTTTTGTGCTTTGTCATACTTACAAGAATTTTTGAGGAGAAACAATTCAACCCACTACAAGTATTCCATGAATTTTCTAGTGGAATTGAATTATTGTCTGGTATCACTTGCTTTTAGCCTAAAGAACATTCTTTCTTTCTTCTTAAGCTGGGTCTTAAGAACAGTGAATTCCTAGATTTTGTTGATCTGGGAATATATCTACTTCACTTTAATTTCTTTTAATATTTGTTTATTTTTGAGAAGGAGAGAGACCGAGAATGAGCAGGGGAGGAGCAGTGAGAGAGGGAGACACAGAATCTGGAACAGGCTGCAGGCTCTGAGCTGTCAGCACAGAGCCTGACATGGTGCTCGAACTCATAAGCCTTCAGATCATGACCCGAGCTGAAGTCAGATACTTAACCTACTGAGCCACCCAGGTGCACCTATATCTATTTCATTTTCATTTTATTTGTGAAGGACAATTTCACATGTTGGTTTACTTAATTGTGTCACACATTTCTCAGAAGCTGTATTTTTTTTTCTTTTTCTTTCTTTCTTTCTTCTTCTTCTTCTTCTTCTTCTTTTTTTTAATTCTTCCCCTCTCTGCTTTTCAGGTTGAATGACCACTATTGACTATCTTTGAATTCATTGATTCTTTCTTCTAACATCTCGAATCTATTATTAAGCCCCTACTATAAATTTTGATTTTGATTGTTATGCTCTTCAATCTTGTTCTTTTTATAATTTCCATCTCTTTATTGATATTCTGTATTTGTTGAGTCAGTGCTAACATACCTTCCATGAGTTTTTTAAGCACGGTGTTCTTTTGTCTTTCAACATTGTTATAGTAGCTATTGTAAAGTCCTTGCTTACAAAGTACAACATCTGAAGTTCTGTTGAGTGCTTTTAACTTGCATATGGGTCACACTTTCTATTTCTTTTCATGTCTTAAAATATTTTGGTAAGAACTGAATATTTTATATATTAGCAGCTGTGGATACAGATTCAATCCTCCTTTTAAGGGCAACTGAGATGTTTTCTTTCAATATACATTCAAAAGTAATCTATTATTTTCTGAATATTAAATAGTATTTTATTAAACATAAGGGTTTTATTTATTTCAAACCCCCTAAACCTATATATTGAAATATTTTTATGTGTCCTCAGTAATGTTTTAGAAAGATTTAATCATTCAGTGGTTTATTATTGAGTGAGTCAATATCAAATGTGAAATAATTGTGAAGTATAAACACATTTATGAAGAATTAGATAAATTACCATCAAATGAATAGTATTATCTCTATTATAGATTTCTTTACAACATCTTAAAATTCATTATTCGATAAATAACCTCAATTTGTTAGTTTTATTGAGTATTTTCAGCCACTGCTAAGAAGAGAACAGATGAATCATTTCTATGCCAGAATAAAATTCTTTAAATAAATTATAGATGAATACACAAAAAGTCATCGAGTGGGAGAAAACTGATATCTGCACCACTGTGTGATATTTTTACTCTCCTACAAATTCACATAAAAAGCTAAGAGTGAAAATATGATTGAGGAATATTTGCTTAGGTTTATTTTAATATGGTGAGAAATTTTATGACTTTATGGCAATTTTGTAGAACTCAAGGAATTAGTCAAAGGAAAGTAGAGAACTTACCTATACAGTAAGCATACTATAATAAAATTTAGTGAAAGCTGGGTAATAAAATATTGAAAACAGAAAATCACTTTGGTGAGATAAATTTGTGGGAGTAAATACACAGATGAATAAAACATGTAATTTGTAAGTTTTATTGAGTCTGTTTATGCAGTTCCCGTCTCTGTTAGTTATTTGTGTTAGTAATTTTATTTTAATAAGATAATTTATATAATGGCTTAAAAATCACTTACTTCCTTGTAGTTTTGGCCTTATGTGGAAGAATATTATTTGGCTATCCACCTATATAATGTTTTGCATGATAGAAAATATATTCCCTTCTGCTAACTCTCTCCTCTCCTCATTATCTGCCAGAGAACTTTGATTACAACATAATGTTGAAAATAAACCATGAAAAGTTTCACAAAAGTTACTTGATAATGACATAAATTACCAACATACATAAATATGTGATTAACCTGGATATTTAGATAATACTAATTATCTAAAACTTTTCTATGTCATTTTCTTTAGTCTTGATGACTGACTTTTGTTGCTCTTGATTCTTACTATATCTCTAAATTTCATGAAATGCTTCTCCTAAAGAAGAAATTTCTTAACTCCTTAAACTATACAAGAGCTTTAATTTTAGGAGGAATGAGAGAAGAAGCCTAGAGTTTCTCCAGAAAGTACAGAATAGGAAAAGCACACGGTACCATATTACCATAGCATGGGCTAACCTCTACTGAGTTTATGAATGAACTTATCCATTTCCTTATTAGGCTGTGATTTGATTGAAGGCAAAAAAAAATCTTCTAAAACTCAGCAAATAAGGTAGAGTGGAAACAGAATAAATGCAGAATAAGTAAACATTAAATTTATTGTCTTCTTATTTTGTATATGACTTAATCAAAAGCATTAGTGGAGGACAAGTTTATTTCTTTGAGTTTTACGTTATGAAAAAGAAAGTATACATATATATTGGAACAAAAAATGAATCAATGGTAAAAATAGATATTATCATAAGATTATGAGACCACTTGTATTCCCTCTAGTTCTAGTCTGTAGGAAACTTATGCCTTTTCCTCTAAGGGAGCTACCTACATACCACAAAGTAGGGCACAAACTACTTATGGCAATGAAATACCTAAACAGAAATACTAAAAGGAGACTTGGGAAAGAGAATCTGGTTTCAGAGATGCATAATGGATTAGAGATAAAAACATGATGCGAGAGTCAGTTTATAGAGATTTATTATTTATAACAGCTTTATTTGTATTAACCCCAAACTGTAAATGCCCCAAATATTCTTCAGTGGGTATGGTTAAACAAACTGTGGTGCAACCATAACAAAATACTACTCAGCTATTAAAAAGAATAAACTATATATACACATAACAACTTCAAAGAATCTTGAGGAAGTTATACCGAAGGCATGATTTCACTTATCTAAAATTTGTGAAATAATTATAAAGAAGGAGAACAAATTCATTATTGCAGAAGCTAGGGATGAAATGGAGGGTAGGATATAGCTATAAAAACCTACCTAGCTCAGGGAGTCTTGTGATGATTGTGCAGTTAAGAATCTTGACAGTGGGGGTGGTGAAGTGAAACTGCACTTGTGATAAAATGATAAATTTACTTAGAGCTACACAACAAAGACACACATGCACAAATCAGTGCATATGAAAGATGTAAAATCTGAATAACCTCTTGGTTTATTCCAATGTCAACTTCCCAGTTTTGGTATCGCTTTATAGTTACACCAGATGATAATATTGTGGGGGTGGGGGACGATGGATGGGATCACCCTGTAGATTTTTTTGCAATTTCTTGTGAATTTATAATTATTTCAAAATAAAAAAATACAATAAAAATCCCAATTACCAGGTATTAAATTTTTCAAAGGCTGAGAATAGGCACCTATATACCTGTTTTGAAGTTTCCCTTTGTACGCTTGATGTGATTAGTCAGCCTTGAATACCAAAACATGGTATTGTTGTTCTAGTGGAGACTGCTGTTTTAGTGCATACTCTGAATGTTCAGTGTTGTCTAACTACAGGAGTTTTCAGCTTGTGACAAGAAGGAATCTTTTAAAAATGTTTTCTCCACTTTTGCTGTTTTTCCTTTGTCTCATCTCCAAACCTACTTTATTTAGCCTATCTAGGCAATGAAATTTTTCCTTAATCTTCCTTTTCCAACTTTGTGATAGTGAAGTTTATTATATATGCAATTAGCTTATTTATTCCAAAAACTCACACAAGAAAGTGGGATGTAATTTTTATTGAAACTGCTTTATTTTGTGTAAAGATGCAAATTGAAACCAGCACTATCTACTGTACTGTATGTTCATGTGAGCAAGCTTTATATGCCAACTTAAATGTTGTTCTTTAATAGCTCATGTTCTAATCAAAATAATTCTATTGTAGATGTAAATATGTTTATCATGACTTTTTATTTACTTCTCCTCAAATTGAAAAAAACATGATAGTGTATATAAATTGTTCATATCAAAACAAAACCTCATATTCCAAGATGAGATGATTATCCCCCAAATGTAGAGAGAATTATATATGTAGGGGTGCTAAAGACAAGGACTAAGAAGTTCAGAACAGGTAAGATTTCTTCTGCTTACTCTTGCAGAAAAAGCACTGAAGAGAGGGTGGAAATATTATTTAATTAAAGGGTATTTTGGTAGATAATAAACACAAATGTGTGCAAAGACCCTCCTAGATAAAGGAAAAGATCATGAATATAAGTAGAGGAAAACTACAAAATGTGATATGCTACTGAAAAATGAGACACAAATTTCGCTCAGTAGGACATGTCTAGTAATCATCTAAGTGGGCAAATTGACTAGTCATTTGGTTGTAAAAGCCTAGTGTATAAAGGGATGCAGGTCTGGAGAACAGATATGAATTTGGGCATCATCAACATATAGATGTTATTTAGTGTTGTGACTGGATGATATTACCAAAGATTTGAGAACAGATAGAGGAATGAAGAGATCAAGGACTAAACTCTGCAGAACTCCAAAATGAAGGATTTTCACAAAAGAGAATGAAACAGGTATGAATAAAAAGGAGAGATCAATGATATAGGAATGACACCAAAAATGTATGAAGCACTGGAGATCAAGCTTAACTCTAAATAATTGTGAAAAGATGTTTCACCCATTATATCCATAATTTATTGGATTAAGGCCAAGTATATCAGATGGAATTATCCATGTGGCCTAGTCTAGTTGGGAAAAATGATGGTACTATTTCCTTTAATTTGGGTCCAAGTCATGACTTGGCCTCCTGAAACATTTTAATACTTATTAGCTTTAAGTTGATATATTACATACATAACAATTTATAGAACCTCTTAATAGATCTAAGAGGCAGGATTTGTATCACAGCTCTTTGCTTTGACTTCCCTAAACTGAGGAGCAATTTAAACTCTATTCAGTAACCAGGGAAATGTACTCAAATGTGATAGGAATTTTCTGATTCTGATGTTATTTGTTAGAAGACTGAAAAACTGTTCACATTAGAATCTCAATAACTAAGAGGATGGAGACAAATTAATTCAATAATAAAAATAGTTTGTGCACACTCTCCTGTCAGAATGGGTCTTCAAATACTTTACCTTTGAGGGGATTCTTGAAGAAGTGAGGAAAGGTAAAATAGATATTTTTCTTAGAAATTTCTAATGTATATTTGGAAAAAAGGTCTTAACACTGATAAAAGAACTTAAGAACAATGAATTTTATATACTTTGATCTGGTCACAGGTAGAAAGCTTCTAATTGTGAGTATTTTATCCCAAAATTGTGGGAAACTCAAGGTGATACAATTTCCCCAGTATCATTTTAAGTGATTAATACTTCAGTTAGTAATCTTCTGTTCTACCTTGATATTATAAAATAATTTAATAACAAAATGGAAACACAAGACCAGACATGCTTTTATCTTAATGAAAAAAGATTATAATTTACTGGCAATTGCTTTCTTTATTTAATTGGATATTGACTACTGAATTGAAAAATATCACACTTTAATGACAACCTAAATAATTAATGCCCAGCAAAGGAAATAAATCCAAACCAAAGACTCTTAAGGAGACTTTTTAATTATTAACAAACAATATAAACAACTCTCATCACCTATAGAAAATCTAAATATTAAGCCCTCTTGATATGGCTTTTCAAAGGGCAAAGAAGGAAGAGGAGGCAAGGGAACAATCAAAATAACACTTCAAGTTTATCAGAGTTTTACATATGGGCATGAAAGAGTACCACGGACTTGGAGAATCCATTTTAATATCATCTACCACCAAACAACACAATCCAAACCATCAGTTCAGGAAAAACATGCTAGATGAGCCGAGGGAAGTTGAATTGCTTGGGATCATTGCTTTTGAGGTATGCTAAGTGATAAGTTTTTATAACCTCTGCTCAGATTTACTAATCTTAAATTTCAAGAATGTATATGATTTAAATGTTGACCTTCTTTGACATTTCAAACTCCTGACTACCCTTGTAATAAATATTCATTTTTGAGGGTATTGGAACTCCATAACAATGTGGTTTATGCAATGGGCTAGGGGATAGGCACCCAGGACAAAATTAAAATAGGAGGATACTTGAGATTAAGGATGTTAATTTGTAGTCTTTGGCTTGAAATTTGAATTATTAAGTACTGAGTTAAGTAAGATGAAATATTTTTACTATTATTACTACTACTGGTAGTATTGACAATATCAGAACACTTTCTTTAAATTAAAACACAGAGGAAAACCCAAGAGATAAAATTTTGACAAAAGCAGATCTATTCTGTTTAAATTATAGATATAGCTGCGCCTCCCTAGGCCTTACCCCTCATCATATCCCAGGAAAACCATTAAGCATAGATGGAATTCAATTTGGAACCTATGTATGATAACACTTTATGCCAAAATTGTGTTATAATAAAGAAGATAAAAATATTTTAGAAAATTAAGACCAGTGCTTGTGTTTGGCTCTATTATCAGAGAGAAAAATAATGCAAAAGAAAAAAAAATCAGTTACCTGACTATTGAGATAAAGTTGTTACTGGATAAATTGACATAAAAAGGAAAAATTAAGATGAAAACATAATTGCAAAAAAAAAGAAAGAAAGTAAATTACCAATTACTCAATTTGGTAATTGAGTAGATAGTCAAGACAAAGATAAATCGTTAGTTAAAAAAGAAGGTCTATATCTGCATATGCTTCTATGATGGTAAGACTAAGGGCTTTTTATTGAGATTCATAGACATATTTTATTGTAGAATAGACATATACATGGACCTTAGTAGATTCCCAGATCTGGTTCTTGTTAGCTATGTGACGGCAGGCAAATTACTAAACTTGGTTAGCCTCAGATTCTTCATTTTTAACAATAACAGTATCTTCCTTTTCAAATCATTAATTTGTTTGGTTGGCAAATGCTTATTGACCAAATGCTATGGGACAGGCTTATTATGGATTTTCCCATTAAAAAAGGTAAATACATGTCAAGAGGGTCTTTAACATGGAGGTTATGGGGCACCTGGGTGGCTCAGTCGGTTGAGCGTCCGACTTTGGCTCAGGTCATGATCTCACAGTTGTGGGTTTGAGCCCCACGCTGCGCTCTGTGCTGGCAGCTCAGAGCCTGGAGCCTGCTTCCGATTCTGTGTCCCTCTCTCTCTCCGCCCTTCCCCTGCTCATGATCTGTCTCTCTCTGTCTCTCAAAAATAAATAAAATTGTTAAAAAAATTTTAACATGGAGGTTACAAATTTTAACTAGTATATGATGCCAAGTGTTACATGATCGCAACTGAGCCAATGGTTCTTCTCTCTCTCTTTCTTTCTCTCTCTCTGCAGGATTGTGGGTGATCGTCTCCCATGCTTGGCTGTTCAGTCTCATGGTGTGGCTTTTGGCAGAAATCAGTGATTTTTCATAACATTGGAAGGTGCCCACAACTGGCACTAGTGTATTTTTTGTCACGTCAAAGCACCTATAGACAGTCCTTTGCTTTTCCATACAAGAGTAACCTTGGGAATGCTTTGCTTCATTCTAGGTCATTGGATAAAGTTTTACAAAAAGAAAAAGATTCTATTGAGCCAATAGATAGCATTGATTCTGTCCGTGATAGTGAAAGTTGTCCTAGATAATAATCCTTCTCTCTTTTGTTTCTCTCACACCAGCCATGAAGATTTTCAAAGGTAAGTGCAGGTTAATTTGTTTATTTTTCTTTATATTTTATATTTTCCTTATGATTTTGTATTATATTACAGTATTGTAATCACTTTCATATGAATATTTTTGGGTTGTAGAATGAATCATCTGAGTTTCCATTATTTCTTATGGGGAAATTCACTTTGATATGCAAGTGCTTTGGATTACAAGCATGTTTCCAGAACTAATTATGCTGGCAAACCAAGGTTTTACTGTATATACTTTTAATCATAATAAGTATAAGAAAAGGGAAATGTCATCATAGCGTACAACAGGATCCTTGTTGAGTATTAACATAGAAGATAGCATAAGTACAGGTTATGTACAATTCCAGGTCCATTCAGAACTTTCAGTGGTTATTGTTATTGTTTGTGCTTTGGAGATAAATAAGACAGGATTGTGTCTGAAAATGTCTGAGTAATTCCTAGTTGGATGAAACCACAGGATATCAATTCAAATGATCCACAAAGGGAAAGCTATCAAAGGATAAAACAAGCTCTGATTATTCACATTTAATTTGAGAATATAATTTTTTAATTCTCACTTTATGAAATGAGAAATATGAAACTAGAGAGAAAATTGTGATTTAAGAGGGATATAAATCACAGTCCTTATCAATCAATAGTAGAAATATTTAAAATAGCTGTAAAAGGATGCTACTGTAATATTTTGGTGCAAAGCAATGATTAAAAAGGAGGCAAAGATTTGATAAAGTTCATTTGGTTATATAATGAAAAGTGAGGTTGCTCTCTAGAGTTCACTTAAATTATCAAAATAAGACACTTTTAATGGAAGTTTTGATTAAATGCAAAGGATTGTCAGAATCTAAGAATCAGATAACCATTGTTCTGCTTTCCAAATCAATAATTTAATATTTCTTTTATTATATTTGCTATTCATACTGTGATGACATGAGAATTTTTTTTTTGCTTTATTGGGTAATTTGGACTAGTTGTACAATTATTCCAGTTATATCTTTTCTTAAAAATGCATCTATTAAGGAAATAAAGAATGTTTGAGAATAGAATATATTCAAATAACTTTTTACTGTATTGTATATTTTGTCATCTCCATTATTTCTTTGGCCTACATATAGCTATTTTTACCAAAACATATTGAGAAAATAGAAATATTTTTCAGATATCTGTAATTAGGCAATAGAAAAGGTATTAGTATTTAAACCAATGTAGATATCACTTAGATTTGGATTCAAAATGAAATAGAATCTTCAAAGTCGGGTACATTTATATGTTGATTACTTCACACTTCCAGTTCATCATACTTCAAGACGTTAAGCACAAAGAACAGGCATAAAATAAATGTGTAACTAAAAACTAACTATATTTTACTATAGAGAACCAATAAAATAGAAAGTTAGAATGTTTTGTATTCTATAAAGCTAAAAGGTCTGCAAATCATTTGAACCAAATGTGTATTTCTTGATTGCTTCCTTTCACACATGGAAAAATGACTAACATAGGATCTAGATTCCCTATAGGCAAAAAGTCACCATGGAGTGAAGATTCAATACACAGTGTCTCAAAATTGTTTGGCACACCATTCAAGCCTTCTACATTTTGTCCTCACACAGTTTATTTTTAAACATCTGATCTCTTCCTTTTCAGAGTAGGGGAATCTTCTGTTTAATATGCACTGGGGCACCACATGGTTGCCCATCTGTGTGGGTCAGTTTGGAATCACTGATCAAGGCTCAAATTGAGTTGAAATTTAGCCAAATAGCCAGCAACAATGACCTTCAAACCTGTCGTGGCTGGCTGATGGGCAGCTCTAGGGAATTTAATTTGTTTTAGAGCTTATATCTCACATTCATGTCTGATTTTTAAAATGAATTCATTTCTCCTATTGATCTTTGCTTTTCTGATATTTAAGTTCTGGAACACTTTTTTTATATGTTTCCAATAGATTCATTTAATAACGTTTTCTGAAAATAATAACTGGAAAAATCAATAAATCAATAAAATAATTTCTATATTTATGCAGTTTTGGTAAGAGAAATACTTCTATTTGTTTTCTAAGGTAAAGGAAATTAATCTCTGTCTTTCTCCCGCAATAGTAGCTGACATACCCTAATTAATAGCTAGGTATTTTTATCATCTAAAATAGACAAAAGCAAATAAAGAAAGTCAATTTATTTAAGTACTAAGATAGATGACCTTTTAAAAATGAATTGAATTTGGCAAAATATGTACATTTTGAAAGTAATCTAAGAGCTAACATTTTCATATCCTTTATTTGCTTTTTAATCTTCCATATTTGAGAAATAGATCTATGAAGTTTCCTAAGGCATAACAAAGCTAATTGTCTTTTCATGTTCTGTAAAAACCATTTTTATTTTTTATAAAATTGAGAGGAACATTTTAATGTTCCTAGATTTTCTATATATGCAACCAGAATAAATTTTTGTCAAATTAAGTACCAGATTATTTCCATAAGAGGGGAGACAATTCTAACACTTCCTTATATAGATAGGTCATCAGAATCATTAATAATCTTTGCTTTCCATATCTCACTTTTTTCTAAATTTAAGAAATCTAGGATATGCTACTAACTCTTTGTCAGTAGGTTCAGGAATAATAGCAATAAATTCAATAGATTCTCTCGTAGGATAAGACATTGCTTCAGATTTCCTCACCATGTGTTTTTATTCACAACCCAGGCTGAAGGTGTGGCTTCCATTTCTAGGACATAACAGAAACATGAAGAACAAGAGTAGGAGCCAAATCATGCACTTTTAAAACCTGTGCTTGGTTATGGCATATATAATGCCCATTCACATTTCATTTTCCAGATGGTCCAGTCCAGAATAGGGTAGGAAAGTATATTTCTCTTATAAAGGACATAGCAATGGGTAGGAAAAGAAATAGTTGGGATCAAATATAATAACCACAGTCTTCTATCTTGATTTCACATATTTGTTTCTCCCACATAAAACTCAGTATAGCATCCATTAATGATGAAAACTCTTAGTATAGTAGGAATAGAGGGGAACATTCTCAACTTTATAAAGATGATCTACAAAGAACCCACAGCTAACATCATACTTAGTAGAGAAACTCGAAGCTTTTCCCCTAAGATAAAATACAAGGAAAGGATTTCCTCTCTAGCACTCCTTTTTAACACTTAATTGGAAGTCCCTACTAATACAATAATAAAAGAAAAGGAATTAAAAAGTATGCAAATTGGAAAGAAAGAAAGAAACTGCCTTTGTTCATAGATAGCATGATTATCTACATAGAAAATTCAAAAGCATTAACAAAAAAATCTCCTGGAACTAATAAGCAATCATAGCAAGGTTATAAAATACAAAAGTAATATACAAGGTCAATTACTTTCCTACATACCAATAATAAATGAATGGAATTTGACAATAAAAATATAATGTCATTTACATTAGCACACAAGAAAAAGAAATACTTAGTTATAAATCTAATGAAATTTGTACAAGAACCATATGGGAAAAACTACAAAGATATGATGAACAAAATCAAAGAAAAAGTGACGAAATGGACAGATATTTTATATTCCTGGAAAGGAAGACTCAATATTATCAAATGTCAGTTATACTCATCTTGATCTATAGATTCAATGTAATTCCAATCAAAATGTAGTCTATCCATCCCAAAATTTCATCTAGTATATTATTTTGTGGATAATGACAAACTGATATAAAGTTTATATGTAAATGCAAAAGGCTTAGAATAACCAACACAATGTTGGAGAACAAAGTTGGAGGACTGACACTACCCTGTTTAAGACTCACTAAAAAAATGAAGACAACATAGTATTGGAGACAAAATAGATAAATTGATTAGTGGAACAAAATATAAAGTCCAGAAATTGACTACCATAAATAAAATCAATTGATCTCTGACAAAGCAGCAAAAGAACAAAAAGATAGTCTCCTCAACAAATGGTGCTGGAAAAATGGGACATCCATATTAAAAAAAAAAAAAAAAACCTAAAAACAAACAAACAAAAAAAGGAATCTAACAGAACTTATACTCTTCACAAAAATGGATTGTAGAACTAAGTGCAAAACACAAACCTATAAAACTTCTAGAAGATTACAGGAAAATCCTATATGACCTTCAGTTTAGAGATGACTTTTTAGATATAAGACCAAAGACAAGATCCATGTTAAAATAATTGATAAATTGAACTTCATTAAATTTAAAAAAAAACTGCTGCTCTGCAAAAGATATGTCAAGAGGATGAGAAGACAGGCCACTGACTAGGAGAACATATGTGAAAGACACATCTGATAAAGGACTGTTATCCAAAATATATAAAGAACTTTTAAAAGTAAGCAATAAGAAAACAAAGAATTCAATTTAAAAATGGTCCAAAGACCGTAAGAGATACCTTACCAAAGAAGATATATAGATGGCAAATAATCATATTAAAAGATACTCCACATCATATATCTTCAGTAAAATGCAAATTAAAACCATAAAAAGATACCAGTATATAACTATTTGAATGGCCAAAATGCAGAACACTGACACCACCAAATGCTGACAAGGATGTGGAGCAAGAGGAACTGTCACACAGTGCTGGTAGAAATCCAAAATGGTACAGCCACTTTGGAAGACACTTTGGGAGTTTCTTACAAAACTAAATATACTCTTACCATACTATCCAGCTATTGTTCTATGTAATTACTCAAAGGAGCTGAAAATTATGTCCGCAGAGGAATCTGCATATCTGTGTTTATAGCACGTTTATTTATAATTGCTAACACTTGGACACAATCAAGATATCCTTTAGTAGGTGTTTGGATAAATTGTGGTATGCCCAAACAATAAAATATTATTCTCCACTAAGAAGAAATGAGCTATCCAGCCATGAAAAGACATAAAGGAAAGTTAAATGCATATTACTAAGTTAAGGAAGCAATCCGAAAAGACTACACACTGTATGATTCCAACTATATAACATTCTGGAAAAGGCAAAAATATGGAAATAGGAAGATCAGTGTTTTTCAGAAGTTGGGGGTAAGGGCACAAATACTGGAGCACAGAGGATTTTTAGAGAGGAGAAAAAACTCTGTATGATATTATAATGACGGATACATGTCATGATACATTTATCCAAAACAAAGAAATTGCAATACCAACAGTAAACCTCAAGGTAATCTATGGACTTTGGGGGATTGTGATGTGTCAACATAGTTTCAAGACTACGCATATATGGGGACAGGGGACATATGACAAATCTTTTTTACCTTCCTATCAATTTTGCTATGAATCTAAAACTGCTCTAGAAAACTGAAATCTTAATTTAAAAAAAACCCCACCTCAATATAAAATCCAAAAGAAAACTCTTAGATTCTAATTATTGAGTTGATGTTTTATTCCTTTTTCCAGAGGCAAAATCTGTTAATAGTTTTGCATATCTACTTTTGGACTTTTAAGAATTTTCAACCCACCTCTGTCTATATACCACTACTTACATTTGATTTATTTTACTTCATTTTCATTTAAAAAAAATTTTTTACCTAAGTATGATCATTCTAAATCTGGGTATAAATCCCCATCTTCTCTCTCCTGGAAAATTGTCATGACCTCCTACCTGATCTCCTACTTTTTGATCTTGGTTCTACTGTCTACTCTCAATATGTCAGTCAAATACTTGTGTCAAAGTTAATTAGATCATGGCATTCCTCTTCTCAAAACTCTTCAGTTATTGCTGCCCTACAATGTATATTTATACATTTATGTAAAGTACCTATAATTTAAAAGTGTCTGTTATTTAAAGATATAACTTATTCCCTTAATTTTTAAATAAACCATTTTATAATCAGACCAGTTTATCAATATATATATACTTCTCACATTATTTACTTTTCATTATTTTGGGTCACCTTCATTTCACAAATATCTAGTTTTGGACAATAAGTGATCCAGTCATCCTACTCTTAACAACTTGAAGCTGTAGACAGTCTTATTTTTATTTCCATTCTGATCTTACCTCTTACTAGATTTCCGTTTTTTTACTCAGTCTGCTTTAGCCACATCCTTTTCACATCCTCTTCATAGCTAGATATGCATGCCTGCTTCATTGCATATGCACTTATTCTTTCCAGCAGCAGAAAAATCTTTTACTGGATATATCTATGGTCAATAACATTGTTTTTCAAGTGTTTGCTCAAATTCCAACTTCTTGATGAAGTCTACCATGGACTCCCTGTTTAAATTGCAACCAAATGTACCACTACACTTACCTCCATAAACTTCACAGGTTTTATTTATTTGGTAGCTTGGTAACTTTATTACTAGGTAAAACTTGTTTTTGTTTTTACATAGGAAAATGTGTAGAGATTTCTTAATGTCTATAAACAAAGATTTATGGACATTTACTTACATAATAAATTTATTTATATTTATTTACAAATTTAGGTGCATACACTTGTATGAAATGAATTTAAAATAATTGATTATGATTATTACATTGATGAAAACTTGATTGTTTTACTATTTTAATTTTAGAAACCAGGCTGCAACTAAAATCTTTGTTCATGAATCTTTGTATAATTCTGCATCTGTATAATAGATATTTATAAGTGGAATTGCTGACTTAATCCTTAAAAATACTTTATATTTTGATAGATGTCTTCCAAAAATTTTATACTTATTCATACATTGACATCGCAAAGAGAATACTCATTTCTTTTTAACCATACCAACATTAGATATTTTAAAGCATTTAAGTTCTTCTGTTCTTTTGTATTTTTGTGTTAATTACACGCTTATATTCTTTGCTTTCATCATAAGCCACTGAGCACCTTTGTTGAAGATAGAAAATGAAGTCATCCTGCAAGTAGATACAACCTCATGCTGCTTGGTGAGTGCAGTGTAGACTGGCATCCAGTCCCCTTTGCCACTCGGTAAGCACACTTATACAAAATACAACCTAAACAACCTTATATGATGTCTCTTATTTTCTTAAATCTTGGTGTAATTTAACTCATGGTATGACCTATGGATAGATAGATAGATAATTGATAGACAGACGATAGATAGATAGATAATAGATAATGCATATTTATAATACATGTAGAGATATATCTGACAATTATTTTCTGGTATACTGCTCTTTTTTTCATGTTATAATCTTTTTTAAAACTTTTATTTTTAAGTAATTTCTACAGTCAATGTGGGGCGTGAACTCACAATCCTGAATTAAGAGTTTCATGTTTTACTGACTGAGCCAGCCAGGCACATGTTATGTATGAAAATTTAATAACCTAAGGCAAAAAAAAATTGTTTCCCTCTCTTATTTCGTCATTAAATATATGGATAGATAGTGATAAGCATATATACTTTATAGATATTTATTCTTCATAATATCCATAATGCCACTAAAATGTACCTTGTATCCACTAATTTAAAATAACTTCATTATGTATTAAGGTACTATATGTATAAATCTTTTTTGTGATACTATATTATTATTTTTATACTCTACCATTAATATTATCCTGGTTACTTGTTATACTTCTATTATCAGATTTAGAGAACTGAAATCTTTAAGATATTGAGTCTTTCCATTCATTAGCATGGCAATTTTCTTAATAAACTGTCATCACTTCCTTCATACAGATTTCGCACATATCTTGGTAACCTTTCTGCTATGTGTGGTATTGTTTTTTGCTGTCTATGAACAAAGTATTTATCCATGAGACATGCTATCTCATTATTTCTGATAAATGGAAACTATTCATCTTGTATTTGATTGTATAGCATGTTATTTTGCTGGGCTCCTATATTAAGCCCATAAGTGTTTTAGCTGATTTTCTTCATCTCTCTTATGTTCTTTCAGTCTGAACATCCTGCTTGTTAAAGTCACATGTCGTATTCAGACTCAGCACCGTATTCTCCCTTTGAAGAAGCAAATGAAGGGGTACCTGGGTGGCTCAGTTGGTTAAGTGTCTGACTCTGATTTCAGCTCAGATCATGACCGTACAGTTCATGAGATAAAGCCCCGTGTTGGGATCTGCACTGACAGCATGGAGCCTTCTTGGGATTCTCTCTCCCCTTGCCTGTCTGCCCCTCCCCTGCTCACTCTCTCTGTCTCAAAAATAAATAAATAAACTTAAAAAAAAAGTAAATGAAGAGAATTGTCAAGTAATCAGCAGTTTATGAACTAAGAGGCATTTCATATTACCAGCCATCAGAGGTGCCTCTATCATCATGTTGAACACCCATACCAAGAAGTGACCTGCCTTGAGAAAAAATGCGGGAGTTTAGGGAAAATGGCAATTTGGTGTTATTGCTTATGCCTTTGCCTGCTGCAACAATGTAGTAGGTCTTTAATCTGGTGATCAGGTAATATGGGCTAGGGAAGGAAAAGGATTCTGAAAAATCTTTTTCTCTTACACTGGCTCCTTCTAACTCTGGGGCCATCTAGAATTCATGTACTGGGAAAATAACTACGTCATTTCTTTCACTCTAATATAAAGTACTATAAATCTATTTAACTGAATAAACATACTCTAAAACAAACATGCCCAACTGAAAATGTATCCATTGCAAATGAAAACTGAAAACACCCAATATATCTCTAATTTTCCCATTCTTCTCATCTACTTTTTTTATTCCAATTTACTGACAATTCTGTTTAAAATGTTCACTCTATTGTCTCAGATGTCTCAGCTTTCCATTGAGTAAGCTGGTAGTCTCTGAAATATATAAATGTACTGAGTTCTATTTGGCATGATTTCTTGTTCACTTTCCCAGATCTGTCCTTTACCAAGATAATGTTCTAAGTTACTGAAGCAAATAAAACATTATCTTATATTCACTCAAACAGAAACTTCTTTTCTCTAAAGTTGCCTACCATTTTCCTTCATCTTTTTGTATTTTTAAATTTCTAAATTGATGTATAATTGATAAAATATAATATAATATAATATAATATAATATAATATAAATGTTTCAGGTATATAATGTAATGACTCATAGTTAAACAATTATATACATTATCAATTGCTCACCATGATAAGTAGTTACCAGCTGTCACCATACCAAGTTATTATATTATTGACTATACTCCCTACGCTGTATGTTTCATCTTTATGAATTGTTTTATAAATGGAAGTTTGTACCTATTGATCCTCTTCATCTATTTTGCCTATTTCCTTCTGAAACCACTGGTTTATTCTCTATATTTAGGAGTCTGTTTCTCTCTTTTTGTAGTTTTTGTTATTGTTTTATCAGAAGTAAAATAAGTCAGATGGAGAAAGACAAATACCTTATGATTTCGCTTACATATGGAATATTTTCCTTAAACCTTTATCTTCTCAACCAAATATCACCAAATGAGAAAATCTTTTTTCTTTAGAATTTCAGTTTAAGTTTTTTTAGTACTGTATCTCCACAAGGCATATCCTCAATGGGCTACTTGCATTTAAAGTGTGAAAGCATATATAACACATTATGCAAAAAAAAAAAACAAAACAAAACTATGATAGCATACTGGTGATATCACAAGTTTAGGAAAGTCATTTGAGACATTTATTGTTCATTTTCAATAACAAGAGAAAAAAGAAACTAGTCATTCTCATAATAAACTATTACTCAAGAGTCAATTAATTGTACTATCATGTATTTTGGAATAGAGTGGGCATAATATGATGAAGGAGAAAAACAAACTTCACACCAATCTGAAAAACACATAATGATGAAATTTGTGATATTTAGGAACATCAAAAATACTCCTAAAAGTTCTTTTTTATTAATAGTGTGGCACTGCCTTTTCATATGTGCTCTCTTTTCATAAAACAGTCCCCTCACTCAATCACTCTTTCTCAGAGGACACTTCTCAGACCCCTCTATGATCTAAGAATCATATTTTATGCTCTGTTACAGTTTCCTGCCATGAACTACTATAATAATGTTTTAAATTGCACATTTTATTTGTTCATTTCTTTACCCTCTCTTCCTCTCTAAAAAACAAACAAACAAACAAACAAAAAACAAGTACCCTATGGGCAGAGACTTTAATGTCTCTACAGCTGTTAGCAAAATGATAGACACATATTAACAATAACTAAAATTAATACCCTGAAGAATTTAGTTTGCTTCTTAACTATGTATATGCTGCTAAGTTATTGAACATAATGTCATACATCAGACCCTATTTGTTTGTACTATTCATTGTTACTTTGTGTGAATAGTTCTAAAATGTGAAAGCCATGTTCAGAATTATTTTTATCTTTTGTAGTCTTGACCAAGTACAAATAATTTTCAAGTCTGAAATAAATGAATATACCAAGCTCTTACACTCTTTCCCAGACAGGAACATTTTTTCCAATGGCAGTTCAACTTCCAAAACCACCACTTCTGTAAATAGACAATTTTCTGAGCATCTAAAAAAGAATTAAAAAATAAAAGAATCCTATAAGAAATATGCCCAACAAGATTTCTTTTTATTGATATCCTATGTCACTACAAACTTTTAGATTTTCATTCTAATTCATATCCCTTGGAGTGTAATAAAACACAGACCACAATATAAGAAAGCTGTTCAAGGATTGTATTGTCTCAGTATGTGGGTGGGGAAGTAATAATTCTGAACTCTGCTCTAACAGACGGACATCAGAGGAAAGAACATCATGATATTAAAATCCAAAGAGCTAGTGAAAACTGCCAAGACTATGCTTAAGAATGTGTACATTTATA
>CM053578.1:60381294-60419265 GCA_028646485.1 Cryptoprocta ferox
CCTTGGAGTGTAATAAAACACAGACCACAATATAAGAAAGCTGTTCAAGGATTGTATTGTCTCAGTATGTGGGTGGGGAAGTAATAATTCTGAACTCTGCTCTAACAGACGGACATCAGAGGAAAGAACATCATGATATTAAAATCCAAAGAGCTAGTGAAAACTGCCAAGACTATGCTTAAGAATGTGTACATTTATAAGATTTGTAAAAAAAAAAAAGTGTATATATATATATATATATACACACACACACGTATATATATGCTGTAGACTGGTGTAACAAATAAGATTTGCTATTAAAACTGAAAAGCTATTTGTAATGGATTACCATCTTTCAATTGTACTTTGAAAAACACTAAGAATAAGAAAATGTTGATATCCACTCTATAGATATTCTTGTTTTTGGTAGATATACTACCTGAGTTTTTTTCAGACTAAACGACCAAACACACAATGATTATTTATTCTCCTACCACATAAGGAAAGAATTGCTTTGTCCTGTTCAAAATATGTCATCTCTTTAGATGTGCACACATTTTACTTTAACATTAGCATAGATAGTAGTAGCCATTAATACACACAGACACACACACACGCCCTTTGCCTTTCTGTTGTCAAATGGGCTGGATTATTTTATAAACAAAAAAATATTTTCTGGTGGATAGGAAGCTATTGCTTTGCATATGTAGAGCTAATACAAGGTCAAATTCGCTGAACTCTTTTGTTAGAAGTGTTTTTTGATTGAGGATTAGTTCTGTTGGTTTTCTCTGTAAAAAAACATACCATGTATAAATAATGAGCATTAGCTCTTATTTTTACCTAATTTATACTTTCTTTCTTTTCTTTCTGCATTATCTGGGATATCTATTAAAATCTTTATAGTTATTGTATATCCTTAATTTTGACTTTAATGGTATGTTTGCACATTGTTAAATTGAATTTCTTTTTCTATCACTTAGAATACAAATTTATGAAGATTTTTTATTTTTGAAAAATCAGTATATTTTCAGTGCCTATATTAGTTCCATATTTAAGTACTCAAACATGTATTGAATGATTAAATAAATCAAGGAAGATATGAACAAAATGTTCTTTTTAAAAAGTGTTCATTTATTTATTTTGAGAGAAAGTGCAAGAGCATGAATGGGGGAGGAGCACAGAGAAAGGGAGGGAAAGAATTCCAAACAGGCTCCACACTCAGCTTGGAGCCCAATGCAGGGCTGGATCTCACTACTATGAGATCATGACCTGAGCCGAAATCAAGAGGTAGATGCCTAATGGACTGAGCCACACGTGTAACCCTGCACTAAATATTCTTAATGACAAATTTATTAAAGAGACATATTGTCTGTGAAGTTCTCTGTGTGCAATTAGTTCATCTAATTTTCTAATCTTAAAGATTTTTATTAATTGGTAATTTTAATCCATTCTGTTACGATTCATCCAGGCTCTTAATCTTTAAGGAGTCAGAAACATGGACACCAAATCTAAGTGATATAGAAGTGACTTAAAGTATACCTGGCAGTGGTGCTCTTTTCTTCTTTTATCATTAATACAAAGTGATTCAGAAACGGAAAGTTTGTATCACTATGATGTCATTAATAAACTTGATATTGATTTCCCACAACTTATTAGTTTTAATTAATTAATATAATAAAACATAGTAATACAATACAATGAAGTGCTATATTCTGCATTCTAAATATTTCTTTTAAAAAGAGCAGCTCTGTCTTCATAAGGATGTCATCGATCCTCTTCAAAATGACCCTAGTAATAATCCTCAAAAGGAACATAGGTCAGGCTGTAATGCATATAGTAGGCACCATCTGTGCCTTATCTTAGTGCCTCCAGCAATGAATTTTGGGGGAAATGATAAAAGCCAAGAGAAGCACATGAGTACAGTGACATGGTGACACAGTGACATAGTGCAGTTTTGATCTTGCATATGAAGAAATTAGTTATTTTCTCTAACCCAGTGCAAACAACAGAGGGGCATCGAATGCCCCTTTTTGACAGCTTGCTTTCCCCTCAGAGGCAAAAGATAATTGGGCTCATGGAGCTGTACATCTGTCCATCCTTGCCATTTTAGAAACAAAGTTCATAGTCATTGGGCTTATGTTCATTGAATTGATGTGAAAAAATTGGATTGATGTAAAAGAATATATGCAAATTTACATAGAGAAAAATAAGCTATAATTTGCATTTTTGTCAGCCAGAATCAGTTGGATTTTGTTCACAAATATTTTTATAAAACCTATTCCCTTTGCCAGGCACTATGCTAAGTACTGCAAATAAGAAAGATTATGTACCTTTGAGTAACAAACATCTAAGTGGAAGTCTCAGAACGAGATAAGGGTTTCAAGACGAGGGCAAAATATTACAGGTACGCACAAGGAGCTAGCAACTAGAGAGGCTAAAGAGCTAAACCAACCCAGCTTCAAGGCTGAGGGTTCTGAGAATGTATACTTGTATACTCTTGAAGGACAGGTAAATGGTAATTGAACAGATATTAGGAAAAAAGTAATGCATACATTTTAATTTAAGCATTCTAGGTTGCTGAGATGTGAAATATGGTTTAATATTCACATATATTTTGGCATATACCAAGGAACTATTTGAATATCCATTTTACTAAAAGGTAAAGTACAAGAGGGAGGTAGTAAAGATGAGACACAGGGGTAGCATAGGTTTAGATAAGGCAGAAGATTATAATTTTGCAGAAGTGTTAGCATTTCTGTCAAATATTTAAGCAAGTATGTGTGTGTCACGGTCAGATTTGTATTTCAGTCAGATTAGCATAGTGGAACATTGGTTTTAAGGTGGTCAAGAAGGGAGACCAGTTAGGAGAGATTTTTTCTCCCCTAAAATAAGGGAGTATGGAATGGAATGAAATGCACTTATGTGGGGTTCTGCACCCTTGTTCTAATGTGTGGAGGTAGGTTTCTTCCATACTATCACCAATCAAACAAGTCTCTGGATGTTAGCTGGGAGTCCTATAATTCAGTTAAATTCTGACACTATCACCTGGAGACGGCAACAGATTCCTCAGTTGCAAAAGACAGCTCTCCACTTCAGATTCCAGGCTCAAGCCAGGCTTTTGCCTGTGCTTCTGATCAACTGGCTATAAATCAGAGGTTCCTCTGACCCAACACCCTTCCTTGCATTGGATTAATTTTCTAAAACAGCTCACAGAAATCACTAGATCACTAGCTTATTACAAAGGATATCAGAAGATACAAATCACCAGCCAGATGAAGAGATAAAATGGCTTTCTGAATCCCATCCTTTTGGGATTTTATGGAGGCTTTATCACATGGGCTCAATTGATTAAATCTTTGGCTATTGATGATTGATTCAATCTGCAGCCCCTCTCCCTTTCCCTGGGGTCAGAGGATGGTACTCAAAATTCCAAACCTCTATTCCTAGTCAATGAACCTCCAATCTCAGATGGCTTATTAACACAAAAGTAAACCATTAACATAGCAAAAGACATCTTTATAGCTCTCATCGCTTAGAAAACTCCAAGAGTTTTAGTAGCTCTGTGCGATATTTATTATAAACCACAATATTATAATCCTAATTTAAGAATGTTTAGCAATAAGATTGGTGACAATTTTGTATTATATATGTGATGCAAAAAGGGAAGAAAATAAAATATCTTTTACTTAAGCACCTTGGGGGATGGCCTTTCTAACCTTACAGATGGGGAACATCCTATATATCTAAAAGTAAGAAAATTCTGAATAAAAAAGTGTAGAATGTGGAGGGGGTAAGACTTTCGGGATGGGGGAAAGAGGAGCTTGGTTAATCATAATCCCCAAAGCATTTCCCCAAAGCAGTGATGCAGTTTTGGAGTACTGGGGGTTCAGAATCAATGGCCAAGAAAGAATTCTTGAAGGCAGTTTGGGCAAAAAGGCGATTATCTTAAAGCACAGGGACAGGACTAGTGGGCAGAAAGAGCTGCACTAGGGTTGTGAAGAATTACTGGTTATATACTATGGAGCTGAGGAAGATTAAACTTTCTTAAAGGTATTTCCATATGCTAAAGAAGACACACAGATTACTGGAGGCCTACCTATTGTCAGACTGGGGTTGTTTTTCCCTCTAGGAAAGCATTATCATTAACACAGTAGGGAGTTCCTAGAGATTAGGCTATTGATAAGATTACTTTTTTCTTGTAATTTACTAAGATATTTGTAACTGATGGAGACTCATATCCTGCATGACAGTGACCTCCATTAGTTAACCATTGGTTTTCTTTCCTTTTCCTTTGCCCTTGGGCAGCAAGGAATGCCTGAGGAATATCACAAGTATTCCACCTGGGGATGGGGGAGTGTTGTTAGCTTGTGCTTTGCCCTCAGCTTGCCTAATGCTCCCTCATCCATAGGACTGAATAAAGTTGTCAGAATAACTACTTGAAATTTTAACAAATGGAGAATCATTATTTATTCAAGAGAACCCACTAAATCTTGGGAAGATTAGGAGTCTATGGCATTTCAGCTAGGGATTTGCTTCCATTCCCCCAACATATAGGGCAGGTCTTAAACACCAGCAGCCCTGCTGCACTGCCAGATGGGCTCATTTTATTTGGAGTGGAGTGTGGAAAAATCCATGCCCAGGGCACTGTCAAAAACAATAGAGATCTCAGTGGCAAATAATTACAGAAGGCTAATATGAACTAGCTTGAGGTCATAGTACTGGTTGGGGCAAGCATCACAAAGGCAGGCCAGCCAGAAATTTAACAGGGAGATCCAGCAGAAGAGACAGCCAGAGGCCTTGCTGAAATCCCACTCATCTCTGGCGGTCTGGTAGACGGTGCATAGGCGGAAGTCTGAGACTGCTCAGAAAAAAATCAGAAATGCCCCTGGTGAATTATTCCTACCTGGCTGAGTAGAGAAAGTAAAAAATAGGGCCAAATTGCAAATTCCCTGAACATAAATAAAAGTAACCATTGAAGAAATAGAGACCATTGACTTTCTCTCAGCTTAACTAAACATTAGATAGGCCCCCTCCTGCCTCTAGGTCCCTGGACCTCTCGCTCACCCTGTCATGAAAACTGGAGGAAGTTTACTCTTCTTTCTGGATAAGACTAATTAACAAACACAGATAACCTGTGGTCCCACCCACTCTAGCCCTTAAAAAATATCTCTGGTTCACTGTTTCATTGGAATTCAGTTCAGACTGCATTCTGATTTCTCTCCTTACCAGATCAACTTCATCTGGAGCAATTTTTCCCTTGATATTGATGGGATTTGGGGGTGATGGTGGGGTTCAGAGCTGACAGTCAAGAAAGAATTCTTAAAGATGTCTTTGGTGCAAAAGGTAACTTTATTAAAGCATAGGAACAGGACCCCCAGGTAGAAAGAGCTGCAATGGGGCTGTGAAGAGTGACTGATTATATACCTTCAGGTTGGGAGGGGGTTAGGGACAGCCTAAGTCTCTAAGGAATTTTGGAAGCAAGGTTTCCAGGACCTTGATGGGCTAGCTATTGTTAGGAAAATGTCATTTATTACTGTTTAGTAAAACCTCAGTTAAGACCCTTCAGATGTATATCAGGGGCCATATGCTTGGAGTATAATTGCCAATATAATCCTGGGGGTTAAAGATAAAGGAGGTTTGCAAAGCAATTTTTATGTGTTTAAGGAGACTCACAGGATCCTGGGGGCTCATAATAATGTTAAGCCAAGATTCCCTTTTTCCCCTTAGCAGAGTGTGTTCATGGAGGCAACTGAGTTCCTAGAGGGAGGTCATTGTTTCAAGAACTTGTCAATGGACTGCGGGCAGTAAGGGAATTTAATTTTTCATTTGCCTGTGTTTCCCACATCACCATGACAAGCACTTAAACCCCCTTACATCTTGCTGAGGGTGATATTAAGGCACAAGGAAATGGAGTCTATAGGTCTCTGGAAATTAGGCTACTGATAAGATTGCCTTGTTCTTGCAGTTTACTAAGTTATCCATAAACTGAATGAGACTCCTGTCAGTTTAACTATTTGTTTTCTGTCCTTTTCTTTGCTCTTAGGCAGTGAGGAATGCCCGAAGAAAATCACATATGTCCCACCTGGAGGTGGGGGGAAGAGCTAGCTTGTGCTTTGCCTTCAGCTTGTCTTATGCTCCCTCATCAATATCACTATTTTCCAAAACTTACATCCTTATCTATACATTTCCAATAAAATGACAGGTGACTAATCTTCCAATTATTTCTATAAGTGTAATATGATGCTCTGTCAAATATCTCCTATTTACTCCTCCAGATTAATCCTCTGTGCCTTAGTGAATGTTCTGTTGGAATATGTCATCTGGTTCCTTGTCTTTTGGCTTGTGGTTGATTTCAGTCAAACTTAGCCACAGAATGAGATCAAAAGGAGGGATCAGAGTAAAACCAATATATTTCATCCCCTGAATTCCTCCCTGGAGTATTCTTGATTGGCTATGTTATTTATAAAAGGGTGAGCCTCTTTGATTTCTGATAACCCCTCTTTCCTTTCCAATATCTTCAATTCCCAAATGTTAACAACTTGTGGTTCTTATATACATACCTTCTGTGGTAGGAGGAGACTGAGGAATAGTCTTATTGTATCTTTTCAAATATTTAATAAAATATAAGAATACTAAATCTAGAAATATTTTATTTTAGTTATACTTCAAGATCATGTATGTGGTATTTGTTTAGTTCTATAAAATTAACTCTGTTAATGTAATTTAATGTACTATAATAAGTTTAAAAATGTGATTATTTAAATAAATATGAAAAGTCATATAATTAATTCAAGTTCATTAAATAAAATATTTTCATAAGAATAACATTAAAAAGTAAATTCAGTTTTGCAATGGTAATAAGCCTTTTTCAATACTCAATTAAACATGGTAGGATATTTCTTGCACCCTTTGGGCTTCTTAATTTTTTTCCAAGTTTAATATTATCAAAATTAAATATAGGCTAAGAGTCAGAATTGAGTCAATATTACAATTATGACAAATAAGAAATACACACCACACAAAAAGTATTAGTTTTAGTTCACTCCAAATTGAAAGAAGCATATAAAATTTATTTAATATTTATAATATTAAATTTATAAAATTTAATTAATTTAATTTAATTTAATTTAATTTTAATTTAATAAATTTATTAAAATTATAAAATTTATAATATTTATTTAATATCCAGTTTTAATTCCTAATTTAATTATTTTCTTATTATCTATTATAAATCATCAAATGTTTAAACACTGTATACATATGGTAAATTCTCATCTGGGGGCAAGAATGTGGGTATTTTTTGTATTTGGCTATTATTCATGAAATAAAAGAGCATGTAACAAATTCATGAATTTGATTTTTTTATTGTTTAAAAATTAACTTTGTGTTTACCTGAGCATGAAAATCTGTACTTGAAAAATGCAAAGATCTGGAACTCAAATATAAATATATTTATTGTCATAATCATAATTGAGTTTAACTTTTTCACATATCATCCTATAAATCTATCCTTATAAATGTAGAGATATATGTGTATACATATATATTCATATGTATATATAAACATATGCACACTTATACACTGATACAATTTATAATATAGAATATATGTTCTTAACATTTTTTGTCATCTCTTAAGCAATAACCTAAATATATTTGGGTAAGTGCTTCCTACTTTTTCTCTTTAAAAGTACATATTTTCAGAAAGGTACAAAGAACAATATATCACTTGTTAAAAAAATTTAAAATTATTATAAAAACAACTTATTACCAAAAAGTAAGAATCAGAACTTTAATTTGCCTACATTTTTAAAATTAATAAGTTATAGCTCCCATCCTCCATTTGCCCTTTACTCTTTCTAGGAGAAAGGAAGCAGTTATTTTCCCGATAGCCTTTTACTTAAATCCAGTGGGATAAAGATTTTTTAATGAGGATTTGAATTCAGAAAAGCTAGGTTAAGTTTGACTCATTTGTAAATCTTTCAAGTATATAATTTGTTTTACATGGCCTGATTAGTGTTTTTGCTAGTCATGATTAATTTGTTTATAATCAAGTAATGATATTGAAAAATTGCTTTATTATTTTTAGTTTGGCTACTTGAATGTTCTTGTCTATGTTGTTCGGTTAACCACTAAACTTTAAAACCATAGGCAATACTTGGATTTTCAGTGTCTCCTATTGAAAATATGTAGCAAATAATTACTTCCTTTATCCTGTTTGTTTTTTGAGGAAAGTATGAATGAATAAAAAGGCTTCTTTAATATGCATTCTGCATATATTTTTCATTTACATGTTCATGTGGAATGACATAATATCCTATGAATCTACTATATAAAGACATTTTAAAGATTTTACAGTTAACTATAGCAAAGGCTTTGATGCACTGGGCCACATTTCTTCAGCTCACATGATTTAGGCACAGTTTGTATGATAGACTGATAGACTGCTAAGATGGACCACAATAATCTTGCCTTCTAATATTCACACCCTTTTTGTCATTTCTTCCACCTGAGTGTGAGTTAGACCTAGTGACTCACTTTTAAGTAGAAAACAACAAAAGGGATAGGATGTCACTCTTGTGACTAGGTTAAAAAAGCCATTGACTTACATCATGTTTGTAGACTGTTTTTACTACTTTCTTGGTTTGAATGCTTTGAAGAAGCAGATTGCCATATTGGAGAAACTGTCATGGGCAAAAATCTAAGAAGCCTGTAGCTATCACTCAGATAGGAACTGAGGACTTTAGTTTAATATCTCACAAGGAATTCAATTCTACCAACAACCATATGAGTCAACTGGGAAGTGAATCTTTCTTTGTTTAGGCCTTGAGATAACTGACACCTCAGCTGACATCTTGATCACAGCCTTCTGAGAGACTCTTGAAGCAGAGGACCCAGGTAAGCTGTGTCACATGAGAAATTGTGAGAAGGTATACCTTAAAGTCAAGAGCTATCTAACTTCAAAAATCTATTGGAAAGGTATACTGATAATAAAAGTGGTCGCAATATCTGTAAATTAAGATACTGAGAAAAATAAAAGACGTATGACTATTTGTCCAGGAAAGCAAAATACTTAAGTTCCATAAAAGAGGCCAGAATCTTGGGGTACCTAGGTGGCTCAGTTGGTTAAGCATCTCAATTTTGGTTCAGGTCATGATCTCACAGTTGTGAGATTGAGTCCTGCATCAGGCTCCATACATAGTGTGGGGCCTGCTTGTGACTCTCTCTCTCCCTCTCTATCTGCCCTCCCCCACTCTCTCTCTATCAAAAATAGGTAGATAGATAGATAGATAGAAGGATACATAGATAGATAGATAATTTTTTAAGAGGTCAGAATCATGATCTAGGGGAAAATTTTTAAATACCTTTGTTAGCTGAGATTTTTAACCATTAGAATATGTACTATGAACTTATGTTAATTATGGAAAGGCTAACATTTTCATCAAGCTCTAAGAAATATATAAACTTATCAACTCCAAGTGGTTTCCTTTGAATCATTATTTATAATAGTTCTAATTCATATTTATATTCTTTTTCATGATTTTAAGATGTTCATAAAACCATCTTTGTAAAGAAGAATCCGTAAAGAAATACTCAACTTAAATGTATTCCAGCATATAAAGAGACAGCCATTTGTCCAACCAACATGTATTTTACCTGGCTTTTCCCAAATTTTTGCTGGGAAGATGACAGTCTAGCTGTAAATAGCATGCCTAAGTATGGCTCATAGCTAGTTTTGGCCATGTGACCAAGCTCTGGCCAAAGGCTTATGACGGGAAATTACACCAAGACACTTCACAGTCTCTAGAAGAAAGCTGTTAGATACCTCTTTTTTTCCTCCTTTGCTACATAATGTGAACTATCCTATAGTTTATGCATAAAACACAGAGATGAGTACTACCTGCTGAAGATGGTAGGGCCATCTCAGATTTTATGTCTTCTGGATTTTTTTTTTTTTTGAGAGAGTGTGTGCTCAAGCAGGGAATGTAGGGGGAGAGAGAGAAACAATCTTAACCAAGCTCCATGCCCAGTACAGAGCCTATGGACTTGATTCTATCACTGTGAGATCATGATCTTAGTGAAAATCAAGTCGGACATTTAACCAACCAGGCCAGCCAGATACCCCTCTCCTCTGGGTTTTATGCAACAGAAAAATCTCTATTTCATTTCAGTCATATTTAAGATCTCTTTGTTACAACTGTGTTGCCTTCATGTAACAATAAACCTAATAGTACCTAACTGGAGGTACTAATACTGGAGGTAAAATATCTGTCTTACAAATTGGACTTCTCGCACTGCAATATATATATAGAAGTTGGAAGTCTGATGACCTCTGTTATGCTACTAGCCAAATGTGATAAATTTCTTATCTTCAATAGCTTGGAAGGCAGATCATATGCTTGATAAAACTGAAGATCTAACAAAAGAGATCAGGAAAAGTCAGAACATATGTTTATCACAAAATTTAATAAATTTGAGACTAGAGATAAGATGGAATACAGCTGTGCTAATAGGGGCATTCTCTGGTTATGACTTGCAGTCAAATTTAAATAAGAGTCCAGTAATTTGGATATTTACAGGGTTAGAAAAAGCCAACTATTTCCAAACTCCAAATATCAAAATGATGAATGCCACTTCATGTTTTTTTTCATGATATTCTCATTACATACATTTTATCTGGATATTTCCGATCTATGTTGACATGTTTAATTTGTGATTCAATGATTTCCTTAAAGTTAGGAGGGGGTAAATGTCCATGCCTTAAACAAAGACAAAACTACAATGACTCCCATTTTACCAATCTAATTTCTGAGAAAGAGAAAGAAGTCTGACAGAAACAACATATCAGTTTTATTATTTATGAAAAGTAATATTTAGGCAAAATCCTAATTAAGTGGATGGATTTGTTTAACAACATTTCCACCTGAATTAAATAGACTTGACCTTCAGTTGTAGGAAAAATAAGAAAATTAAAGCCCTCCTCCTCTCTTCAGCAACTACTTCTGGACCTGCTATTGGCAATATGAATTTTACCACAATCAGTAAAGACATTAACAGATTAACTCAAAAGTTTTTTACATTCATCTGTTTCATTTCTTGTCCCAAGTTTGGCTCAAGCATATATGTAGAATATAATTCATCATAGGAGTTTTGATGAGGTTGAATGACATTAGAATACACCAAGTTTTTTTTTTTTAATACTTATTTTTGAGAGAGAGAGAGACAGAGCGTGAGCAGGGGAGGTGCAGAGAGAGGGAGGCACAGAATCCAAAGCAGGCTGCAGGCTCCAAGCTGTTGAGCTGTCAGCATAGAGCCTGAGGCGGGGCTCAAAATCACGAACCACGAGATCATGACCTAAGTCAAAGTCAAGACACTTAACCGACTGAGCCACCCAGGTGCCCCTCGAATACACCAAGTTTTAACAGCACTGTCTCTCATTAAGAAGTTCCTAAGAAAATAATAAAAATAAAATAAAAATTTCTTTGAAAGTTAAATTTCAAAATAAAGACCAAGGGAATTGATGTCAAAAGTAATTATCTTATGCGTTAATTGCCCATGGCATAACCAGCTGAAAATTCCTTCTTCTAAATTTCTTATTCTGCTTAGCCTCAACCAGAGGGAAGTTAGACTAATCACTGAGATAAGTGCAGGTCCTAAAACTACTTCATTGGGTTGTTTCCTTTGTTATGGTTACTTCAGAACCTAAAAACTTAAGTTAATCTCTCATGAGACATAGGACAAAGGGGTTATATAAATTAGATTAGTAAATATTGGCTAAGGAGCGCCTGGGTGACTCAGTCAGTTAAGCATCTTGATTTTGGCTCAGGTCATGATCTCATGTTGGTGAGTTCGAGGCTCATGTCAGGCTCCCTGCTGACACTATGGAGCCTACTTGGGATTCTCTCTCTCCCTCTCTCTTCCTCTCCCCTGCTCAGGCTCTCTCTTTCTGTTTCTCAAAATAAATTTAAAAACTTAAACAGAATCTTTAAAAATAATAAAATATTGGCTGAAAACACAGCAGATTTAGAAAATATGTAATTCACAGACTCTATTTTGCACACTTGAATGAGAAATATAGCCCAACAGAAAATCTTTGCTATTGAATTTTATCTGTTATGTGCTGGCACTGAAAATTGAAAACTTATTTTTACTTAGAGCCCCATTTTTATTTTCACAACCATGTATGCTTAGGTAAGAAATGTACTTATATAATTTAGTATCAACTGCAGCATCCAACATTCTAACAACCCACAAAACTGGTATTTTTGTACCAAAATAGTCACTCAGCATTACACTAAACTTCTGTAATTTACAGTTACATTTACATTTAATGTGTGTTATCTATAGGCAAGAGAAGTGTAAAAGTAGACAAGCGAAGAAACTGAGTTGAACATTGTAAGTTTTTTCTCTCAAACTCATCAAACAAGTAAATCATTCTCTTTCCTTGGAGAGGTTTAATGTAAAGTCAGGCTTGGTTTTCTTAAAAGATTATGGAACACTAAACCAAGGGGTAAGTATGCCCCACCCTAGTCTTACCCCAACATTTGTGCAAAATGCTAATCTGGACAACATCCATAAAATTATAGTATTTTCCTCAAAATATCTATAATATAGAATGAAGTGTAGACATATGTAAATAATTAGAACATGGTCAGTTAAGCGCTATAAATAGATATGTAAAAGACTCTCACAGTAAGCTGGAGAGATGGAAAAATAATTCTCCTTTAGTGGGGAAAGGGAGACAACAGCATCAGATTTACAGACAACAGTATTGAATGACACTTTGTATTATACCTCTGATCCTACATAAGCCACTCAAGTTGTAAAATGCTATCTTCAATGGTATGTATGAACTTTGGTGAATCCTCTAGGGAAAAAAAAATGAGCGATGTTTCTCAGGATCTTTCATAATTCATGAGAAAATAAATACCGTCTTCTCTGTGAAATTATTGGGTTGCAAAATGAAAAAAAAAATCAACAACTATGGCCTACCACACATTAATTAGCATTGTGCCTGACACTAGAACTCTCTGAGTCTCAACATAATTATCTATAAAATAAAGTTAATGCCTCCTATAACTCAGTGTTCTTGCAGAAATTAAATGAAGAGATCAAATGCCTGTAACACACTAAAACACAATTTAATAAATACTACAGTTTTAATAAACGGTAGCTGGGATTATATAATTTCTCTTCTTATTAAAAACATGAAAGAGTTATACATTTTTATTTGATAATTTTTGAGTGCATGCTATGAAAAAGCTAATATCCCAATTTGTATGAGGGAAACTCATAAGAACATGATTAATTTCAGACCTCAAATTAATTCAAGTTCATGATACAGTTAAAGTCTGCTACTGCGGAACTTTTCAATAAATTTTCAGGAAAATCAAACTTACAAAGAAATATTCTGCTAAGACCCCAGTACAGAAATATATGGTCCTAATCCTATGCATTAGTTTGGAACTTTGGATTTCTTGTGAATTATCAGACTGATAGGATCACTTGTCCATGTAAGATGAAGGCAATGAAACATCCATGTAGTCAAGTGGAAATAACAATAAATAATTGGGATCTTCTTTGTTTCCTTTTCTAATAAGCAAGACTTATTAAAGGAGGACATGCTGTAATCCACTCAAAAGAGTGGCAAATTAAAAACCAGAAAATAATTTTGAATTTTTCTGATAAAATGAGAATCTGACATAAACTCTACAGTATATACAGTGATGTTTTGCTCATGAAGAACTCATTTATAATAACATTATACTGTTACCAAATTCATACTCTTCATGATTCAATTCAAGGAAAAAATATATTTATGTTGAGCAGAATATGCAATATTATGAAGGCATCAAAGATCCTTACCACATAAAATCTGGGACCCAGGAGCTCACAAATTGTTGCATGATAAATAAATATCTGCAATAAAAGGCAGATTTTTTTCATAGTGTAGCTTCGTTCAGTTTTTTCCTCCAGATTTTTATTTAAAGACAGATTTTATTTATTTATTTATTTATTTATTTATTTATTTATTTATTCAATGTTTATTTATTTTTGAGAGAGAGAGAGAGAGAGACAGCATGAGCTGGAGAGACACAGGCAGAGAGGGAGACACAGAATCTGAAGCAGACTCCAGGCTCTGAGCTGTCAGCACAGAGCCTGATGTGGAGCTCGAACTTGTGAACCAAGAATGAGTAACTGATTAAGCCACCTAGGAGGAGCCCCTAAAGACAAATTTTTAAAAAGCTGAAAATAAGAAGTAAAAGGAAAAAGATATTCATTGAGAAGCGGTGTGAATATTTGTTTTACATATATAATAGGATAATAATCAGCTTGTAGAAAAAAATGATAAACATATCTAGGATATATAACAAATAAGTAAATTATAATGGGTATGTGCAAAATAACATTCATATATATTCTGTATAGATAGGTAGATAGATAGATACATATCTATACATATATATATGTATATATATATATATATACCCTCATTTTCACATTGCTTTCTCATTCAGAGTTTATTCAACAACTCTTCAAAAGCCGTATATTCCTCCTTATCTCTATTCATTAATACACAATAACCACTTCCTGATTTATTTTCCGTGAGCCATTCTTGAAGCTTAGGTGTCACTTTATCCGGAATTCCTTTAAGGCAAACATATATATTTGTTAATGTTATTCCTATGTTAATCTATGCCCACACTGTAATTACCATATCAAAGCATTTATAACACTAAATTGTAAGTGTCTTTTTACTAGTCTACCTTTTACTCTAGATGCTTATTTGGAATATTGAATCTATCCATACTGTCTAAATTCTTTCTCTACCTGAGTAATCTTAGGCCTGTTATAAAAAACTTCTGATTTACTACAGCTTTTATTTATAATTTGCAAGTAATGACATAGAAAACTACTTTGGAAGTTATAGTAAGCATTAAATAAGTTACTACATGTGAAAGACTTTGAACAGTATCCAGAATGATACATAAGTAATTTTATTATTCAATATTATATCACCAACACTCACTCACTGGCATTCAGTACATTTAATATGTATTTCTTCAATGAGTTAATATATCACTCTACAAAGACAAAGTTTGAAAAAAATATATATCAAATATTGAAAATATTGTGTTTTTATGGTAGAAATTCAAGTAATATTGTTTTATTTTATATTGAGTTTAGTTCAGTATTTCATTATCTATATTTGATACATTTTACATGTATTATTTCACAAGGAAAATTATGCCCATCTAAAATAATGTATTCATTTAAAATAAATTTGAGTTATTATTGTGAGTTCTATATTATTTATTTGATATTCTAAAGTTGAAAAATTTTATCTTATAAATAACTTTTAAAAAATATGTTCTGCTTTTGAAAGACCTTATGACTTTCAAGAATTTTAAAATATATTTTCCAGTTTTTATGATTTTATTTTTTATAATCAAATATTAATTCATTCCAGGGAATAATTCATGAATGTTTAAATAGTTTGTTTACTTTATTGTCTAGTCAGTGTTTGCGACTTTATCATTTATTGGCATGACTACAACACAAGTACCAAACACCCTTTACCTACTTATTTTCTGTGCCATTTAAAAACTATGTTTCTAGACTTCATATTCTGATCCGTTTAACTCTTAGATAATTTGGTGCCCATATCAATATATGTAAACTTTTGTAGATATGCAATGAAAGATGCTATCAGCTATGGTAAGTTGTCTCAACTTCTCTTATTGTCTTGTTTGTTTCTTTCTTTTACCTCTTTTCATGTTGCTTTTACTTTCATTTTACCAGGAAGTTATAAAAATTCAAAATTTTTGTGTCTAACATTAAACATTCAAAATTATACAGTCAAAATTGACAAAACTACAAGTCTTTTATTAATTGATAAATGACCACAAACAATAAAGGAGCAGAGTGAATATCTGACTCACACATAAAACAGATTTGAATTTATGTGCATATTTAAAATAACATACTGAACAGAACATTTCACTAAAGCAAAATACACATTCTTTTCAAGAGCACACGGGATATATATAGCAATTGGTCATATGTTGAATCACAACACATTTTATTTTATTTATTTATTTATTTATTTATTTAATGTTTATTTATTTTTGAGAGAGAGCGAGAGAGAGACAAAGTGTGAGTAGGGGAGGGGCAGAGAGAAAGAGAGGGAAACACAATGCAAAGCAGATTCCAGGCTCTGAGCCCTTAGCCTGGAATCACGAGCTGTGAGTTCATGACCTGAGCCGAAGTGGGATGCTTTAACAGACTGAGCCACCCAGGAGCCCCCACAACAAATTTTAAAGATTTGAAATTATATAGTTCTCTAACTACTTTGTATGATGTAAAAAATCTATTTAAAAGATACCTGGAGGGGCACCTGGGTGGCTCAGTTGGTTGAGTGTCCGACTTCGGCTCAGGTCATGATCTCACAGTTCGTCAGTTGGATCCCCGCGACGGGCTCTGTGCTGACAGCTCAGAGCCTGGAGCCTGTCTTCGGATTCTGTGTCTCCCTCTCTCTCTCTGACCCTCCCCTGCTCACGCTGTCTCTCTCTCTCTCTCAAAAATAAATAAAACATTAAAAAAATTAAAAGATAACTGGAAAATCTCATATGTCAAAAATTAAGGCATATGCCCTTAAGAAAAATGAAAAGAGGTACAAAATTTAGAAAAACTTTTTAATTAATGGAGGTGTTAACTAACACTGTTATGGTAATTATTTTGCAATATAGCTAAGTATCACCTCAATATGTTGTACATAATGTTATATGTCAATTATATTTCAATAAAGCAGGAAAAAAATTTTTAAATATACAAAAATAATGAAAATACCACATATCAAGCTTAGGAGCTGTAATTAAATGAGTACTTTAAGCAAATTTCATAGCTACACATTTATATGTTAGAAAAGAAAAAATATCTGAACATTAGTGACTTATACAACTATTTCAAAAATGTAAAAACAGAACAAGAAGTTTGTTCTAAATAAAGTTGAAAAAAATTATAAACTTTAAAGAGTCAAATTATCAAAAGTATTTTTAAAACTTTTATCCAGTGATTTAAAATTTCTACAGTAGGTTATTTAAGAGATCAATGAAGTGATACACCTCTGGAGAAATTGCTCAAAAAAATTTAAAAAAGCACAAAAAACCAATATCAGAAATTTAAAATAATTACCATTGTAAAACTCACAGACATTATGAAGATTATAAAATCATATTGATATAAAAATTAAGGTTATCAAACGGCATGAAAAGAAAAAGCAATATCTTACACATATACAAAATTTGATCCTTAAGAGGATTCAGTATCTTTTTAAAAATATGAGTAAACACAGCTTATCGACTGTCAGCTTTATAAGTAAGAAATGCATAAATTAATTATTTAATATTATTATTTATTTATTTACTTATTTATTTATTAAAATATTTTTTAATGTTTATTTATTTTTGAGAGAGAGAGACAAAGCATGAGCAGGGGAGGGGCACAGAGAGAGGGAAACAGAATCTGAAGGAGACTTCAGGCTCTGTGTTGATAGCTCAGAGCCTGATGCGGGGCTCAAACTCAGGAAACTGTAAGATCATGTCCTGAGCTGAAGTCTGAAACTCAACCGACTGAGCCACCCAGGTGCCCCTGAGTATTATCTTCTATTTATATAAAAATATTAACCTCAGTATAGATTAATTTTCAAAGCAAATAATGTAACAGCATGCGATAGTTATTTCTCATCATTAACACAATATTAAGTTAATCATTTCTTTGACCCCAAACCTCTACTACTGGAAATTTCTCCAAAGAAAACAATGCAAAATGCTGTCCTCAATATATGGTCAGATATTCAACCCTTCTGTATAATGACTCAAATCAGCAATAATCCAGAAGTGCAGGAAAAAGGATATGATATTAACATGTGGAAACTTGCCTCTTCTGCAGGACACTGCAGGCTTTGCTGAAACATCTGCAAGGGAAGGATGGGTAGTGAATCCACTGAAAATTCAAAGACTGGGCTCTCCTGCAAATTTTGCAAGTCATTTGCTCGGGTAAGATGTATGCTGTCCCCAAAACCATGATTGGTAATGTACACACATATCCAACGCTTAAAAATGTGAAAGAGATGCAAGCCTTTTTAGTGATGTTAGGGTTTTAGAGGACTTTTATTCCCCACCTGGCGCAATGCCTCTGTCCTTTATGCTGCCTGGTAAAAGAAGGGCAAGTGTGTGAGGGACTGTGGATCAGAGTGGGAGGTTGCCTTCACTATGGCAAAAATACTAACAAAACAGATTAAATCTCTAGGTATTACCCAAAGAGGGCAACCATTTGAGTTAGACAGGTCTGTGATTCCAGAAGGTGTGGGTTGGGCGCTGTGGTAGGAAAGGAGAGAATACCCCTAAGATTTAAGTCCTAGCTCTGGAAGAGGGCAGAAATCTGAAATCCTCCCACAGAGCAACAGCTCCTTGGCAGTGTATACAGGCGTCCCCCCTGTACAGCCTCTCACAAAGGCACAGTATGTAAGAACATAGACCCACCTCTGCCATGGCTCAAACTCCCACTTTGACTAAGGAGCATGCCTATTTATAGCAGAGGAACATCCTGTCCAACAGCCCCCTGTTGATGGAATGTGAATGCTATTAGGTCCTGTAGAGTATGCAGATCCCCCAAGGCCCCTGCCTCTATTTCTGTGGTGGCCTGTGTGGCCTATAAACAGAAAATGGGGGAAATTCCTGCTGATGCTTGGTATACAGATGGATCTAGTCAAGGAAATTCTACAGTGCACGTGAATTCACTGCAGTTGCCAAGTACCCCAACACTAACACTGTATGGTTGGAAATGGAAACAAACCACAACAGCCAGTGGAAAGAACTCAGAGTGGGTCTTCTGGTGATCACTCATGAGTCCTGGCCATTAAACCTTTACATTGACTGTGAGGCTATTCTAACGGGATTAACTCTATGGCTTGGAAAATGGGAAGCCAAAGGGTGGATCATGAATAGGCCCCTGCAGGGTCAGAATATGTGGAAAGACATTTGGGTGCACCTGCAAGAGATTGAGACAGTCCTCACTCTTTTCCACATCCTGGCTCATAAGGCAATGGAACGATCAGGCGATCAGGAAGCTGATGCCCTGGATCAGGTATGAGTCCTAGCAACTGACCCTTCAGTAGATATAGAAGACTGGATGCTAGAAAGCGTGGACACTACAGTGTCCAGGGAAGATGGCTTATTGCCAAGGATGCTGGATTATCCTTAAAGTACAGTGATTTGGTTAATGCAGTAACAACATGTCTTCTGTGTTTTAAGCAATATCCACCAAGGTGACTGCCTAAGGACTTGGGGCCATCCACCTGAGTTCCCAACCAGCGAGGAATTGATTATACTGCCCTTGTCCCTGCAAGTGAGAGTTCTAAATGTGGTTTGTGTAGACATAGTATCTGGTTTAACCCAAGCTTTCCCATGTTGCCATGCAAACCAGGCTGCCACTATTAGGGAATTCAAGAAGCTAAGTACCATGTATGAATCCCCTCATTGAATAGGTAGTGACCGGGGTCACATTTTGAAGGTTGTGATGTGCAAGACTGGATAAAAGAATATGACATCAGATGGAGGTTCCGTTTCCCTGCGAGCAGCAAGATTGGTTAAAAAAAAAAAAAAAAAGGAATATTAAAGCAGTGGATTAAGTTACTATCAAGTAAAATGACCTCAGCTGGGTGTCCTAGGCTTTAATACCTTTACATGATCAACTATTGGGCCTATTGTCTCATATGTCAGACTGGAGACGCCTTGCAGAGGAACACAATACTGTAAAGGTATGAAAATTTCAGGAAACAGCCATTGCCTCTGACTTTCACCATGGATTAATATGTTATGCTGCTGAGAACACCAAACCCCATCAACCTTGGGAAATTATGTATGGAATTTACAATAGGATGTCTTGCCAAGATGAGAAAATTGCTTTGTACCCCTGAGCGAGGGGAACCTACTCAATTTCTGCTGAGACGTCGTCTTGCTGCAAGCTTTATCTGTAGAAATGCATGGAATATATACCATTGAAAGAGGGGAGAAACTAAGGGTCCTGGTCTGGCATATCCCACCCCTAGTCCATCATACACTCAGCAGTGCTGCCTCCCCCAGCCAACATGTGTATATATACATCATGGTCAGATTGCTAAAGCTGCAGCCATATAACCATCTAAAGGATCAGGACTCAAATGTAATTCATATAGATGGGAATACTTCTTCATACAAGATCTTACTAAATATCTGTCTTTCATCCTCAGATTTCTGCTGCTCCTGTGGTGTCCAGCCATGGAATCAGCACATAATGGAAATACCTTTTGACAGTGGCCCTGCTTGTTTGCCTGATGAAGAAATCAATCCAACTGTTGCATATGTGGGCAGCTGTTCTTTCTAGCTTGCCAGACTTGCCATAGTGGGTATCGCCACTCTAGGGAGGCAATTAGAAAGCTCTAAAATAGCACATTAAGGAAGAACAACCTAGGACTAGTATTCTTTATTTAACTGATATTGATCCAGAGAACTGGCCTATGGCACACGCTCTTAATGACATTGGCTCACTGGATATGAGTATTCTCATTTTGTCAAACTACATAGGCAGCCTGTCAAACTGCTGACAGTATGGAATTGGCAAATTGATTATACTGCCCCCATCCCTGCAAGTGAGAGTTCTAAATATGCCTTGGTTTGTGTGGACCTAGCATCTGGTTCCTAACAGTACCCTATTGGAGCCATTGGTGGCTATGCTCAGATTTGGGATGGGTTTATGTGGCTTACCCCAGGTTATGAACATTAAGCACCTGAGCACCCCTATGCTGGGAACAGAAAAATGACTCTAAAAAGAATCAATCTAATTATATCAAGAATATGGGATGATATCACTGGAACCGTGAAGTCTTTCTGCCGTATTACTGGAAAGCAGCTAGTTTGGCATTGACTGGTTGCATCACCAGGTATTCACTGGGTGGCCCCAAATGGTACCCAGTGTTGTGTGGCATAAACTTTTGCTGTGGTTGGATTGCTATACGCTGGGTTACGCTGGGCACAAGGGAAAATCTACCCCATGGTTACAATTGCCAACCTCCTTCCTTTCAAGGGTAAGTGAGCATTTTCTATTGTCTACTGGTGCAATCATTTGGCTGCAGTCTTGCCACCTTCATTGGCTTGGAGGACATTATGACATACATAGAAATCCTTATTAAGTTTACCTAGCAAACCTTAAATGATAGCCAACAGAGCCTATCTTTACTGAACGCTAACGAAAAAATCTGCCCTCCAAAATGGGATAGCTTTGGATCATTATTATTGCCTCACAAAGATGCACTTGTGCCATGAACCAAACAACGTTGTGTGTTCATACCTTATGAGTCTGCTAATGTATGATCTTTAGTAAATTACATGAGGGCACAAGTGAATGCCTTGAGTGATCTGACCTTCAGCCTAGAGGACTTAATAAATCAATGGTTGGGATTATGGGGCTGTTGATGGAACAAGTTGTCACTGATCTTGGGAATTGTTTTATTAACATGTGTTTTCTCTTGCATGTGCCTGTATTGTTACTGAGGCTTCTACTTCCAGTAAAAGCCAGATTGCTGCCAATGAGCTACCTCCATACTAGTGAAACACTTTCCCAACTACTGAGGGCACATTGAAGAAGAGAGGCATATGAGATTGTAAGGGTCCGTCATAATGGGTATAATATCAGAGGTTCATAGAAAAGACATGACTGCTAGTTGACTCACAAGCTAGACTCAGGCAATCCCCAACCCTTCCCTGTCTTGGAATGTTGGTTTCACCTGCCTTCTCTGCTTTCAGAAGCTGCTCCAAGGACACAGTTTTGAGACAGTGATGTGGTGTTAAAGCTATCTGGATTGGATATATGCCTGAAGCCAGTTAAGCCTCCAAATAGAAACTTCTAAGATTCCAACAGGTGGGCGCAGAAATCTACTCATTTTTCTGCTGCCCAAGACAAGCCTCTCAAGTAAGTTCCCTTGTGTATTAAACCTGCCAACCAATCTAGACTCATCTGCCTCTTTCTTTGGTCTCTCCCTGCCCTCCATGTTAATATGTTAATATGTTAATATGAAGAATCTAATGGCGGATTCTTATATGTAGAGAAAATAAAGCAAGATATAAATTACTTATACAGTGTTGCCTTATATACATAAATATATATCTTTCCATTTCTGTGTTCATCTATTAATTTGTAAGTTACATTTAATCCCACAATTGCTGAAAGGAAAATTTAAAACATACATACTAGCAGTCTCTATGTGGTGAGACTATAAGTGGTTGTAATTTTATGTTTTCCTCACTGTACTTCTTCTAATTAGCACATTTGTCTTTTTTTGTCAGCAATTGATAGATAAACATTAATGACCAGATGTAGCAACTCTGGGTATATAGATTCCATTAAGTAATATTGTTTTAAACAGATTTCTTTCACTTTGTGTTCGCTAACCATCACACGCCATAGATTTCTTTTTTTTAATTTTTTAATGTTTATTTATTATTGAGACCAAGAGAAACACAACATGAGTGGGGGAGGGGCAGAGAGAGAGGGAGACACAGAATCCGAAGTAGGCTCCAGGCTCTCAGCTGTCAGCACAGAGCCCAATGTGGGGCTGAACCCACGAACCATGAGATCATGATCTGAGCTCAAGTTGGATGCTCAACTGACTGAGCGACCCAGGCGCCCCCATACACCATAGATTTCACATATTGTTTGAAGCTTTAATAAAAAAATAATATTTTGTCATACACAAAGCTTTCAAAAGTATGTAGTAACAAATGCATTCAATGTCGCATCTGCTCTTGTCCTGGAATACTCATAGGTACCAAGGTTGTTTGGGATCAGAGATTTTTAGTGGCCTGAATGTAGTGAATTCTGGGTACTAACGTTGTGGGTGGTCATGAATGCTCGGAGAGGCCAGTGTGATCTGTTACGCAAGGAATAGTAACTCCCACATGGTAAGAAATTTCACTGGTCAGTGGAAAAATGACTGCCACCAGCTAGTCAACTTAAATACACATTGTACAGTATTTAAAACCATGGGGTTTACTCCACAGTCATTATCCAGCACAGCATCACTGATTATAAAATTATTATGTAAAAAGTAGAAATAAGGCAGCATAGAAATGTCCAACAATCCAGATCTTCTTAAAAATAGGATAGAGTTAGAAATAACAGAAATAAGTCAGTCAGAGAAAGACAGATACTATATGGTTTTACTCATATGTGGAATTTAGGAAACAAAACAGATAAACATAGGGGAAAGAAATAAAAAGAGAGGAAGACAAACCATAAGAGACACTCTTAACTATAGAAACAAACTGAGGGTTGCTGGAAGGATGTGGGCAGAAGGATGGGCTAAATGGGTGATGGGCTTTAATTAATGACGCACTTGTGATGGGCACTGCGTATGATATATAAGTGATGAATCACTAAATTCTATGCCTGAAACTAATATTACACTATGTGTTAACTAACTAGAATTTAAATAAGAACTCGAAACATAAAAAAAGCAAAAAACAACATAAAAATAGTACCTTTTCCCAAAGCCCAGCTGGCTCCACTGTAGGTTACAGGATTTTAACAATACTCATGATAAGATTAACTACAAATTTAGCTTCAGAAACTTAACAGTCAATCCCTTCTAACTGCAAGGTGTTACTCATGCACAAGGCTGAGCACATCCGAGAGAAAATTTAAAGACTGAAAAAATTGGAAAACAAAGTATTATTAGAATAATTTTAATGTAAGATCTTCAAAGCTTTTTCTTCTCTTTTAAACTGAGGTTAAGTCTTATTTTATTATAGCCATAAGCTTAAGAATAGGGGTACCTGTGTGGCTCAGTCAGTCAAGCAGCCAACTCTTGATTTCCGCTCAGTTCATGATCCTAGTGTTGAGTGATTGAACCCTGTGTCAGGCTCTGAACTGAGCATGGACCAAGATTCTCTCTCTTTCTCTGACCCTCTCTCTCACTCATGGAGGTGCTCTCTCTCTCTCAAAATCTAAAAAGAAAAAAAAATAAAAGTTTAAGAATAAAATAATGTCAGCTGACAAAATAATTTTCATTACTTAAATACCAAAATAATTGAAATTAACAGATTTAAAATGTAATTATATCAGATGATCTATAAAGGCTGATTTTACAAAGCCAGTCCTGATCCTTACTATGGTATGTATCACACCTGTATATTGTTTACTAACACTTACCATTTCAAAGAGTTTTCTCTTATCATAATGGAATAGTAGGAGAAAATTTTAATGAAAACTACATTAAGTGAAATTTTTTAGTTTCAGGAAGTTGTAATTTGATTTTTCCCTATTTTCTTCTTCCTGGCTCCATGTAAGCCTTCAACAAGCAGCTTCACGACTATGGCAGCCATGGAAGACAGTGGCCAAGCAGAAACTGGGGGAGACAGACCTTAATGCAAGATATTAATTGATTACGGAAAAAAGAATATAATCATTTTAATAGATACAGAAAAAGCAATACCCATTCATGATGAGACTACTCTGCATACTAGATACAGAAGGAAACTTTTTCAACCTGATAAAAGGCAGCTAAGAAACTGGTGAGTAGACCAACCAAATATGTTATGTCCATACAATGGAATATTAGTTGGCAGTAAAAAGGAATGGAGTGCTAAGACATGGCTACAACATAGGCGAACCTTCAAAACATTATGCTAAGTAAAATAAGTCAGTCTCAAATTAGCACATATTGTATGATTTCATTATATGATGTATCCAGAATAGTCACATCTCTAGAGAAAAAAAAGTAGATTAATGGATGCCAGGCACTGAGAGAGAGAGAGGTAATGCTTATGGGGTTTTTTAGGGAATGAATAAAATATTCTAAAATTAGATAGTGGCAAGAGTTACTTATCTATGTGAATATCTAAAAGTGATTTTAATAGGGTGAATTGTATAGTATGCAAATTAAATTTAATAAAGCTGTTGTTTTTTGAAAAGAAGGAAAAGGAGCAATTAGTACTTACACATTGAAAAGTAATTGAAAAAATTGTGATACTAGATTAAAATATTTTGGACTGAAATTACAGGGAAAGTATTATGCAAGAAATGTAATATGATGTTATCTTAAATGTATCACAATGAAAATGTTATACATAACACTTTATGTGTGATACATCAATTTTAACTTATAATTTACTTGTGTAAATTCATTTTAATTCATCAGAGAATGACAGATTGGCTTGACAGTTTCCAAAATTGTCCACTCTCCACTTCACAGACACTAATTAAGGAGATTTGCTAGGGAATCTTATACTTTTAGCATGTGGTATACTTAACATGGATTATGTTTGGTTGGCTCAAATTTGTATTTTCAAAATTGTCATGAATTTCTGAAAAATTAATATGCCTTTACCTTAACACACAACCTATCTTTCATGCTTTTTCAAGTTAAATTTAGATTACAAATTAAGTCAAAATAATGTATATAATGTTGCTAATTAAAAACACAATTCCAAGACAGGGAGAAGAATCTTTAGATTGTATTTAATGGCACACAGCTAGAACTGCTAATGTTGTCGACTAGTGTAAGAAAAGGAGTACTTATTCTGGGAGTCAGGTCTCTGGGAGATCTGGGTTCAAATTCTAGGTCTACAATTAATTTTCTCTCATGATTGAGTCAACATCAAGTGCTCTTACTGCCCTCCAGTCCACCAAGGGGCTACACAGAGATATGGGAACAGGGATACACCCAGGACTAGCTCCAGTGGGATGCCAGTATCTCTCCCACCTGAAAGGTCAAAGAGAGGAAGCTACAACCAGAACCAGCAAGGACCTGTGAAGGGGACTGCCTGAGAAGCTCTGGCCTGCAAGGGAGGATCCAGTGCTGCCAAACCAAGGCCTGGAAGGCAAGGCATCAGAGAATAGACTAACATCCCTCCCCATCTCCTTTCACTCTCCTGCCAGCCTTCCCATGGGCTGCAACCACAAAGCAAGCCAGACTGGATGATAGAAGGCCCAGGGGTTGGCTGACCAAGGCACAGAGCAAGCTGGAGAGAGGAGGGCAGCAGATCTGGAGAGGCAAATGAAGAACCGTCAAGTCTAGGGCCAGTTGGGAAAATAGCACTGCAAATGTAAAACCAGGTAGAAAGACTGGAACAAAGCTTCACTTGTCTGGGCCTCACTTTCCTCATCTGTAAAATGAGGGTTGGAACCCAGAAAACACAAGTTCCTCTCTTGGGGTGCTTACAGCCCAGAATCCCAGCTGTTCCCTGGTCTCTGCTCTCTGTGTCCCACTGCACCTCACAGAGAAGCAGATTAGCACGTGTTTTCAGAATGTGTGTATGAGGCGTTGCCCATGACCATGTACAAGAGGTACCTCATTAAAAGACTGCATTAAAAGTCACTGCAGGGTAGCCTGGGTGGTTCAGTCAGGTGAGCATCTAACTCTCCATTTCTGCTCAGGTCATGATCTCACAGTTTCTAAGTTTGAACCCAGCATCAGGCTCTGAGCTGAGTGTGGAGCCTGCTTGGGATTCTTTCTTCCCCTCTCTGCCCCTACCCTACTTGTGCTCTCTCTCTCTCTCTCTCAAACTAAATAAGAAAATTATTTAAGACAAAAAAAAATTTTTAAGACAAAAAGAAATGAGGGGGATGAACTTAACAATCACTAAGAATGCTTCCAGCACTAAATTCTTATTTTTCACATTTCTGATTTGAAATTTGGTATTGTGTTAATACCACTGAACTTGGAGCACATCCATGAAAAAAGAAAAGTATGGTGTTACATATAAAACCTCCCAGAGCATCCTTAAATAAGAAATATGATTGTTTTTGAAATTAAATAAAAATATGACTGCACTATATCCATTTAAGAAAGAAACCTAAAGATTTGTAACCAGGCCAATTTAAGGTTAAGGGGGAAGATGCATATAAATGCATAGATTTAGTAAACACATTCTAGTATTTTTACTTATAACATTTTTGCATGTTATTTTAATCATATTAAAGTTCGTATAATATATCTAATGCAAGTATATTGTACTTCTTATTTAGATTTTGTGAATTTCTCCATTTTAGCCTTCTTCCATGGCAAATGACTCAAGAATATTTCAGTATATTTTTAAAAAAATTTTAACGTTTATTCATTTTTAAGAGACAGAGTGAGACAGAGTGTGAGCAGGCAAGGGGCAGAGAGAGAGAGGGAGACACAGAATCTGAAGCAGGCTCCAGGCTCTGAGTTATCTGCACAAAGCTTGACATGGGGCTTGAACTCTTGAACCATAAGATCATGACCTGAGCCGAAGTCAGATGCTTAACCGACTTAGCCACCCACGCACCCTCATTTCAGTATATTTTTTATGCTGATTACACAAATTTATAAGCCATTGCAACATAGCCAGAGCTAACTTTAAGAGAATACAATCTAGAGAGTAATAGAAGGACTACTTAAATAAAAGACAATATGCATATTTAATAAAAATTTTCAAGACTTCATATAAAATGCAAATTTAAATTGTTCCAGTATGGCTGTGAACAGAAAAGAATTAGACAATTTACTTCTGCCAAATTAGATGTATAACAGCTTTTTAAATTGGAAATAAAACAGAGCTTTGGAAGAAAGGGAAGAGCATAAAATGTCCTTGATACTAAATATGGATCATGCAAAATTTGAAAAATCTCCAGTGTAAACAATTTAATTAGAACAATAAATTTTAATTCTGTATGCAAGTTATTTAGTTGAGGATGAAACAATTCCCCGATTCACACTTTACATTTCTGTGTCTTTGATATTCTGCTGTTCTATACCCCCTGGACGACGTCGCTGTGGCTGTGAAGGGTATTTCCAGCTCTTTACTTTGTTGCATTATTGGTGAAGAAAAATCGCACTTGTCAAACTTTTGTTAAAATAAGTTATAAGCAATCTCTGACAATGCAAGTAAGCTCAAAGTATCCATAAAAATAGCTTTTGGAAAAATAGCCAGCAGCAACATAACCCGTGGGAGAGTCTTGTTATAACACAATACAAGTCAGATAATGGTGCTTAAGAATTTAATTAAGTCTGAAGGATTAAGTAATGTAAAGAATTGATTTAAAACTGTTTTTATGGTAAAAAGAAAAGGATTAGAAGAAGACAGTAGTCAGCAACCCATTTCCAATGCACCATAATTAAGAGAGGTTTAAGTAATAATGATGGTAGGGGCAAGTTTGACAATGGTTAGTAAAAATTTAGTTTGTAGTGAAAGTTAGATTGTTAATCTTAATAGGGACTTTGTTTTTTCTGATTTCTAAAAACCCTTTAGTTTTTTCTGAAGTTGTGCTTATATAACACTCAAAATTATTTGGATGTTAGTATTCCTTCTAGACATTTTTCTACATATGAGCATTTTCAACATTCTACAAATGTTTCTATATAACATTTTCAGTAGTTAATAAAAAGCATGAGTCATAACTTTTATCATTTTGTATTCCAAGCTCGTTGTTAATATGAATACTACTAAAATACAAAAAAAGAAATTCAGCCAACCAAAAGGGAAAATAGAAAATTTTTATACCTTGTACAGGATTTTATTTAAGTTAAGATATTATTCTTTTGTCTTTATTCAATCAAATGACACATGATGTTTTTCATGTTTACATTTGTTTTTACACTTTTAATTAATTTGATAGTATCCATCAAATAACTGTCCACTGTTTGAATATGCCATCTATATTAAGTTCAGTGTGTCCTCAAATCTAAATGAATAAATTTTCTACCATAATGAATGCCAACATTTAGTAGTTCAGAGCTATATCTGGTAAAAAGAGAATAAAACACATATAATATAGAATATTATATGTATTATAAAATATTAGAATTTTATTTTCTAGTATAATACAAAATATATCAAAATATTATGAATGCATTGTGATTATTATTTTATAATAATGGTATTGTTTTAATTGTTTTAACTGTTTTTATTTTTGAGAGACAGAGAGAGACAGATCATGAGCAGGGGAGGGGCAGAGACAGAGGGACACACAGAATCAGAAGAAGGCTCTAGGCTCTGAGCTGTCAGCACAGAGCCCAATGCGGGGCTTGAACCCAAAAACTGTGAGATCATGACCTGAGCCGAAGTCGGATGCTCAACCGACTGAGCCACTCAGGCGCCCCAACAGTTTTGTTTTAAAGTGGACATTGTTAGATAGTTATATATATTCATTATGGTAGCAAAAAGCTTCTTCAAAGCGACTGAGAAAAAAAATTAGGATTGGAAGTAGATTAATTAAATATATATTTTACAACATTTTTTCTGTAAATATATCAGTTTCCTGATAATTTTGGCAAATTGAACAGGTCTCTTATAATCACAAAAAAATTAAAAAAAATATTGATGATTCAGGTGAATTTTGTACACTGTTTATTGTCTGAGTAAAATTTGATTTATATTCTCTTTTTTGTGTAAATATATAAAAACTATTTGATATTTTTAAAAACATGCACAATAGGTTTTTATCTAGTTAGTTAATACGGTCACTTTATTAGAGAGAGAAAGAAGGGAGATAGACTATAAGAAAAGGGGAAAGAACAGAATAGAGGTAAGAACAGATAAAGAGGCTTATCTGACATGACCTGTGATTTTCGGTCGTGGGCACAGCCAGCCAGCTGAGTCTGCAGTGAAGGATGCTGGGAAATATATAATCAAATTCTCACCGTGACCCATGATGTCATGCTAGTGCTTCCTATTGGGCAACCTACCAAAGCCAAAAGAAAAGGAACTTTTGATGCAGCCTAAAGAAATCAGCATTCCAAGATTCACATGATGGAGCTTGGATGTGGAGGAGCACATGGAAGATAGAACACCAACCATAAAGAAAAACTGAATCATGGTACTAAAAAACTTCATCATGAACCACTTTTATTATATCAAGTCAGATGTGCCTTAATTTCTATGAAGTGATGAATGCTGATCATAAAGTAGCATGTTATCTTAAATGTTTTATGAACTTTAAAGACACAGCTTGGTTGAATATAGATGTAATCCCAGTTTACATCAATAATGGAAAGGAGAAATTATCCAGGTAGTACATTAAGTACTTTTTATATTTTCTGAACATAAGCCTACACTTAGTATTAATAGGTAAAGGTAACAAACAACTGAAACATCTTAAGATATTTTCCCTACTCTGAATAAATAATGATGGTTAGTATAACAAACTGTGTTACAAATAATGCTTATATAGCAAATAAACTTGCTCAGTTGTTAAATAAGCAATACATGAAAAATGTAAATATCAGTCTTGTCTATATATTCAAGTAGATTTAATTGAAGATTCATAAAGCAACTTTTATTTTGTGAAGTTATTGGTTTTTGGTAATAAATAACTAGTGAAGTCAAAACAAATAGTGTATCTTACATTGTCCAATAAGAATAAAATATTCAATCTTATCTTATAAATAACAGAAGTTAATATTTGTGTATTTTGCTCCTAGGGTTTATTTATAGGAATCTATGTTTTAAATTTAATTTACCCAAAGGAAATTTAAACAAGTGAACCCAAAGAACAAGCAAATTCCAGATTTGTTTTCTTTAGGAAATCTACTGATTTCTCAAGTTTATAAAAAGATTAGAAATTGAAGTTTATAAAAAGATTAGAAATTAGAAAAAAAGAAACTGCTTTCTTTATCTTACACATACACACACACACACACACACAGAAAACTTAAAATTCAAAAAAAGACAACAAACAATCCAATTAAAAATGGGCTAAAGATCTGAGGAGATCCCTCACCAGAGAAGTTATATATATGGAAAATAAGCATATAAACAATTGCTCAATATCATTTCTCATTAAGAATTACAAATTGCGTCCCAAGGGTGGCTCAGTCAATCAAGCATCCAACTTTTGATTTTGCTTCAGGTCATGATCTCAAGGATTGTGAGTTCAAGCCCCACATCGGGCTCTGTGCTCACACTGTGGAGCCTGCTTGAGATTCTCTCTCTCTCTCTCTCTCTCTCTGCCCATCCCACACGCTTTCTCTCTCTCTCTCTCTCTCTCTCTCTCAAAATAAACAAATAAACTTAAAAAAGAATTACAAATTAAAACAACAATTAGATACCACTAAACAAAAATTAAAATGCTTAATATAATAATAAAAAAAAGATTGATAATATCAACTGCTAGCAAGGATACAGGCAACAGGACCTCTCATTCTCATTCATTGCTGGTGGGAATGAAGAATGTTCTAGATACATTAGAAGACAGTTTGACAATTGCTTATGAAACTAAACATACTCTTACCATAAAATCCAGCAATTCCACATGCTTGGTATTTACTCAATCCAGTTCAAAATTTATGTCCACACAAAAATCTGTACATGAATATATATAGAAGCTTTACTGATACTCATCAAAACAATGGAATCACCTTTGATAGGTTAGTGGGTAAACAAACTGGCACATTCATACATCAGAATACTCTTCAGCAGTAGAAAGAAACAAGTTATCGAGCCATGAAAAGAGATGGAGAAACCTTAAATTCATATTGCTAGTGAAAGAAGCCAGTTTGAAAAAGCTACATAACTTGTGATTCCACTTATATGACATTCTGAAAAAGGCAAAACTTTATAGACAAGAAACAAATCAGTGGTTACCAAGGGCTCAGAGATTGGGAACAGGGCTGAATACCTGAAGAAAAAGATTCTTTGAGGTGGTAAGACTACTCTGTTTGACTCTCTGATTGTGGGTACATAGCATTGCATTTATCAAAACATGTTGAAATGTACAGTACAAACTTTAAAACCTAATCTATATAAATAAATAAATATATATATACAATATATCATAATATAAAATATATAATATTGTATTATTTTATATTATTTTATATCTTATCTATCTATATCTATCTATCTATTTATCTATCTATCTTAGAAGGTCAGAGTATCCTAGGATGGAATGTGAGTTGTGGCAAAATAATTTAAATGTATTGGAAGTATATAAAACAATCTAATGGAAGACGGTTAAGGTAGAACGTATTAACCTAAGCAACTTTCAAAATAAATGGCAGTAAATGCAAAAGGAACTGAACATAAGCACTGCATTCTAACTAATGATGTGTTCCCTTAACTCCTGTGGGGAGATGGGACAACAATTCTGAAATCACTGTATCTGTACAATGGAATTGAACTACTAACTAAATGGGAGCAAGTGTTAGCAGACAAGTTTCTCACTGTTGAAATAGAAGGTTATGGATAAGCAAGGAAAAGCTAGAACAATTCATGTGGAGATGGATTAGAGTTGGAGTCATCAATATGAACTCATGTTTAACTTGATATAGATGTAGTTGGTTACATACAGAAAATTTATAGACATTTTTATATAAGAGGGTAAGTTTACAATTGTATTCCTCTTGGGATAAATGGCTGCTTCTAGGACTAGAGCAGGAAACATACAAGATGAGCCTGGAAAACTTGTGATGCCAGAAAATGGGACAGTGTTCATAAAAGTTAAGCAAGTAAATACATGTACATACTTACATACATACATACATAAGATAAAATGATAGAAGTATCATAAAAAAGGGATACAGGAACCCTGAAAATCTCCCCAATGACCAAATAGGGAATGATTCAAACAACAAAATTTATAAGTCATATTGAATATATCTCAATCTATACAATAAATGTCCATGAGTCTGTACTGATATAAATCAATTATAACATAATAAACAAATGAGTGCAAATAAATAAATCTCCTGTGCAGAAGAATTCCAAGTACTTTTTTGACATTCTGCCTAAGAAGTTAAATTATAACCCCTACTTCTTAAGTGTGGGCTACATATAGGGACTTTATTCCCAAAAGTACAGAATAGGAAGCAGAAATAAGAAGTATAACTTTATAATAAAGAAAGCTGACAAAGACTATCTCAAGCCAGGTGATTTAAGTTAACATCACAGTGATAAGTCATATTGATAGAATATACACTTAAATAGGATGTGATAAATTACACTGTACATCTATAGTCTTTCTCCCAAAATACCCTGGTCTAATCATGAGAAAAACATCATAGAAATCCCAATTGAGAGACATTCTATAAAACATCTGGCTAGTAAAACTCAAAACTGTCAAGGTCATCAAAAAGAAGGAAAGTCTGAAAAACTCTCACAGTATGAAAAAATCTAGGATGTTGTGTGATGATCTGAACTGGATCCTAGAACAGAAAAAATATGAACTTTAGTTAATAATAATGACTCATTAATTGTGACAAATGTATCATATTTATGTAAGATATTAATAATAGGGAAGCTAGCATAGACCATAGGGAAAATTCTTATCCTAGCTTTTCAATAATTGTATGCATGTAGAACTGTTCTAAAATTTAAAAATGTAAGTTTCCATATTATAACTGCTTTTCAAACCTTCTTATGTACCTGATTGTATTATTAATTATTTTGCAATTATTTTTCAATGTCCTTATTTTCTTCAAAAGTTTAGTAATCATTGTTGATATGATATTATGTGGGGATAACATAAAATTGCACGATATGGTTATGGCAGAATTTCTTAACGACTGCCTAAGTCTCATTCCAAGACCCTGATCCCTCCAAAATGGAAAAGCAAATGCAGGGTTTTGAATAGGAATGAGCAGGGTATTCTAATTAGCACACTTTTCTTTAGAAAGCATATATTTAGAAAGTATATGCAGATAGCAAGAAAATGAGTACTCCAAAAAACTTTAATTCATAAGGAGACAAACTTTATGATTTTACTTATGGATAGAATGTATTTTCTTTTTTATTCCATATCAGTTTTGAAAATCAGAACTTATCTCAAGTTTGGTTACAGTTCCTTTTCACAGCCTTAAAAATTCTACTTCTAACTAACTCTTCTCTTTTTTTCCTGTATTTTGCTGGCTTTAATTGAAAATCTGGGTTTGAAGGGTAGGCATAGGCAAGCAGTCTCTTTATCTATTATCTCTTGATGATAAACTTAGAGTCGCCTGTTTCTGAGATTCTAGACAATGAGTTTCTTTGGGGCTCTTCTGGCAAGAAGCATTCTCCCTTATGTCTTAGCTGATTTTGATTACAGTTTTCTTGTCCTAATTTTTTTTTTATCAATCAAGTGTAATCTGTTTGCTATTTTCCAGAGGCTCCTTAAATGTTTTCATCTATCAATGACATACTGACATATTATTTTTTGGTGCTGTCATGTTATTTTTAAATTTTCTTTCTCCATTCAAAGAGAATTTTTAGAGGGAGGTCAGGTATACATGATAGTTCCGGTTGAGTTTTAAAGAAGAAATCTCTATGAGAATCACTTGTGAAATTGCTTGAAATATCATTTCCTTCTGTCTGTCATAATACGATCTCTATAAAATTTCAACAAATTTGATTTAGAATAACTGCTGCCAATCTGATGTGCTGAGGAACAGAATCTGTCTCTAGAACAAATTGGTAGAGCTTGGAACAAAGCAAAACAAAAGAAAAACACATATTTTTATCTTAACTTCAGCATGATAGTTTGAAATTATGTGACTAGAAGAATAATGCCATCAATAAATGTATAACAATAAAGTGAAAGTATGAAAGTCATGGTGCTGTTTTATTCACTGAGACATTTCAGTTACTTTCTCCACTTACATGTTCCCTAGCAAAGCTTGAGAGTGCATAGAACCTTTCCAAAAAGGTGAGAACTTCTGGGTGGATGGTGTGTGGGAATTCTCATTAATGACTGATTTCAACCAATGTGTATATATACCCATGATATGAAGGATGAGAATCAAGTCAAAAACCTTCCTCCCCCATGGCGCTTGGGTGGTTCAGTCAGTTAAGCATCCAATTCTTTGTTTCAGGTCAGGTCATGATCTCATGGCTTCATGGATTTGAGCCCCACATCAGGCTATGTGTTGGCAGTGTAGAGCCTGCTTGGGATTCTCTCTCTCCCTCTCTAGCTGCCCTTCTCCCACTCGTGCTGTCTCTGTCTCTCTCAAAATAAATAAAACTTTAAAAAAAATCTCCCCTTACCATTTGTTAATGTATTTTATTTGTTTTTACTATAAAATTCTCAATAGAAAGGTCAAGATTATGGGTCATTCATTAAACTATGCCATGGTGATATTTAGGTAAGCTACCTTCAGTGAGTAATGTACAAAACATACTTTAAAGGTAGAAGCATTTTATTGCTCATCCAGTATTGCTTTAAATTATTTTTATTGTAATATTTCTTAATTAGGTAGTATTACAAAACTATGATTAATTAACTTAGTATTAGCAAATGAAATAATAAACCAAAAAATCAAAGTAACATAAATATAATATAATTGAGGGTGTTTTTGGCTGTGATGACATTTCTTTGTCCAGTATATAAGACACCAATATCTACAATGCAGTTTCTTTTTTATTTTTTATATCTACACTACTTGCTACTAGATGATGATTTTATTTTTCCACTATTTTTCTCCATTCAAAACATTGCAAAACCAAAATGTTTGATTAAGAAAGCATGGCTTCCTTTAGCCTATTCATTTAGAATATATTATTTACATTAAAATTTCCTGTCCTTTTTTTCCATTTGTATGGCCATATTTATTTTACCATGTACACTAAAGTGGTACTATTAAGACTAATACAATTGTAAATGAAAAAGAACACATCAACAGACATTGCTTTGTAGAACTTGATTTAAACTGCTTATACAAATGATTCAGAATATGTTCATGTGAGTTTTTTGTATAATTATCTAAAATAAAACTACAAATTTTACACCCCCACATAAACTTATGTTTTCCAAATATAAACTCTAAGACTTGAGAAACCTTTCTCATTTCTTCTCTAAGTCTCTGGAGAATTGTAGAATGAGTTATTAAAAACAACTTCCCATCACCCTGTCCAGTGTAACTAGAAAAGAGTAATATTTTCTAAAAGAATTTTTATAAAAAAGAATCTTTATTAGCAGTTATATCTGTGGGCATGTAGCAAAAAGAATAATGAAATAATTTACAAAACATATTCGATAAAGGATGTAGAGGTCACTATGCATAGTTACATATGTTGATAATTGAAATATAGTTCACATTAAAAAGAAACCATGAGTTACTACTTTTGCTTTGAGGATGTCAGGTATTACATTAGAGTTGCCAAAGATCATTCATTCTATCTTTAGCTGAATGTTATCAATTAAACGTGTCTCACCAGCATAAGATCTTGATTGGTTTGCGTTTCAATTGTGTACTGGGACAGCATTAATTTTATGTCATCCAGAGCTCTCTTATAGTGATAAAATTAGGGGCAATTTCATTTTCTTAATGAGATTCCTCCTAAGAGAGTTGGACAGAATGAGAGACAAGGTAGAAGATTTAACATGGTTACATTAAAAAGAAAATAACCCTAGGGGAAATGTTATTCCTTCAAAGTTATAAAATTAAAAATAAACAGTATCTCATCTCTGAAATTGATGCCTCAAATATTGAAGGATGGTACTCCACTCCAATACATGGCACTTTGGTATAAGGATTATTTTGAGCAAAAGACATTTGAAAAACAGTAGATGCAAGAAGAACGTGCTGACCTCTCCTTTTCTTCCTGAAAGCAGGAGATAAAACTCCCATGTGAAGCATTCTTTTCCTATTTCAGGAGCGAAGAAACTCTCTTATCACCAAGAGAGGGGGAGTAGAGACCAAGAGAACTATACAAACAGGCTCTTTAAAACAACTCTTATCTTCCTTTATTTTCCTCATACATTTTAGTTACTTTCCCACAGTTGATTGTCTTTGTTCAGCCTATGATAATGGTTAAGCAGAGCCACTGCTTTGGGTCTTTATTTCTTTATGGAGGGCTCCCATGTACATGTAAAACTCGGTATGCTTTTCTCCTTTTAATGAATCTTATGTCAATTTCCTTCCCAGGCCCAGTCAGAGACCCTAAGAGGATAGAGGTAAAGTTTTGCCTTCCCTACAGTATTAAGACAATTTTGATACAATAGATGAATTAAAATGATGGGTTGATTTTCCTTTCATTAAGTGGGCATTGTACTTGCACTGAGATGATAGTTACACATTTTTATTTAATACTCACCAAAATAGTGACTGGTTTAAAACTATTTATATGTGTTAGCATATTGTATGTACTGTTTACATCTGTATTATTTCTTAATATTTTATTCTTATTAGTCCAACTTCATATTCTCACTGCCTTTTGAAAATTGCAGTAAAACACAGTGATAGTAATAAATCACAGAATACTCAAAAACATCACTGAAATATTAGGCCTATGCTATCAAAACACTTCTAATTTATTTGTGACCAAATGGACTTAACGGAATTTTTCCTTCCCCTCCCCTATGTTCATCTGTTGTGTTTCTTCAATTCCACATATAAGTGAAATTATATGATATTTGTCTTTCTCTGACTGACTTATTGCACTAGCATAGTACCCTTTAGTTCCACCCACATTGTTGCAATGGCAAGATTTCATTATTTTTCATTGCTAAGTACTATTAGTATTCCATTGGGTGTGTGTGTGTGTGTGTGTGTGTGTGTGTGTGTTTATATAACACACACACACACACACACACACACATATATATATATATACCACATCTTCTTTATTCATCAATTCATCAGTCATCAGTTGATGGATGTTTGGGCTCTTTCCATAATTTGGCAAATGTTGATAGTGCTGCTATAAATATTAGGGTGCATGTGTCCCTTCGAATCAGCATTTTTTAGCCTTTGGATAAATATCTAGTCATACAATTGCTGGGTCATAGGGTAAGGGAATTTTATTTCATTTTCCATATGCTTATATTACTTTTGTTCCTTCAACTTTCATTTTTGTCAGTTTTTCAGTGAGAATTATTTTTGCAAAAAGTTTCTCTTCATTTCCTTGATAATTTTTTTACCTTCAGACTCCTCAGAGACTTCTCTCTGCTTGATTTTTCCCCCTTATACACTGGAGGCAAAGAAATTGCAACTTTCTTATATTTCCTTTTTTTTTTTTT